>JAAWXA010000029.1:9016636-9147058 GCA_038090715.1 Florisuga fusca | reverse complement strand
GAGGGGAGCCCGGCAGTGGCGGGCGGCCTGGGGGATCCCGCGGGAGGGACCGTGAGGGGAAGGCGGGAAGGGCTGCCCGGGACAGGGCGCCGGTGGGGACGGGTGTGCAAGGTGAGCACAGGCACGGCCGGTGGGGACGGCACCAGCATCAGCGTGGCCTCATGGGCTGAGCCCTTCTGGGAGCTCCGTCCTGTACTCCTCTGTTTCGGAGGCGCTAGGGAGAGTTTCTGCCGCTCCATGTTCATGCAGGGGGGCTGGGAAGAGCAAAAAAAGTTAGCCCTTAAATGACAAAGTATTCTAAGATGAATACCCTTTTCCTTGGCGAACCCGTGCGTGTGTACATGTTGTCAGTGACCAGATAGCTAGGTTTATTTAAAGTGCATTAGCACACTTCTGAAATAAACATGACACTGTGCTAAAAAAAAAAAAAGCAGCCTCCTTCTACCAAACTCTGACTTCAGTCCATTTGGCTTGCCTTTATCAGTCATGGCCTTGTGCAGGAAGAAAGCATAATAAAAATACAGGTGTTCTTTAAGTGATAGCTTGTTCTCCAGGAGGTTTGGATAGGGATGAAATGTGGGAGAACTGAATGATTATCTACACCAGTGACTTTGTGGCTGACTCTTCAAACAGCTCCAGCATCCTGAAACTTGAATTCTACCTGCAAGGATAAGTTCATGAGAGTGGGACTGAAGAGCAAGTCAGAGTGTTTGAGCTGTTTGCTGGCTGACTGCAAACGTGATAGGCTGTAAGGAAGAATGAAAACAGGAGTATCCTCTGTGTTTTAGAAGCAGTTCATTTCAAGAGATGAAGAAGGCTGATGGACTAACAGTTTTACTTGCAGTGTGACTTACTTTGATGAAAGGTGGAGAATTACAAATTGATGTCTGTAGGAGAAAGAGAGATGGGAAGAGTTAGTTTAATCACTTGTAAATAGATGTGAGACTTGGTGCTGGAAGTGGAAGAAGCAAATACCAAAGAACTCAAATTGTTTAAGGCCAAAGGTCAAATAATGAACACCTTGTTACTGTATAGTACAACAGAAAGCTAAAATGATTGTGCTTGAGAGACTATCTTTACTGTGTAAAGTTAGAAATCATTCATGTTTTCATCAAGCACTATGGGGAGTGATGATGTAGGTTTATGTTAAAAATACAGTGAGTGATATAGAGGTGATACGATTCCATGTGGTCACCCGGAACAAAATAACAAATTGTAGGGATTTACATCCTCATTTGATCAGCCTCGGCAGCTGCTAGCATGAATGGAAATTGTTGACTTTATATTTTGTAAAGCTATTTATATTTGAAAAAAAAAAAAAAAAGGAAGGTGTCTTAAAAGGGAGCTGAGTATAGCAGTAGGTTGAAGGTGCTGAAGATATATTTTTTTGTCTGCATTGTACATGAACCTAAGGTTTTTTGTGTTGAACTGGCCTGTAATACAAAATAAATGTGGTGGTCAACAGCTTAAAGATCACAAATCTAATTGTCAGTGAAAAGCATCTAAATAGCTGAAGAACAGTAAGCCAGCAGTGCAGGTAAGTGAAATGCACTTTATTTTGCCAGGAAAGGGTTATTCAAGTATAACTGAGAAAGTGCAGAGTTCTTTGTGTGTTTTGTGGTGCTCTCAGTTTTTCAGTTGCTCAAGTACCAGTTGTTCCTAAGGGATAGGGGTACTGGCAATTGTTGTCATATTTGATACTGACAGGACACTTATCCTCTCTGGGACAGCTGAATTCATAGCTGTTAAACATCTCTTGTGTCTTTAAAACCTGCAGTTGTAGTTCTTGAAAGTTTTTGCAATGTAGAAGTTAGAATACAGCAAGTGTATTGCTGTGTAAGTGACTCTGACATTAAAAACTTGGAGTGTGGAATATTAGGCTTTATTTTGTTGTTGTTGCTCACTTCAACCTCGCATCTGGATGAAGGCAAACATGGTAATGAAAGAAGAAGCAGAAATGATAGATCCAATGGCTTTGCATTCAGAAAGTCAGTGAGAGTAACTCATACAGCTGAATATGTAAAGCCTGACATAATGACTTCAGGGCCCTGTGTTTGATGTGGGTGGTTTGTTTTGGTTTTGGGTTGGTTTCTTTTTAGAAATTATACTTAGGAGCAATTTTTATCTGCTTTGCTGTGAGATAGGATGGTCCACAAGAGATAGATAGGACTCTGTCTAGACATCTTAGGATATATTTAGGAATAGGTGTGTATGTTATTTAGTAAAAGTGCTAAGTTTGGGAGGTGATGTATGCCATTTTGATGTGTTGATTTGGGGTTGTTTTGCTTTTTTACACAATCAGTGTTTGATGACTTTCACTCAACATTAGTTTTGAGCTTGTAGACTTCTGGAATCTACGGGCTATCTCAGAGCAATCCAGAAAAAGTTGTTTGTGTTGTAGTTGAACCCCGGCCAGCAACTAAGCTGCTTGCTCATTCCCCCCTGGTGGGATGATGGAGGAAACCAGAAGGGTGAAAGTGAGAAGACTCATGAGTTGAGATAAAGACAGTTAAGCAGGTAAAGCAAAAGCTGAACACACCAGCAAAGCAAACCAGCACAGATTGTTATTTACAGTAGGCAGTATATGATTTCCTACATTTTCAGCTGTTTTAGTTAAAAATGTTGAACACTGTTCTCTAGAAGTTTACATTTCTGTTAGGAGTTGCCTAATGTGTTAAATTAAAACTCCCTTTATGACTAGAAAGAAAAAAATTCTCAGTAAAACTTCCAGTGCTTCATAATGGTGAGATATTTGCCATAAAACTAATTTCTATTGCATGTATATGTGGAGACTCTTGCAGAAATTGCTGGATATTGTGTTACAATCAAATCTTCAAGTCATACCAAGAGGTAGCCTGTTTGCTTCCTAAAGGAGGCTATATTGACATTCAGTTGTATTTTTTATTTTATACAAGATGAATTTAGGAAGATTTCTTTTAGATAGAACTCAAAAAATGCATAGTCCTGTTGACCTTTTGCCTGTGCTGTTATTCTCTTTGCCAGTTTCATAGTTTGTTTTGTAAATACTAGTGTACTAAGCTTCATTTTAATTTCGTAAGATCCGGGGCAACAAGCAAGAAACTCTTCAAAATTTCCAGATTTTTTTCCTCTTTGGTAATCTTGATTGTGAAGAGCTTTTTTTTTTTTCTATTCTACCTTTTCAGCTATTCTTATGGCAGTACTCTAGGCCATAATAGTACTATATGTCTGTTTTCCATGTTATCCCCAGCATCTACTGTAACATTTAACTTTAGCCCACATCCATGGTATAGTTGGCTGTTCTTCACTTCAAGCCATATGCTGTTTGCATATGGATAAGAGTTCTTTAGTTTGAAGTAAAGTTTAAATTTTCAGGAATTTAAAAAGTTTACACCTGTGCTGATTGGGACTGGTCTTGGTGAGCAGTGATGTTTTTTTTTTTTTTTTTTTTTCCCAGAATCTGTCTTAGAAGAGAGGGGAGGGGAAAGTCTCTCTCAGCTATGGTTTACAGTTGTCCCAAATTTGAATAGCCAGAATTATTAGTAGTGATGATATTCATCAGTGTTAAGCTTCCTTAAGGCTGGGTGAGATACCTTTAGTTACTTTGAGTGAGGTCTGTTTGATTGTGCCAGGTAAGGTAAAGATAATGGTGCAGTATGAGAATTGTATTGTTAAGTATTGTGGAAGATGCTTAGAAAAAGGCACAGCATGCACAAATAGAAATAATGGTTAGAGATGAAATAATGGTTTTCCCAGGACTGTAGTGGGGAGTGTATATTTTAAAAGGCTTCTCTGCTGGGCAGGTAGGGCTTTTATGAACAGCTGGAACAAAATCCTGATGTTCCCGTTGTGTTGATTGTGGAGCTTCTTATCATCTGTGTCATGGCAAGTTTATTAGATGTCTAGGAGCTTGTGGTTGCAATTCAGGTGTCCTACTGAGGGATCTTTAAAGCCTTTTTTGAAACAGGATGGCACAATCTATTAGTCAGATGCTTATTGAGCATGCAGTCATGCAGAATTTGCTGACAGATGTAACACCAGTTGTACTGATTTGAAACTGAAGTGTGACACAGAGATTGTGCTTGGTCAACCTGAATCAGTTTTCCTTCAGCTAAGGAGAGGAAATATATATCTGCTTTTTGTAGGAAATAACTTAGGGTTTTGTATCTCCAGTTGCTGTGAATTGTTGGCCTGGATGCACATGGGTCAGTCTCCGAGTAGTGAATCACTCTCCCATTGTAACTCACTCCTTAATTTAGGTGGATACATATGTGGGGTATGTCATCAGTGTACTACTTTAATTTTCTTCCTTTCTTACCTGACTGATGCATGCTACATACTTAAATACTTTGCTCTTGTTCAAAAGTTGCCTCTAATATAGTAGAAGGGTGTCTTACTAAGTCTTAATTCCAGAGTTTTGCAGTTCAAAAAACCACCAACCCAAAACAAACAACAAATCCAAACCAATACCAGCAGCCCACCCTTCTTGACATCTGCTGACCCAAATGTTAATGGCTATGGGGGAAATAGGACAAATGGCCTTTGTTTAGAAAGCTGCTTCCCTTGCAAAGGCAGAGAATTACAAGGTATACGTAAGACTAAGAGACTCTTCCAGACCAGAAGTCTCTTCAGAAACAAGGTTTCTAATCTGTAGGGAGATCTTAAAAGGAAACAAATTATTATGTAATACAGGATTCCTTAATGTAGTAAGGAGAGGTGGAAAAAGGACTAAGGCCAAAAAACCAGATTTTCAAGTGTGAGTAACAAACATGAGGGGGGGTATATAATGTCAAAGGTGATAGAGCATTGGAGGGTGGGGGGGAGGAGGGTGTGTGGAAAAAAAAAACCAACAAACAAAAAGACACCACCGGAAACTAATGGGAACTATTTAGTTCCCCTACTTCTTGAAGGGCCTCCATAGTTTTTAGAAATACGTTAACAATGTTCAGGCACAAGTTGTCACTATCAGTGTGGGTAGGTGTGTAAAATTACTTCTTCCAGTCATTCAGACAAGACAGCCTGGTGCTATTTTCTGGTCTTAAGGTGCAAGTGAATTCCACCCTGAAATTTGAAGCTGAAAAAATACTTAGTATTTTCCTCAAGAAAGAATTTCAGAGCTTAACAATGCTGTTTGGAAACATGGACTATAGGTTTATGAGGTGTGAAAACTGAAAATGATGTAATGAACTATAGAATGGCATCATGTTTGACCAAACACAAGGTCCTGAAAGATGTTAGCTTCTATGTTGTCTACAATTGCCTCTTTCAAGTGATGGTCAACTTCAGTCTGAATTTTTTGGAGCAGATTATTCAGTCCATACTTGATTCCTGTTTTGTCCTTCAGCTACTCTTACAAGGAGCCTGTTACTGTAGCTTCACCTGCCTGATGAGGACTGCTTGCAGACTGAATGCAAAGCAAAATACTGTAAAATTGGAGGGTTCCCACTCCTATATAAGTAAAACTGTACTTCAGCCACATCTAGAACTCTGTGTATTTCACACTTTTTCCCCCCTACTTTGAAAAGATGAAATTTGTTATTTCCATGCCAGTGCTTTGCTTTGGTTTGTGCACTCTGTCTGTGGTACAATGGAAGTATGTCACTCCTAGAAAAGCAGACCTACTGGTAGCAAGAAGACTGCATTTTCTTTTTCTCCTTCCAGATTTGAACAAGAGCATCACTTCTTAAGTGCAACGTATGCCTTAATGATGATCTGAACAATCTGGCTGAACAGAATGTAATTGTGTCACTTCATTCTTCTTTTCCTCATGTCTCTTTGCAGCTCAAACATTTTTGGAGATGGGAAGGTCGCATGAGGGGGAGTGGGAAAGTGATACAATGTTCAGCTGCTTTAGAATGTTTTGTTCTAGTTAATTTCTCCCTTTCCTCTTTGATTTTAAGCTGTTGGTATGTGCTGAACTGGTATCCTAAGTTTGGGATCTTCTCCAGCTCTGGCCACCAGTTTGACCAGTTGAGCAACTCCCTCAAAAAGAATTCAGAAGACCTAAAAAATAAAACTCCATGCGGTATGTTTAAGGGCAAGTAAGCTTTGTGGAGAATAGTTTGAGGGAATGGATAGTACCTCCTAGTCAGAAGTTACCAATTTTCCACCTGCTAGTAGATAAGTGGCAGTCTGGCAAACAGACTTTGTTTATCAGCATCCTAAAATGCTTTTATATTTTTTTGCTTTGAAACCTAATGGAATCCAGGTATATCCTTTTCAAGAGCCACTCTGTTTCAGGTGTTACCCATGAGTGTCTGCATTCATAAGTTGACTGTCCAGCCATAATTAGAGGAGATTATCCAGGAAATGGGGTCGTTAGACCCAACTAAGCAAGGCCCTAACCAGTCTGCTCTAGTTGATCCTGTTCCGATCATTAAGACTGGGATAGACAATGTCAGGAATTCCCTTCCAACCTTAATGGTTTTCTGGTTTTTATGACCATTCTGTAAAGTAACTGTCCTGTTATGGCCTTTGTAGGAGACACACAGTAAGAGACTTAAAAGATTTAAATAATTTTGAGTATCAGAGAGTAATTCTGCACTCACAGATGAACTGAACGTTTTAAACGAAGCCTTGTCCATATGTTCTGCATGTGGATTATCATTCTGTTCTTTCTATCCTCTTGTGTTCAGCTGTACTACCATTTCTTCTGCTTTAGCAGAAATAGCATGTTAACACATCTTACACATGGGATGGTTTCTGGCGAAATTCTTTACTCTTCCCTTTTTGGAAAACTCTTCTGTTTTTAGGAGAGAACAAGTAGGGCAACTTGCAAGCTTCACAGAGTTCTAATGTGTTCAGTGCTCTTGATGCCACTTACTTTATTCTTGCTGCCCCAGTTGCCTTTGAGTAGGCAGAAGGCAACCAATTGAGAAACATGGTGGGTGTGCTTACAGTATGTATGGCAAGTAGCCATAAATAAGTGCCAGTCACTCTCCACAGAATTGTTCTTGAGAAAACTGTTACCTCCTACATTCAGATGGACAGGAACACTTGTGATGCCTTTCAGTTTATTTTTTTAGTTAATTCAGCATGCTTTTGCCAAGTCTGTAGTCTTCACTGAGTCTTAAGTCATGCTTTCAACCCCAGGGGAACCTTGGTAACCTGGCAGTGCTGTTCCAGTGTTGGCACGTGTGTTTGTGGTTAGTCTGCTTATGTACATGAGAACGTGGTGTTCATTTACTCGAAGGAGGCTTTTTACCTTTCTGAAAAATGGTGGTAGAAAGATCCTGCATATTCACTATTTGTATGAGTAATCAGCATGTGTTTTGCACTCCATTTCTTGGAGTTACACTTTGCTTTGCTTGTTATGTCAAACTGTAGAGACCTGGTGCTTTTCAGCTTTCTGATGTATTTGTACTTCACACGTTAGTTGGCAAGAATTAGTCGTGGAACTAGTTTAGTATCTGTTGCAAATTGTTCTCATTTCTGAAAATATTTGTTCCTTTTGGTCATTGAGGAAGTCCTGGCAAGATATGTCTTCTAAGTGAACAATGACAGGACTAGAGGAAATGGCCTGAAGTTGCACCAGGGGAGGTTTAGACTAGATCTGAGAAAGAATTTCTTTACTGAGAGCATAGGTAGGCATTGGAATGGGCTGCCCAGGGAGGTGGTGGAACCACCATCCCAGAAAGTATTTAAAAAACATATAGATGAGGCACTTCGGGACATGCTTTAGTGGGTGATCCATATTCTGTAATAAAAAAAAAAAAAACATATATATGGGGGAGGGGGGTGGATGTTGACAGTTGGATGTGGTGATCTTCGAGGCCTTTCCCAACTGTGACAATTCTATGATTCTGTGTTGCTGCAGCTCATTGCACAGAAGGAAAAGTCAGTGCTTTCAGTTACAGGGTTGGTATTTTGATAGTGCTTCACATGTTCAGATGAAAAATGGATTTGTTTCAGTTTTGAAACGTAGATAGAAAACTTACTCAGAAGACAAGGCTAGAGTATGTAAGCTTTTTCACATTTGTAGGTCCATCAGAATTTAAGTTTTCTCCTGAAAATTTGCAGGCAGCTGAACTAGATGATTGTTGTAGTGCCCCTTCCAACTGAAATACACCAAGTGCTCTTTTCATCTTGTGCTTACAGCTCTCTGCACCTCAGGCACAGATGGTAGGGGTTTTTATAGCTATAGAAGTATACAGGCACAATGTACTTTCCTGTAGAATGGTGTAGGCTCTTAATACTATGAGGAAAGTCCATTCAAGATAAAATGATATAGAATCATAGAATTGGCTTGGTTGGAAGGGACCTCAGGGATCATCAAGTCCAACCCTTGATCCACTACCACTGCAGTTACTAGACCATGGCACTGAGTGCCACATCCAGTCTCTTTTTAAATATCTCCAGGGACGGAGAATCCACCACCTCCCTGGGCATCCCATTCCAATGCCTGATCACCCTCTCCATAAAGAAATTCTTTCTAATATCCAACCTAAACCTCCCCTGGCACAACTTAAGACCGTCTCCTCTTGTCTTGCTGAGAGGTGCCTGGGAAAAGAGACCAACCCCCACCTGGTTACAGCCTCCTTTCAGGGAGTTGTAGAGAGTGATGAGGTCTCCCCTGAGCCTCCTCTTCTCCAGGCTGAACAGCCCCAGCTCCCTCAGCCTCTCCTCATAGGATCTGTGCTCGAGTCCCTTCACCAGCCTGGTTGCCCTCCTTTGG
Source organism: Florisuga fusca (assembly GCA_038090715.1). Taxonomy (NCBI): domain Eukaryota; kingdom Metazoa; phylum Chordata; class Aves; order Apodiformes; family Trochilidae; genus Florisuga; species Florisuga fusca. The sequence continues at coordinate 9,138,405 of JAAWXA010000029.1, read as the reverse complement.
ACCTGCTCCAGGACCACAATCTCCTTCCTGAACTGAGGGGCCCAGAACTGGACACAGTACTCGAGGTGTGGCCTCACCAGCGCTGAGTACAGGGGAAGAATCACTTCCCTGGACCTGCTGGCCACGCTGTTCCTGATACAGGCCAGGATGCCATTGGCCTTCTTGGCTAATATATGTTATATATAAACATAGTGAAGTATAGCAGCACTACAGATTAAAATCTTCCACCGTTGGCTTTTTAAACTGTTATTTGCCGCTATCATAAGTCAAATTACACTTCCTTTTCTTTCAGTGGGAAACCTGATACCAGTGGCATTTCTGTGAGGAAGCTGAGCAAAAACTCATCCGCATTTTTATGTACTGCCCTTAAATGTGACTGTGCCTGTTATGGTCTTGAGTACCGTTAAATTAATTTTTTTTGTTTTGATCTGTATGAACAAACTCCAACTGCAAGGGCCGGGTGCAAGCATAAACTTATTTGACAACTGGCACAAGCAAAATGATAGATCCCCATGAAAGTATGGGGAATATATTGGCAGGCAAAAGAAAGAGAGAGGAAAAAGGAGAATACGGTCTTAGGTTGTGCCAGGGGAGGTTTAGGTTGGATATTAGAAAGAATTTCTTTATGGAGAGGGTGATCAGGCATTGGAATGGGCTGCCCAGGGAAGTGGTGGATTCTCCATCCCTGGAGATATTTAAAAAGAGACTGGATGTGGCACTCAGTGCCATGGGCTGGGAACCACGGGGGGAGTGGATCAAGGGTTGGACTTGATGATCTCTGAGGTCCCTTCCAACCCAGACAATTCTGATTCTATGATTCTATGATAAGAGATGGAGAGAGAAATGGGAGAGAAAAATGGAAAAGGAGTGAGAGAGTCAGAGTCACCACCAGGGGTCCAGCTGTCCAGTTTTCTTCAAGCTGGTGCAGTGATCCTGGACAGGGCTGTTCACTTTAAAATTGTCTCTTGAGGCAAATCAAATTCCATTGAGATCATCAGCAGAATCTTACGGTGCCTTAAATACTGCTGAAGTACTAAGCAAAAGTTCAGTATCTTGATTACTGCACAAAGATGTTATGTGATTTTTACCAATCTAAAAAAAGCAGCATCCTTTCAGTGGGTATAACTAATAACTTACTTCTTCTTTATCAGCATCTATCTTGTGTACCATTCCCGTATACTGTTTGGACTCTGGAGATACCAGCAATGGAAAAATATTTACATGCACTACTTGGAACTAAAATGGCAAATGTCTGCTATGCTAAGATAGAACTTCAAAATATGGTGATCCCTGAGCTGTGCTCATGTAACCTAGAGGCTTAAAGCTTCCTCCAGTTGTCACTGTGTGACCAGGTGTTCAGAGCCATGTCTCCCTTCAATAACATATAGCTGTAGGAAATTTTTCTTCAGATTTCAGGATACATTCCCTGTAGAACTCGAAAAGCATCTTTGTTCTTCAATAGGTTGGGAGTAACGAGCTATAAATTATAGCTCAGAGAAACAGAGCCATGATAAGCTTCTGTGGTAGTTTTAAAAGACTTAATATGGATTAAGTGAACTGAAGTCCTACTTTCATTAATTCTTGTCTGGTCTGTGCCCTATAAAACTTCTTGGTTTACTACCTGCTGTCCCAGATTTTGCCTGGGAGCAAGGACAGTTGAAAGCAGTGCAGAGCATTCTGCGTTGCTTTCAGCTGCATCCACATCACTGCCATTTCTGGCCTCTAAACCTCTTAGTTTATCTGCTTTCCTCTCTCACTTACAGCTTTGCATCTGTTAGTCCCAGAGACTGCTTTTTCTAAGAGGAGAGATACATTTGCAGTAGTCTGTGCAAAAAGACTTCCTTTTTTTTTTTCCATGTAATTGGCTTCTTACTGCTGTTCACATTTCTTTCCTGTTCAATTACAGGCTTAGTTCCAGAGAGAATTCCCCTCAAACTATTCTTTCTCTTCCAGACTGGAGCACTGTAGTTGTAATATGTGAAGACAAATTTTGGTAACTTCCTCAAAATCATACCAAATACAATATATTTAATTTAATATAATTAAATATACCATGTGTCTTATACCATGTGTATTCACACTGTGTGTAAATGTGGCAATTTTCATTGATTCTGACTCCCAGGAGTGTACCCCTTATCTTTGTGTGGTCTTTCTTGCCTTTTCTTGGTCATTGTAAAAACACTTCTCAATACTATGTGCTAGCTTAGATACATCAGTCTGCCATGAAAAGTGTTCCTGGATTGGTCTATTGAAAGACCACACGAATGTGTACAGATCCTCCATCAGTTTTGTTGAGTGGAAGACAGCAACAAATACAACTGTAGGTACTTGGTTGTCCTATGGGTATGGTGAGAGCATGTCTTGTTCTGGTTTTGAACTATGATAGGTTAGATATGGCTCTGGTAGTTCATTTTAAGGGTTTGAGCAATTCTTACCAGATAGACTGATCTCTTCTGTATACTGCCAAAGACATCAGGTTAAGGAGAGTTTTGAATAGGGGAGAAAAGCAGCTCAGCAGCATCAGGCAAGATCTTGCTTAACCTCCTGTGATTAAGCCAATTTCCATGGATATGTTTTTTTTTTGTTGTTGTTTGTGGGTTTGTTTGTTTGTTTGTTTAACTAATTGCAGTGATAAAGCCAGAGGAAAGAGCATCATCTGTAATCTGAAAAATGTTTTGGTAGCTCAGCTCTGAGACTCCTAATTGCAAAGCAAAATGCTGCTGTGGAGCATGGAAAGCTATTGAGTATGGCAGGATAGATACTCCTTGGAGCATCATTTCCTTGTTCATTAATACATGAGACAAAAGTCAAAAAAGTTTTGAAGTGCAGGCAGATTTTTTTTTTTTTTTTTTCAGGTTAGAATATAGTTAGAATTCCAAATAGTTCAGACTAAATTTTTCATCTGTTTGCCAGTTTTTTCAGCTGCATATTAATGATACCACCTTCATTCCTCCAAAGAAAGCGTACTGCTGGGGTACATTGCTCCCTGCTGTCTTTGGAAAGTATGAAATATATCTGGTTCCAAGCAGGGCCGTTGTTATGCCTTGGTATCACTACTGCTCATTTCCCTTCTGTTGTGGTTATTGGGACTTCACTAGTGTCTTAAGAGATGACTTTGCAGTGATGAGAGGCACTGACACAGGTGTGAAAGCTTTTTAGGCAGCAAAGATACCCCTCTGTCTGCACCCAGCTGCTTCTTCCTGTGTCTGCTGAAAACTCCTCCTGTTAAGATTGGATACTGCTTTGGTGTTGGCAGCTAAACCACATCTTTGCTGAAGTAAATCTATTGCTGCTACTCATCTAGATATTTTTTCCAAGCCAGAGAGATTTTTGTGGAGGAAAGCTTTTCCTCAGGATTCACACCCTCCCAAGGCAGGGGCGTTATTTCTGCTCGCTTTCTCAAGCATAGGTAGTATAGATGGAGAGAGCCTGATATGAATGAGGAGGAATGAATGTATTGAAGCTGGTCTCTTATTGCTCTCTGAAGGAATGCTAGTGTGTGTATGAGTATAGTCCTTGTATTTTAAAAATGAAATAAAAAGAGTGAATTAATTTTTTTGTGAGGTCACTGAACAGATGACTAGAGAAACCAGACTTCAAGATGGAAAGCAAAATCTACTGTAGCTCTGAGCAGGCTGACTCTCCAACAGATTTGGAGATGTATTTCTGTATACAGTTCATCAGTATCTCAATGATCATTTGCTTTGGGACAATAGCTTCCTCAATAAAAGTGCTTGAGTGATAATTTTTTTGTACTGATGCTGGCTGTGCTAGAGGTGATTTTCTTCATATCTGTTCTTGTCTGCTATGTTCTGCAGCTGTGGTGAAAACAGTTGATAACACACCAGTGCCTCGGTTATTGCTGACCAGTGCTTGTACAGCACCAAGACTGCCCCACCTGTCAGCAGGCTGAGGGTGCACAAGGAATTGGGAGGGGACACAGCTGGGACAGCTGACCCCAACTGACCCTTACTCTATGGCATTATGCTCAGCATTAAAAGCTGAAGGAAGGATAAGGATGTGGAGATGTTTGAAGTGGTGGTGTTTGTCACCCCAAGTCACTGCTGTCTGTGATGGAGCCCTGCTTTTCTGGGGGTGGCTGAACACCCTGCCTGTGATGGGAAGCAGTGACTGAATTGCTTATTTTGCTTTGCATGAGTGCACAGCTTTTGCTTTATCTATTGAACTGTCTTCATCTCAACCTGCAAGTTGTTGCAGTTCTACCTCTCTGATTCTCTTCACCATCCTACACCTGGGGCACAGTGAACAAGCAGCTGGGTGTTGTTTAGCTGCCTACTGAGGTTAAACCATCACATTCAGCAATAGCTTTACTGGTGTTCATTTAAATGCTGCAGTGGTGTTAGCAGTACTGGGGCACAGGGTCCAGGATAACCTGCTTTAGAGTCAGAAATCTGCAAAGGGCAGTTACATTTGGCTTCTTATGCTGCTTATTTCAGTCTGATTTCTCTAGTTGTCCTCTGAGGAAAGTAGCTGTGGATTTTGTCTTGCTAGCTGTAGAATATCCTGGCAAGGGAATTCACTTACACAAAGAAAATACAGTCACATGTTGACATCCATTTCAGGGAACAGCAGTCTTGACCTGTAACTTGCCAAACAGATTGTGCTTACATGATGAGGACATCACTGGTGGCTTGTCATGTTTTTTTTTTCCATGTCACTGAATTGTGAATAAGCATAGAAAAACTAAAATTCAGGCTTCATAAGCAAAGCTTTCTGCACAAGTATATCTCTTCAGGCTCCCATTTTGTCTCAGGCCATTCATAAGGTCACCAATTATTAAAGAGATTTGGCACAAGCAAAGAGTAAGTGATCTCATACAAACCATCTAACAGGACATCCTCCCCATACTTAGTAATTTACCTGACAACTGATGCATATTGCCAAGATTTGTGTGGAGATAAAGTTTGTCTTATCAAAGACTGGTGGTTCAAGGATTTCCCAGTTTGATGAAAGTGATTTCACTTGGAGTTTACATAACATGTTTTTCTTCAAATCTCTTTACCCTCCTCTCCCATTCCACAATATCTATCTCTGTAGAATTCATGAAACTGGATGCTATTTTGCAATAGATAAATTTATTATGTAATTTCTTATTATATAAAAAAGAAAAGTATTACTGTGTCATTTCCAGTGATTGAAATATGCATGCATATGAAATATGCTTCCATATCAATATAATAGTTTTGTTGATGAGTAAATCAGTTGCATATATTTAATCAAATGATGCTTGCATTTGAATAACTAGTAGCAGAATGCCAGTGTCCTCAGAAAGGGGCCAGAGGAAGAGGTGTATAATAATACTGCAAATTCTGTAGAAATAGTTGGGTTACCATGTGTTTCTGCTGCTATCTACTTGTGGTTTTTCTGTGTGATCAGTTGTTGTAGTTTACTGATACTAAAGCCATTCAATTGCAATGCATGAGTGCCAAAAGACATGCATTTGGCACAGTCACATGCAAGACTTCAATATGAAACCTTGCTGGTGAACTCAAGTCTTTTTAAAGGTGATCTTCTGACTCAAGTTTATGTCTTTAACATATTATTTTCATCTTTACCTGTGAAAATTAGGGACTGCTAAAGACAAACTTGCATGGAATATGAAGGAAACAATCTTACTTACATCAGTCAGTTTTGTAGTTTATTAAATCTTAAAATACTCTTAAAGTACTGCATTTCTTTCTATTTAAAAAAAGTTTGCTTACCCCACAGTGTTCATAAAGAAAGTGCTAGAAAAACTCTACCCTGAAACTTCATCTTCTCTTGTGCATACTTCGAGTAGAGAAGAGGAGGCACCTTTTGGAAATGTGGGCTCAAAATCTGAAGAAAAGAATTTGGATAATGTTCAGACTTCATCAGCAGATCCTAGCACATCAACTGATACACCCTGCAAATCATTTCAAGGTGAGACTTCATAGTTCTTTTTCTCCTAATATGCTTTTAAATGTAGTTACTTTACTGGAGAACAGTGTAGTATCTGTTGATACCAACAGACAAATATGAATACCAGCACTTGTAGTACTCTGATATACAGAATTTGTGTTATCAGCACATGAGGTTGTGAAAGGCAAGAAATAGTTGGTGTATTTGTGTGAATGCAGTGTTTAGCAGGAGCTAAAATGAAGCTTCAGTGTGAACTATAACTGTCTTTGGTGTAATATCTGTTGAACAGTGAGAAAATTACTTTTGCTGGTACAACTCTGTTCATCTATTAGAGGTGGACCCAAAGATTTGTGGGAATACATGATTGAAGCTTTTCTCTCTGCCCACATGTTGCAACAGAAACCCCAAAGCAGGTACAAGAGCTGTCACCACTGTTGATGTAGTCCCACAGTACCAGAAAAAGGAGATCAGAGCATGTCTGCTAATAGTACCTAGGTCTGGTCAGTATTCTGGTGACACCACTCAAGTCAATAATGCCAAGGAAGGTCTGAGATCAAGCCAGTATGTAATGTCTGAGTTGGGTTGTGCAGTAAATGGCATGGCTGCAGTCTAGCTCATCTGGGAGCTGTTTAAGAGTCTCAGCTTCAGAGCATCTCTTGAGTGATATGAGGGGTGCCTCTGCTGAGGTGGCTTCTTACATGTATTTCATGAGCAGCTGAATCAACACCTACCTGTAAGTGCAGGCAGCAAAGCTCCTAAGAGGGATTTCTGTGCCCTTAAACATCCCTGCTTTCCCCTTTTCTGTATTAGCTACCCAAGAGAAAAGTAGAGAAGTTACAGAAGTTACCTGAGTGTGCTGGGATGCAGTTAGGAAAGCCAGAGTGCAGCTGGGGTAGAAACTCTTGAGGAAGAAACAAGAAAGGTGGGAGGCAACAACTGGAAGGCTGAAAAAAATGTGTAAGCACTGTTACTGCTGGGCTCTTCAGTAATGGTGGCAAAGTATAGTGAGTCTAATGGAGGGCACTGTGATGGCCAGAGAGCCAGGTGGTGTTATGTTTGAGGAGAGACTGACAGAATTAAGATGAAATGTCATTACTTCATCTACTAAATGGGAAGGAGTATGGAAAAGACTGAGCTGTGGACTTTTTGGAGGTGCTCAGTGATAGGAGAAAAAGCAACAAACAAGTTGTGGCAGGAATACTTCCAGCTAGTTACGGAGAGGAATTTCACCTTGGAGATGATCAGGCATTGGGAATAGACTGATTGTTAAGAGTTTTGGTGTCTCCATTCTTGGAGAAGTTGAAAACTAACCGGTATACTAGAAAACAGGATCTAATTGGGTCAAATTGTGCTTCATAAGTAATTTCTAGAATACGTTAATCTAGAAATCTCTGTTACTTGGGGTTAGTTTTTTTCTTTTAAATAAAATAAAAGCTCCCCATCCAATCAGTATCAAGAATTACTAGTAAAAGCTTGGCTACAGGGCTTTCTTCTTTGTATCTGCAGTAGAATTTGCTTTTGAAGGGCTGTGTGACTTTTGGTCCTGTATTTTATCCCATTACAGTGACAGAAGGTAGCTTGGAAATCTCAACTTTTTGCAGTTCTGTTTCATTAAAGCTTAGAATGGTTTTGGGTTGGAAGGAACCATAAATATCATCTAGTTCCAAAACCCCAGCCATGGACAGGAACACCTCCCACTAGACCAGGTTGCTCAAAGTCCAATCCAGTCTGGCCTTGAACACTTCCAGGGAGAGAGCATTCACAGCTTCCCTGGGAAACATTTTTGTGTGTCTCGCCACCCTCACACTATAAAGGTTTTCTTTCTAATGTGTAACCAAACTCTACCCTCTTCTAGTTTTAAGCCATTACCCTTGGTGCTAGCACTACACAACCTTGTAAAAAGTGCCTCCCCAACCTTCATGTAGGTCTCCTTCAGGTACTGGAAGGTGGTCTATGGTCTTCCCAGACCCTTTTCTTCTCCAGGCTGAAAATACCCAAATTTCCCATCCTGTTTTCACAGGAGGGGTGCCCCGGCCCTCTGATCATCTTTGCGGCCCTCCTCTGAACTTGCTCCAGGGGCTCCATAAACTTCTTGTGTTGGGGACCCCAAAACTGGACACAGCACTCTAAGGTCTCGTGAGGGCAGAGTAGAGGGGCACTTGCCTCCTTTGACCACATTTCATTTGATACTACCCAGGATATTTTTGGCTTTCTGGGCTGCAAGCAGACATTGCCGGCTCACGTTGAGCTTCTCATCAACCAACGTGCACAAGTTCTTCTCCTCAGGGCTGTTTGCAATCTGTTCTCCACCCAGCATGTATTTGTGCTTGCTATTGCCCCAAACCATGTGCAGGTACCCATTTTGTATTTCTAGATCAGTACTTTTAGTACTTCTTTTGTGTAATGAATCATGAGAGACACATTTTCAAAAGGCTGATGAAACATTAAGCTTATTCTGTAAAATCATATTTGATAGCACTGCAAGCTAATTGTCCTTTTGAAATGGGTAGCAGGCCCTTTATAGACTATATGATAAATATATGCTAGATAAGCATGACTATAGAGTAATTTCTTAAGCTAAAAATGCCTTCATTTGTAGTGAAACTATACTATTCCTTTATAAATTAGAGCCTGCTCCAATTCCCCCAGAAGTGGGAGGAGAGGGGGAGAATATCACAGAAATCAGACTGTTAGGGGTTGGAAGGTACCTCGAGAGATCGAGTCCAACCCCCCTGCCAGAGCAGGACCACCTAGTGTAGGTCACAGAGGAACATGTCCAGGTGGGTTTTGAATGTCTTCAAAGAGGAGACTCCGCAACCTCACTGGGCAGCCTGTGCCAGTGCTCTGTCACCCTCACAGTGAAAAAGCTTTTTCTTATATTCACATAGAACCTCCTGTGCTCCAACTTGCATCCGTTAACCCCTTCTGCTATCATTGGTCACCACTGAGAGAAGCCTGGCTCCATCCTCCTGACACTCACCCCATACATGTTTGTGAACATTCATGAGGTCACCCCTGAGTCTCCTCCAGTTTTGACAGCCCCAGCTCCCTCAGCCTTTCCCCATAAGGGAGATGTTCCACTCCCTTAATCATCTTTGTGGCTCTGCACTGGACTCTCTCAAGCAGCTCCCTGTCCTTCTTGAATGGAGGGGTCCAGAACTGGACACAATATTCCAGGTGTGGCCTCACCAGGGCAGAGTAGAGGGGCAGGAGAACCTCTCTTGACCTATTAACCTCACCCCTTCTAACACACCCCAGGATGCCCTTGGCCTTCTTGGACACAAGGGCACATTCCTGGCTCATGGTCATCCTTCTGTCCACTAGAACTCCCAGGTCCCTTTCTGCTGTGCTGCTCTCTAACAGCTCAGTTCCCAACCTATACTGGTACCTGGGATTGTTCTCTCTCAGATGCAAGACTCTACACTTGCCCTTGTTGTAATTCATTACATTTTTCCCTGCTCAACTCTCCAGCCTGTCCAGGTCCCTCTGAATGGCAGCACAGCTTTCTGGAGTGCCAGCCAGTCCTCCCAGCTTTGTGTCATCAGCAAACTTGCTGAGAAGACACTGTCCCATCATCAAGGTCATTGATAAAGATGTTGAACAGCACTGATCTCAGAGAGACTCTACTAGTTGTAGGTCTCTATCTGGACTCTGCACCATTGATCTCTCTTTGGGCTCTATTGTGTAGCTAGTTCTTAATCCATCTCGCTGTCCATTCTTCTGTTCCACATTTCCTGAGCTTACTCAAGAGGATGTTATGGGACAGTATGTCAAAAGCCTTGCTAAGTCCAAGGTACATCCACTGGTCTCCCTGCATCTACCCATTCTGTTACAACATTGTAGGAGACTATCAGATTATTCAAGCATGATTTCCCCTTGGTAAATCCATGCTGACTACTCCTGATAACCTTCTCTTCCATATCCTTAGAGATGACCTCCAGAATGAGCTGCTCCATCATTTTTCCAGGGATGGAGCTGAGGCTGACTGGTCTGTAATTGCCTGATCTTTCTTGCGCTTTTGGAAGACTGGAGTGACATTTTGCTCCAGTCCTCAGGCACCTCTCCTGTTTGCTGTGATCTCTCAAAAATGATGGAGAGTGGTAGGGATGGAACATCATCCATCTCTCTCCACACTCTTGGGTGCATCTCGTAAGGGCCAGAGGACTTGTGTATATTCAATTTGCATAGCTGATCTCTAACCCAGTCTTCACTGACCAGTGGCAAGTCTTCTCTCCTCCAGGCTTTCTCTCTAATATCCAGGGTCTGGAGCTCACAGGGTCTGGTCATAGGAGTAAAGACTGAAGCAAAGAAGTTACTCAGCAACTCTGCCTTCCCTGCATACTCTGTTATTAGGGCTCCTGCCCCATTCAGCAGTGGGCCCACATTCTCCCTATTCTTCCTTTTACTGCTGCTATGTTTGAACATGCTCTTCTTGTTTCCTTAGTTGAACTTGTGATTTATGGCTCCTCTGATTGTTTATACCTGCTTCCTAATACGGTGTTGTTCAAGTTAATGAAGCAAAAGTATTTGATCCAGAATCACAATAGGGGTAAAACACAGCTCATTGGAAAGGGAACATTGAGCAAAAGAACAGTTATTTAAGATTTTCAAGGCAAAGCAACAAGGCTGTTCTTGAAATGAACAGCAAATTAACTGAGCTTGTTTGCTGCTGGAGATGAGCAAAGGCTGTGGTTGTACAGAAAGTGTTTTGTCTTGATTTACAGTCTACAAATTTGTATTTTAAACAAGAGGCATTGAGGATGAACTTGTAGCAAAAAGAGAAATCAGTTACCCACCTGTGAAACCAACAGAACCATTCCTTCTGGTTGTGATTTCAGTTAAATTTAAGGAGCTCTGGTATGAATAGTCATTTACATGTGGTGACTTAGTGATATTGGGCACTGCATGTTTAGTAGTAGGCTTTAAGATTTGGAGCTGCAAATTGAGTGGCCTTGGAAAAGAAAAAATATTAATGCTTTTTTTAAAATCATATATTATTTTAAGTAACTTCTTTCTGGTAGAGTAGAAAGGCTATGAGTGTAACTGTGAAACGAAAACCTCATAATTTAAGTAGCAGTAGTCAGAGGTGAACAAAGGAAAATGAGAGAGGTTGTGCAATATGAACTGCTTCCTAGTTTGAAGGTGATTTTGGCCCTACAAAATTTACTGAAAGATTTAATTTGGTGTCAATTAGAAACTGGAAACTTATTTTAAAAGAAACTGACTTAAAGTCAAGTGTTTTCCAATGTTAAGTAACATATGATTTTATCTTTCAAATTCATCACAATATTCTAGTTGGCTATAGTAGTTATTTTCAGGTTGTGAAAATACCATTACCAGTATGCACAAGTTAACCCTCCCTAGGTTCTTATTTTTATTGGAATGCAGTTGGCAGCATTGCCTAAAATGTCTGCATATTGAAGCATAAGACACATAAAATTTAAAGATCATCCTTTTATGTCCTATAAATACTTGCATTTATCTGCCTCTTGAGATCAAGTTGAGATGCTCGAGCATATAGGAGATCAGAACCCATGTTAATGACTGGTTATGATTTAATAATGCAAGGTAAATAAACTAAATTAAATACCATAAAATTTGGTAGCAGGAAGGGTTGTCCCATAGAGCTACCCACATAGTTCTGGAACTAAAGCTTAAATAAGACTTGGAATAACTGGAGATTGAAGGAAAATGCAGTGGGATGATGCTCTTTGTGACTACACATTGATATGAGTGGTATTTGTATTTTTTATGGGAAGGTGGCAGTTCTGTTAGAGATGGAAAAAACATGTAGATGTGCCAAGCTTCTGAACCCCAAATAAGGAAGGGTAATTGTTTATATCTTGAAAAGATAAAAAGTTATTTTTAAGGGGATTTAAAAACCAACCAAACCTGATGATCTGCCTGTGGCCAAAATTTCTGTTCAAGGACATACTGAGATGTACTTTCCCTTTGCATCCTAGCTATCTAAATCAGATTTGCTTCTTCCTCCTCTGCTACAAAACAAGAAAATGAATATAACCAAAATAGGTGTTCCTTCTTCCCCAGAACAGTTAGGTAAGACATTTCGATAAACATTTCTCCTGTTGCAGAACCCAATTCTTCCATTGGAAGAACTCTATTTTGCAGTTTTAGAAGATGTAAAAAAGTCTTTCTTGCTTCAAAAAACTAAAGAAACTCTAGATTATCAATATTTATTACTTAAACCATTTAAAAATTACATATGCATGTAATAAACCTGACCCTTCTTGACAGGTGAATTATTAAATAGAGCAAATAGGAAACTGCAAGCTTCTAAGTATGAGGACTTCATTTATTTTTCCCTAAGCTTGTGGATATGCTTTGAAGTGTAATAGTAAATACTTAGAATTTTACTTTACCATGAAAAAAGTATCTGGCAGAAGACTGAGAAAGCATTTCTAACTGTGAATTACTTGTCTGGATATGGCCTTTCACCTAAGTTTGTACTGAGGATTGGTTTTGTTTTCTGACCCTAGTTAGGGCAGGGTCTACTTGCAACAAGCATTAATTTCTTGGACAATGTTTCTCTTGAGGTCTGTAGTTCTGCGTTTTCTTTATTTTTATTTTAAAACTATATTGTTTTTAATATCTTTCTAGTATTTATTAAAAGTAGACGTGCATGCTTCTGACTAGACACTTGCTAATTGTAGAGTTGTTTTGTTTTGTTTTTTAATGGCCCTCATAGTCTCAGGACTTGGTCAGATTTATAACCATTTTTAAAGGACTTGGGATTTACTGATTAATGTTTAGCATCATCTTTATAAAAATTGAAATTTAAGAGTTGTCAAAGAAGGATAAATGTATACAAGTGAATTGTATAGTATTGAATTTTTCTGTATACAGCATGCTGTTCTGCTTTTGGTTTTTGTATTTTCCCTAATTCTGAAAAAGGAAATTAAAATGTAGAGAGCCTAGGGAGAGTCTCAGATCTTGTGGAGACAATCTATTTGATCTATGTCTACTTCATTTATTTAAGAAAGAGATAATGAGGAGAACTACTAGGCTATTAGTATTCCTAGGTTTTAGTGTTTTTTACAAAAGGTAATCCATGTTATACATATGTATATATATATATATATAAAAAAAAACCCCAACCCTGGATGTAATTAATCAAATAAAAATGTGAATATTTGTCAACTGTTAAGTACTCCAGTATTGATATCCTATATAAGGAATTCCTGTTAAAATTAGTACAGCTGTGTGATTATTTTTTTTGTGTGGTTGTTATCTTACTTTTCCATTGGTGTTATTAATGCTATCAGTATCCTGTGTTGAAGAAATCATTGTTGGGATGTCTGGACTGTGTCCTTACTCATTCTATTCCTGTTTCCCTGTAGCCATTCTATTAGAGAATAAGCTTGACAGAAATGCCTGGAAGACAAAACATGTCTAAAAAATGTGTGGATAGCCTTGACTTTTGGTTGATCAAACTGTTGAAGTGCAAATGCTTGAGAAATTAAACTAGCAGCACCTAATGCAGTAAGCAGCTTTAGAGACTTGTTAATAATTCAGCTTCATTTTAGTTAATTACTCTGGGAATCCGTCTGTTGTGAATAAGCTAAAGAGCCATGGAGATTATAATTATTATACAACAAAGTGTTGTCACACATCCTTATGTTCTTATCTCAGGGTTTTAAAAATCCTCTCATTGAATGCTATATTAAAGTGGCATTACACTCTGAAAATGGGACAGATATATCCAGAAGTGAGTAGAGTATTTGAAGACAGCAGCCTGTAGGTGGCTATGGTAGAAATGTACAAGTTGGTAGCTGTATGCCTGGGGGGAATGTAGAGATCTGGGGCCTGAGGAAGGAAGGACCAAAACACAAACTTTACCTGTCGGTTCACATTCAGTGGGCTGCAGGTACAGTGTCTGTCACTTCTATTGTGACAGAAACAAGACTTGTAGTTCAGTCCCCAGTTCCCTTAGCAATGTCTTCTTTGTTTTGGTTTGGTTTTTTTGCTTGTTAGCAGATTCCTTTTCCAGTGTTCTCATAAACATTCTTCCTTTCATCTTCATTTCCAGCAGCTTAGCTATCATAGAGAAATCTGCTGGCCACTGTGACAAGTGAAAGCCATTTAACAAGGAGCTCATCTAATAGTATGTAGCCACTGCCTAATTGGAGTAGAAAGTGCCAGCTTCAGCTGTAAGTGTAAGCCATCTCTAAAGGTAAATGTAGCCAGCTGCAGGAAAACTAATTAGCTTAAAAAAGGCTTGTGTAAAAACTTGATAAAATGGACTCATTTCAGATAGAGAAGGGCTGATAGCCCTGCAGTTAATCTCACTGTAGCATAGTCATTACAGGTGTTAGCATTCTCACTGTCCACCTTGTCTCCTTTTTTGGCAATAAAGTGCTGATGACAAAACAAGTTGTGCAAGATGCCCTTCCTGCTCCCCTGTACATAGTGGAGTTTATTACTTTAAGCTGTCATTGTCAAAATCATAGTTATTTGGAGTCAAATTTCATGTTTTCTGCTGGTCTTTCCTGCCATCTGTATCTTCTGTTACTTGAAGAGGGAAAGTACTGAGCTAAGTTCAGGGCAAATGATTTTTCCATAATTTTTGTGCTTTTGTGGTTTGCATTATATTTGTACATAAGCAGGAATGAACTGTTACTGATGATGGGTGTTGGCTTCTTCTCTCAAGTAAATAATGATAGAACTGGAGGAAATGGCCCAAAGTATCACCTGGGCAGGCTTAGATTAGATATTGGGAAGAATTTCTTTATTGAGAGAGTAGTCAGGCACTGGACCAGACTGCCCAGGGAGGTGGTGGAGTCACCATCTCTGGAGGTACTGAAAAAATGTGTAGAAGAGGCACTTCAGGACATGACTTAGTGACTGTGGTGGTTTTTTTCCAGGTTGATGGTTGAACTCTGTGATCTTAGAGGACTTGATTTCAACTGTGATGATTCTGTGATGATCATTTAATCAGTCAGGGTAATTAACTATTGCAACTGAGAGATGACATTTTAGGTTCAGTACTGTTGCATTTATTTTTTAAAATACATATTTATTGGCAGGCATGTATTTGGCTTTTGAAAAGTACTTTGAACAAATAAGATCTGGATCACGAGTAGAAATAACTGAGCTGAGTACTAAACACTGATAGCTTCATTCTTCTGTTCATAAAGCTAAAATTCTTAGACAGCTAATCAAAATATTGCCTATAATCATATGCCAGGACCTATATGAGACACTGAAGCTTTTAAGTTAAGTAACTTAAACTATACAGCTAAATATTCATCATTACCTCATACTTCGGCTTTCAAAATAAAACAAATTGGCTTGTACCAGTTTTTAAATGAGTTATCTGAATTTTAAAACTGTTATCTGCCTGTAGTCAGATTACTCTCTGGAGAGTGTTCTGTTTCTTGCTTTCCTTAAGTTTCTTCCCCTGTTTCACTCTCAGTTTGTATTGTGCTGTTTTCATTACTTTTTCCAAGGGAATGTAGGCATTTTCATGGTTCAGAGGTAAATTCTTCCTCAGACCTTGAGTGAGAATAAGAGGAAGAAGGAGTTGTACTTTTTTAATGTTTTTTTTCTCTGTGACAAAATGTCTGCCACTTCTAATGTAATGAAACTGAGGCTGAGTTATAATCGTGAGTCCTGTCTCCAAGAAAACAGGCTCTACTACAGCCTTTTTAGGTCTACAGAAAATCTAAGAATTAGTGTCTGATTTGGAGGTAGTGAGGAAAACAAGTCTGGGCCTTGTAAAAGATCTTTGTGGATCTTGATTTCCTTCTGATTTTTTTGTTTCCATCAAGCTGAAGGAAAAGGCACTGATTAGGAAGTACTTCTGAAGATTGCCTCTATTTCTTACTTTATTAACGCTCTAGTCCTCTGAGCATCAAGCTTCTTCCCTTCCTTCCTTTTTTGGTCTTCTCTGAAAACTTTATTGATTTAATGAGGTCTGTAAATTCCATGTTTGACTATGTCACTTTAACTTTTCCAATTATTCTACTGGAAATATTAACAGAAAAGAGAATGGTTAAAAATGTTTTTTAAATCAAACCTAAGTTTTTTTGTCATTCTTACCAGCCACAAAGAAATGCTCATAAGGAATGAAAAGCAAGAGAAAACTGTCTTGGCTGTTTGGATAGGGTTTTTTTTTTCATTTGTATAGGTATATAATGACCTATGGCATAGTTTAAAATAGGAATAAATTTTTTTGGTTTAGTTTGTAGCTCAATTCTGGGTAAATAATTGCCACAAAATAAAACCCCACCCTATTTTTAAACTCTTGAGAAGGACAGCTTTGATTGCTCTTAATTGCAAATAAACCCTAGCAGCAGTTTTAGGAGTTGAATATCCCAGCACTGCTGGATAGCAGCACTATAGTTGCATGCTTCTCAGTTGGATGATGAATCTGAGTAACTAAGTGTTAACTTTTTTTTTTTTTAAACAGGTCTTTGAATGGTAGATTTTAATAACATTGAAAGCTAATTTAAACACAAAATAATTTAAAAACTGAATAAAATCCACAGTAGGTAGCTTATCCTAAGTGCAGAGTGCTTAACAAAAAGGTAACTAAGTTGGCAATATTTGTAGTATTTGAGACATTTATTACAAGGTGAGTGCATGGATCATCATTCATTAGGATGCTATCATTATTCTTTACATTCTCCCTGCCTTATGATCATACTTGTGTTTGAACAGGAAGGCTGAAATACAGCTTGTCAAATTTTAAGTAGACTCATCTTTCAAAAAAGTATTACCATTTGCTTAGTTGAAATGGGTCAAGAATCCATCCCACCAAAATCCTGGGAGCCACTCAAGAATTGTATCTAGCTTCACTGAAAATCTAGTAAATATCCTAGTACACTGAAAGGACAAACTTTTCCTTTCTCTTCAATCTGCATGTTCCTCACAAGGAAGAGAGTTGGGAGGGTAGCTGCTGCAAGAGCTGGTTCCAGACCCTAAGCAGCAGGCAAGTGTTAGCTTCTTAGAGATCTGCCTGGTGAAACCTTGTACTCATCTGCGTTTCTAAGAACTCGGTGGTCAAGAGGAGCACATGCAGATTGTCATACAGTAGGCTTATTTCCTCACATGTGGAAAAGGTGGAATGAAAAAGAAATTCTTTGTGCTCATCCATCTTGGCGTTCCATCAGTGTGATAACACACAAGTCATTACAGGATAAGAGGATAAGAAGCCCTGGGGTATGGCTAGAAAAAAGAATTTTCTTTGAAAAATCAACTTTATTTTATTTACCTATTTACCTTTATTAACCTAATTTTATTTATCTTATCAAATGTACTGAATCACTAAATCTTAAGAACAAGTGCTTAGGAGGGACTCACATAACTACTGACTTTGTTTGGTACATTGTCATCTCCATTTTTTGAGAAGAGGGAGCAACCTCTGTAATCTAGGCTTGCTCTTAATGAAGTTAAGTACTCCTGGTGATGTGAAGTGTCAGGAGGAAGGTTTGAATGAACAGACTTGTATGAAAACATCTTACCAGACACAAATAATAAACACCCTAAGAATCATGAGCAGCCTTCTGTATTATGGCTATGTTTCTACAGAAAAAAATCTGGGAATGCAGTGAAAACATGCTATTTCTTGAGCATCAAAAATAGTGGAATTTTCTGTTAAAATTTGTTGTCTGAATCTGTGCAATTGTGCAGTTTGGAATGGAATGGCACACTTTTCAAAGTTTTACCTGGCGAGCAGAGAAATTTAGCATTCAGAACAGGATAGCAGACACCTTGAAATTTTAAAGCTGAAGGGAACTATGCAGAAGAGCATATTTTTCAGTATTCTGTTACAAGTTTGATGCCAGTAGAATACATGACACTAGCCAATAACATAATGTGAGATTACTGAATGTCTTTTGGACATCCCGTCATCTTTTATTTAAAACAAGATGAAGAATCTTTGGAAGGAGTGTACTTTGGCCAAAAACTGTCTTGAGTGACTCTATCTGTCCTGTAAAGCATAGTTAATGGGCAGATGAATGGACAGTAATATCTGCAGATGATTTTTTTTTTAAGAGTATTTTTTTGAAGATTTGCTTTTAAGATTTTTGCTTTCTTTGCAGATTTGCTTTTTAAGGTTCATGCTGATAAAGGAAAATTTGGTATCTTCACATTGATCAACTGAAAAAGTACTTACTTTTCAATGCCCTCAAGGTCTGTATGTTCTACAGTTGATCACTGGCATCACATTTGCTACTCTTCAATTTATGATGAATTTTTGGAGGAGACAGAGCTCTGTTGCCCACTGTCTTTAAAGATGCTCGTCTTGCTAGTCAGTTAAGGGGAAGGTGATAGAGGAGTGGCCTATGTGCATTAGGGATTGACACACTTGCCATATTATCTCACTTATATATAATAAAAATCAGGAATAGCTGAAGCATGGTCATATGTGTAAAAATTTAGTTTGAGAAAAAAATTTGAAGAAGGTAATAGACCTTCTTCAAGCCTTACTTTTGTCCAGATCATATCCACTGTAACACCATGCAGTCAGTGCTTACGGAGAATATTGACTTTTGCAGAAGGTGTCACTACACTAATCAGACCTTGGCCTTGATCCAGCATCAATTCTTTTGCTTTCCTTTAAAGGTCTCTTTTGGGGGCTAAACTTTTTTCTTCCATTTGGAGAAGTGGTAGTGAGGTTTTTTTTCAAGGGGTAATTTTGGAGAAAAGATCAGTCTTTGTCAGATTGGGCTAGCTTGATGGCTGTTGGAGAGAGGCTTTGAGATGCTCTAGCTAACTTCTGGACTTGGGTCCTCTCTTTGCACTATGGAGCCCTGCCTTGGGGAAACACAAGCTTTACATTTCAGGGAAGCACATCCTGGGAAAGACTGTTTCTGTGTAAGGTTTTGAAACTGTTATGGAGTGCTGGTGTCCTGGGCTGCAGGAGGGGTCTCACGGGGGCTGCCCGTGCCTGACACAGCCGGTTCCAGATGGACCCAACTGCCCCACCATGCCTCCCTTCACAGGAACAATACATGTAAGGAAGAAGAGAACACTCCTGGGAGAGTGACAGTTTCACAACAAGTGACAAACAGTGGGAACACCAGGATCAGAGGAGGAGGTGCTCTGTGGTTGAACAAATGTTTGTCAAGGACTACAGCCTATGGAGAATCCCCACTGGCATAGGGGAAGAGTGAGAAGGAGCAGCAGAAAGAAACCATTATATAAACTATTATATATAACTAAATTATATATATATTATATAATTATATATTATTATAATAATAATATATTATAATAATTATAATTATATTATATATTATATAAACATTATATAAACCATTATATATAACTAAATACCCACCACCACCTTGCACTGCTTTATTGCCTTGCTGAAGGTGCTGAGTGTGACCTGCAGGGAAAGGAAAATTTTGGATTGAATATGAGCTGGGGAGGAAAGGTGTTTTTTCCAAGTGTTTTAGTGTTTGTTGCTTTTTATTTTGTTTCTGTTCCCTAATACCTGAGTGTCACAATCTCTCTTGCCTGCAGTAGTTGGTAAGTATTCTCCTTGTCTTTCACCTACAAGCTCTCTCATTCCTGTTCTTACCACTTTTTTCCTACTCTTGTCCCACTGAGAAGAGAGTGAGCATTTGTGTGTGTGTGGGGGGGGAAGGCAGTTTGGTTGATAGCCAGGGTTGACCCACCATAGAAACTGGAAGTAATTCCATCTTGGCCCAGGATTTTCTCAGTCAAAATAATCAGCAAAGTACCAAGGTCATATGAATGTGTGTTTTGGCCATGTCTAGCTTTGAGATGGGCTCAAGCATGCTTTGTGTTCAGGCCATCTGGAAGCCATGCTAGTGTCAGGTACCACTGTTCTGAGGTGCAGGGAGGGGAATGTTTAAGGACACTGGAGGGTGACCTTAAAGCAAAATATACTGTGTCATCCTGCAATGATGATAGACTGTACAGTTTGTAAGTGTACATGGCTATGGCAAGATGGAAGCTTTACCCTCAGCTTAGTCTTAAAAGGTCTGATACTTGTTTGTAGTAGGATAGCAGGTGGTAACATAGCTAGCCATACTACTGACATATTTGCAAATGTAGCCTTGGTAACAGTGTAGTTTAGATGCACTTAGCTACTCTGTGCATTAGGTTGATTTACATGCAAAGGAGCATTTGGGGGGAATTCTGAGGAGAAGAATATGTATAGGAGACAACTGGATTAAAAATATTTATTCTGCTTTCTTATTTTGCCTTAAAGAGCAATTCTGATTTGCTTTGTTTTGTAAAAGTATTTAAGATGTTTCAGAGTAACGTTTTTTTTCCATAAAACAAAATTCAGAAATGGTATTCATTATGTATGACTAGTAGAAAGAAGAACATTCTTGAGTATCTCCAGTATCTGTCTTCCTTTGGTCAAACATTGGTTTGACATTCTTGTGCAGGATTAGCAAAGATTTATGCTTGATCTGTGGTTTGTAAAGCACGTTAAGATGTATAAGAGATGAGTAAGTATATAGTTTGAGGACTTCCATTTAAACAAGATGACTTAAATATTTTGTCATCACTCACATAATAAAAGTATTAAATGTTACTCTTTGTAAGATCAGATGTTACAGATGGGCCCCCATAATCTTTTAAGTGTAACTGTTTTGACTGGGTAAATTAATATCCCAATTTACCTACTTCTTTTATGATTAAAGAGTTTGAGTTAGTTGAGACTGCTGCAAATTTAATTTAATGTTCTCATGGTCATCTTTGTTTTACAAAACCTAAATTTTAAGGAAAAAAAAAGAGGAAATTTGAAAATTTTCAGAAGGGAGTAATTCAAGAAACATTTATACGTCCTCATAATATAAAACTATCACAGTTTAGCCCTTGATCATTAATCAGCTTGGGTAGGGGAAAAAATAATCAATGCAAGTACTGCCCGTTCAGTGATTTGTCAGCATCTTCACAAAGAAGATCTGTCAAAGAATTATTCCAAATTATTTTTTAGGATGTGTTTTTCCAAATCACATAGTTGCTTTTTGTATTTATGTATTATTTACTTCTTTTCCTTTTTTATCCTTCAGAGTAAGTATTATCAATATCTGTTTGAAATGTTCTGGCTTGGCAAAGAAAAAAATAATAACTTCCTAATGTGTTTTTAGAACAAAGGTATTACATCCAAATGATAAAAACAACTGTAATGTTTTGGTTTTGTTTGGGGTTTTTATGTGGTTTTTTTGTTTTATGTTTTGAAAATTGCCTTATGTGTTTGGAAATGTACTTTCCAACTGTTGGAAATCATAGGTACCTGAGACTATCAGCCATGCTGAACTATTTCTAGTGTGTCTTCTGAGAAGTGGCCATGTATAGTTAAAGTACATATTAGAACCTGATCCCTAACAAGAAATATTTCTATCAGACACAACTGCATTTTTAATGTTTAGGTATTAGTTCAACCATAGCTGCAGTTTGGTAATAGACTTGGATCATCTGGGATCTTCTGGCAGGTTTGTGGTGGAAGAAGGCTAATTGCATCTGCCTACTGTAGATGTTTTTACTATTTATTATTTTAACAGTTCTATCAACCTGGTTTTTAAGAGGCAAATTGCCCCAAAGGAGAGGTTAGTTCTGTGTCTGTGCTGGCTTAGGGAGCTGGCTGAGTGTAGAAAGAACACACTGAACCATATAAAATGACATTGCAGCATCTGGAGACATCCTGAACATCCTGGCCTTCTGGGAAGGCTCTTGTCACCCTGTAGCTGGTTTCTACTCTTGTCACTACTGAGCAAAAAAATTAGTCTGCTATTTAGAGTGGTTTTGTGTAACTGGAGCAGAGATTCATCTCTCTCATTCTTACAGTTACTTCTCATCTGATGAACAAATGAAGTTTATACTGCCATTCTTGTGTGTATTTTTAAATACCTTTTAATGGGGCAAGAAATCATACCACAGCTGTCTACTGCCATCATCACAAGTGGTTTCCTATGCAATGAAACAGTTGGAAAGCTGGACCTGGGCACTCTCCTTCTCCCTCCAGAAAAAAGAAAAAAAGATGAGGAGATGAGCCCACTTGGGCAGGCAATGCTGAAGCTTAGTCAAAATGTGGCTTTCAAACTCTCTTTATCTTTGACCCCTTCAGAACAGCATAGGCTGTGTTTAAAAGGCCTGCAGATGGACAAACCACAGATCCGTGATTCTTTTTTTTTTTTTATGGTATCTATCACTTCATGATCAACTTCTTTCTCTCCATCCATCCATTTCTTTTGAACCAGTTCTTAAAGAAATCTCACGTTGAATGGGGAAAAGTGTGTCAAGTGTCTCTGAAAATATTACTCTAAGTAGAAGCTTTTTCTGAGCTTACAGTTTCTGCTGGAAACTTCCAGTCTGTGGAGTGTGTGTTTATTTGTAGTAGCTACAGAGTTTGGTGAATTTTTGTTCCTTGTAGGATATTTTTAGTGTTCCACACCTACTTTCTCTAGCTTCCTTTTCCTTTTTAGGGATTTTCAAGACCACTTACTATCATTTCTGTAGATGGGAAAACATTTGAGAATCTATACTGAGATCAATAGCCAGAGCCTTTTTTTTTTTTTCTGTTTTGTAGGTGCTGCCAATACAGTTCTGTCTTCAAGGAAAATGTACACGGTGACTCTTCCCCCAGAGGGTTATGTTGCAATTACTGCAGATGCTAATAGTAATTCAGTTTCTGAAAACTCAAGCCATAGTGCTGACTCAACAGGTAAGTTGTATAGTTACTACTATGATGAATTTTTCTCAGGAGAAACCTCTTAGCTGGTCTTACCTAGTAGATACAAGTTGCAACAACGAAATATTTAAACTGTTGCTACCAGTGGGTGTCACTGTTTTGCAACATAAGCAAAATGAGTATGTATATCCCTATGAGCTCCCTTCCATTGAAGACCAGATTCAACATTTGGTTACAGCCATACAGTGCCACTGAACTTAAATAAAGTATGACTCAAGACAGTCTTCATCTCCTCCCACTCAAGTGACATAGGTATGTTCATAGTATGCTTACTTACAGTCATCATTTTTATGTGGACAAGTTAGATAAAGCTGTTTTAGTAAGTCTTACTCCTGATGTTCTGACAAATTGGGAAAAGACTTAAAAACTTTAAAGTTTGCCTCTCCCAGCTAGAAGAGATATTCACCTGATAGGAGCTGATGGGGGGAGGTACTGATTGCTTAGCATGGAGGGACTTTCTGATGAGAAGCTGACCATGTAAACTTCAGAACCAATATTCAGTGTTGTCAAATGGTAGGAGAGAAGCAGCACAGGATCTGTAAAGAAGTGTGTTCTAAGTTAACCTTGGGTAAAAACATGGTTTTCTGAATGGTGTTGCCAGAATTCACTTGATTCTGTCTCTATTAGAAAGAAGTCGCAAGCTTAGATATGACAAATTTTTGTTGTTTTTTCAATTGTTATGTTTCTGTCAATGTGTTTTTGTCCAAAATTCTGTATCACTATCATTTGCTAGGTGTGACCTACAGCAAAACAAATACCCAAGTGAGCCTACTGAGTTAAAACACTTGACAACCATTATTTATTAAACTACTATATCTATTTCACCCTGGAGGCTGCCTAAATGTAAGGAAAACCTGAGATAAAACATGAAGATGCAGAAAGGCAAAGTTCCTTGCCTTTGGAAGAGGTATTCAGAGGGATAAACTTTTGGCTTGGAGAAATTAGGTCTGCATGCTGTTCTGAGCACTGTTCAGAATCACAATAGAAGTAAAGCTTCAAAGCAGCCAAGTGACTGAAGCAAAATACAGCATGACTGGCAGCACATCAAGAATATTCTTTATCAGGATGAAATGGCTTAAAGATGCTTTTTGGATTAGGGAAGAAGTAATTTTATCAGAGTAAGATCTTGGTGCAGGTGGGAATATGGATAGGAAGGTATCCTTTCAGACATTAGAGTGATGCTCCCCATCTCTGTTTACTAATAAGATTAAATGAAGTTTTGTAATATTTTGTAGGTAAATAGGCTTAGACCACTCACTTTTGTAGAAGGACTTAAGCAATTTCTAAATAAAATATTAGAATACAAGCCTCTGAACACTATTGTAGCTGAGATATTAAGGGATAAGCCCAGAAGTTTTGTGGCAGATTTACTCAGCTTCTGTTTAAAATCTATGAATAAATCTATATGTGGTGAGTATTAGATAATGATGTATTGCATATCAGTAAAGTAGAATAAATTTTAGGATTGTGGTATATTTAGGCTCACAGAATCACAGTCATTGAGGTTGGAAAAGACCTCTAAGTTGAATCATCAACCCAACACCACCATGCCAACTAAACCATGTCTTAAAGAACATTCTCAGCCATGACAGTAATCAGTAGTGTTCTGGTGTTGCTTAGTGACAGTATTGACTGTTGAATGGTGATCTCTTGATCCCAGAATCAGGAAGAGTAGGTTTTGGACTTCAGCTGCTTTTTTTAACAGTTACCAAATGCATCTAGAATTTTGTGAGACTCATATTTGAATCTCTTTGTTACTTGAAACTTTACGGTTTATGATGGAATCAAGAAAAAAAAAAGTTTAAAGTGATCTTTGGTTTTTAATCTATGTTCCTCTTGCAAGGTAGGTTGTACTATAACTCACTTTTGCCAGGTATTTGCCTAATTTGTTCTTTAAAACCTCACCATAGAGAAATTCGCCTACATGCTATTTGTTCTGCAGTTTCATTGCTATTTAATGCTATGTATTTCTGGCTGCATCTTAAAGCCCTAAAAGCATCTTTGTTCTGTCTAAATAGGAATTTTAAATGGTATTTAGGCATATACATAAAATCTATTGCATGATGAAGGCTGGGATTTCTGAGATTGGTTATAAAATAGAAAAGGAGCAATGTAGAAAATTATCCTGTGGATTATTTGCTTTGCTTGCCTAAATCTAATTTTATATAGCTTATTTAGATCCTCTGCCAAAAAGATGCAGGAAAGCTCCAATTAGAGCCTGTGCCACTGAAGAAAAAAGAGAGTGTGCATATCTGTATGTCTGAACATCCTTCACGTGTGTGTGTGTGTGTGTGTGTATATGTATATATATGTGTGTATATATATGTATATATATAAAATCTGTTCTGTTTAGAAGTGCCTCAGGTATTCCCAGAAAAACCATCTCCATAGGGCAGAAATACAGATCTAGTATTTGCATTGTTTTAATATTATCTGTATGATACATTTTGAAGAGCAGCAGGCCATGTTCTGTTCTGTTTCCTAAGTAGTGGAGCATGTTGTATATATGCTGGGTAGGGCTGCCTTGATAGCTTTTTGTAGCCTTTGGAACTGGAAGTAAATGAAAGAAATTCTGTAGAAATTCAAACAAACAGAAACCTAATTCATAAAATAAACAACAAAATTTATTGAACCTGTTTTATGAAAATAATCTGAACAATTTGGGGGATTAAAAGTTTTCAGCTGCAACTTAGTTATATATCAGTGTGATTTGGGATGTCTTTTCAATAAATTAAGAAAACCAAATCCATGTCTAAATGAATTATTATAGAAAGGCTATCAAGAGGCATAGATATACAATGGCTGATACTTCATTGCATTAAATTCATCTGTGGAAGAATGAACCATTCAGTCACAAGAATATTTAATCACACTTTGGCTGGTTTTGAGAAGATATTTAGAAGTTAATTACAATTCTAAATTAAAATAATTTCTTATCGTCTTTAAAATATGTTTGGGTTTGTCCCTTGTTAGTCTTAAGTAATTACATTATGGTTAATACTGTATAAATGAAATTAATCTTGTCCAGGCTCGCTTCTAAACAAGGGAAAAAAAGCAAAGCAGGTCTGTGTATTTCAGTGTGCCTTTCTCCATCTGTCTCAGCGTGTTGATTTTAGCACTTCAAATATTTCAAATACTTTCAAATACCTTTTTCTGTTGAATCAAATAAATTGTGACCAGTTATGCCCCTAACATTACACAGGTACCCTGTGATGCATGTATAATTTGTCCACAGGAAGGAGTAGCAATGGGTAGTAGTCTGTGCTTTTGACAAGTTGTGGCACTGCCTCAGCAACATCTTGGACCTTACAATGCAGGAGGCAGCTTATCTCTTGTGACTCCCTGTCAGACCAGCAGACTGGCATCTCAGTGCCCCCCAACAGTCACCTACTACAAGCACAGATTTCTTTTTGTGAAATCTGCTGTGTGCTGGTACAGTTTCTCCTTGCATGAGCTTCTGTGGGTTACTAGGGTCCAAGGTGCTCTGTTGTCTTCGTGTCTTCTACAGGAACATGGATCTGACTCTCTGTCTCAGCCTTTCTAATATTGAGCAGCTTTTTGAGTGTCTCCTGCAACCTGGCCACCTGACAGAACAGATTATCAACCTGTGCACATCTTTTGCAGTTACTTACCTTTTCTCCAGGAGAGGGGTCTGTGAAGGCATTGGCAAACTACTGTCTGTTCTGAAGTTGTCTTCTGTTCTGTCTGGGTGGAAGCATCAGACATCCCTGCAGAAACATTGGTTTTAACTCAGGCTAGTGCCCACTATTATGGCACAGAGCTAAAACACTTCCTGGTTTGTGGACCAACATCCTCAGAAGAGTAAGTTGTATTTAGATGCCTAATTTTTAAAAACTCTCTTTACTGACTGCCGTGGAGGAATTGAGTCACTGTGGTCATGTCAGCTTTCTCTTGACTGAATGGATGAACAGGAATTAGACAGTAAAGGGAGAAGAGAAAACAATGCAGGGAATTTCTGTTGTTTTCCACATGATTTTCTTACTCACTTTGATATATGTTAATGCATTTCCAACTTTCTTTTAGCAAGTGACTTTAGACAAGAGCATATTAAAATGTGTAATGTTTGAGCTACAGATAAATGATCAACTATCAAAATCTGGTTGTAAACTCAATATGCTCATAGCTCTTAAATCAGAGATCAAAATTATTTTATTTTTGTTATTTTTACAAAAC
This sequence comes from Florisuga fusca, assembly GCA_038090715.1. NCBI lineage: Eukaryota > Metazoa > Chordata > Aves > Apodiformes > Trochilidae > Florisuga > Florisuga fusca. The sequence continues at coordinate 9,111,611 of JAAWXA010000029.1, read as the reverse complement.
AAAAATTATTTTTGTTATCTCTTAATTGAGAAATACTTTCCAGGAGTAGTCACTTGAGACATACAGTCATGTATTAAATGGTGTTCTATATGAAAGGAGAATCTAGGAAACTTGAAATATGTGTTCCTTAACTTGCTAGGAAGTGGTAGCTTGGTTTTGAATGGTTTTGGTTTTTAGTTTAATGGAATTTTGGAATTCTAGATTTTTAAGACAGATGTAGAAACCAGAATACTCTCTCCTATTAAAATAGGAATGCTAAAAATGTAACTTTATCCCTTCCAAAAGATACACTGTATCATTTTATTTCTCCAGCAGTGACTTGGATACTCACTCATATATCCAGATATCCAGAGTTGGATACTCTTAATTTAAGATCTTTGAATATAACATAAAGCATTATTTTAGCACAAAACAATGTGCTGGATTATAATTTTTCTCTAAATTTCTTTAATATTGAATCCATTTCTTCTTAGAGTCCCGAAGTGGTATAGTCCAAGTGTTCTTGGACTCATGGCAGAGAAAATTTCTGAGCCAGAGGCAGTGGAAAATAAAGAGACTATCCATGTAGGAGTTCAGCAATATTCAGTAGTTGAGGGCACCAAAAGAACAGATACTGAGAATTCAAAGAAAAGTAGTCATGGGATATTTTTGGTTTTTTTAATTCCATAACCTGTCCTTTTTCTTCTTGTTGAGTCTTACAGATTTTTTCTTCATATTTTGGACTGCAAAGCAATATTCAACTGATAATATACTGTTGTTACTATCTTGATTACAACCTACCCAGTTTTGGTGAAACCCTTTATACAGATAAAAGCAGCACAACCTACTGTATTCTATACTGCCTCCTAATGGGCAGAGTTTGACTTAGGAGGAACAGTCGAGTCTGGATGTTCTATTCTTGTGCTAAGAACAAGTCAAGTTATAGAATCACAGAATCATCGTGGTTGGGAAAGACCTTCAAGATTGAGTCCAACTATCAGTCCTACAACACCTTAACCAATAAATCATCTGAAGTGCCACATTTACCTGGTTTTTTTTTAATCCCCCCAGGGATGGTGACCCCACCACCTCTCTGGACAGGCTGTTGCAATACTACAGCACTCTTGGTGAAGAATTTTTCCCTAATATCTAATCTGAACCTCCCCTGGCACAACTTGATCCCATTACTTCTCCTATTGCTATTCTGTAGCAATTTGGGTAGTTTCTAATCTGTCAGTGGTGTCTTGATTCACTCAAGGTTTAAGGCAGCCATTTTAGGAAGACTTCATAATGTTTACATTTGTTGTTAAGGAGATGTTAGTATGAATTGTGTTGGCTACTTACATTCCTGGCAGGTGGTTTGGAATGTGGTGTCTTAGAACTGATGCATTCAACAGATCAGAGGAACAATTTAATCATCTAAGGCTGGCAGCAAACCTTTTTCACTGTAGGCAGCAGCCATTCTGAGACTCAAGCACGAGGAGCCTTTTTTATAGCCTTCAAACCTGAGAGATCATTTGACTGTGTAATTTACTCTTCTGTACCTGTTAGAGAGGTCTTACACCATATTGAACTCAGAAGTTTGTGCCTGCAAGAAAAATAAATCATTCATGTTTCAAAGATGTCACAGAGGTTCCATTACTTTCTCATAATTTATTCTAATTGACGTAATTCTATTTAAAAAACCCAAACAAAAAACCAAAAAAACCCCCACAGTTGGAAAAAAGCTTTTTTCCACCTTCCTCTGGTTGAGTAAAGAGCCTTTATTAAGCATTTTCTTCCCACAAAGTTCAGTGATCAACTCACCATCAATCTTTTTTGACTAGAGAAACAGATTGACTCTTTGTTGCTCTAAGATATTTACTTCAATCCTCAAGAGCTCTTCTAGCTCTTCTGTCTATCTGCTTTTTCACAGAATCGTTTAAAGACTATGAACTCTAGTACTGCATGTGGTATTTGTGGTTTGAACGAGGCCAGGTGTTGGAATAAAATAGTCTTTGTATTTGTGCCCACTATTCTGGGGTTTTTTGTGTGACAAAAAATTTCATTGATGTTTTCTGTCACAACATTCCACCAAGAACTTTTGTTCTTTGTTACATTGATACCTTGGCCATTGCCAAAAATCAGTCTTCTGGAAAATTTTTCTGATAAACAACTGCACTTGACCATATTTAAAAATGGGTCAAACATATTTAAAAATGTTTGGTTTAGTGTCTGGGGATTTTTATTCATTTGCTGGCTTCTTTTTTTTTGGTTGGTTGTTTTTTAGAACAGCCTTAATTTTTATGCTACTCGCTGATGAAAAAGTCAAGTAGCTACAAGCTCCCTGCTAAACTGGCCTTTTTTTTTTTAATTGAGAGTTGTTTTTTACTCATCTCAAATCATATTTGAGAATTTCTGTGCTATGAATTCATAGGCTATATGTATTACAAGAAAAGGCTATCCAAAGCTGTAAGTATTTTTGTTTTCCTTATATATTAATGCAGCACATATATGATTGCTTTCTGAGTCTGGTGTCTGAAAGAAAGCATGATCGAAAAAACTCCTATGAGTTAGGTTGTCTTGTAGCTGCACCTGACAGAACATGCTAGACTGACTGTCCAGAGCCTTGTAGCAATTTCTTGTGTTCTGAATATTTAAAGCTTTTAACAGGATAAATTGAGGGAACTGGCAATTTAGAGGGTGAGTGTTCTCCATTTGCAAACAAAAGTAATAAAATTCTTTCCAGTTCTAGGCCATTGCAAGAAAGAAAAAAAAAAGCAAAACAAAACAAAAAACCCCAACAACCTGAAAACTAGGCTATTAAAGGATGCTTTTAGATGTGTGATACCTAATTTAGGACTTAAATTAAGTATGCCTGAATAATGAAACACGCTGAATAATCATCTGCAAATAATGAGATGCTAAAGTACAGCTCTTAACATAGTTCTGTAGTCACCATTTGGCAACACAGATCCACCAAATCATATTTCAAATGACAGCATTAATAAGTGAATATGATTGATATGCAGATGTCCAGATTTTTCTTACAACTTGTTGAAAAAAAAGCTCTTTACTGCCCCACATTCAGTCACTTCTAAAACTATTGCTACAAGATTTGTTCCTCCCCCCTCCTTTCTTCTGACTTTTTTTTTCTGACTTTCTTCTGACTTGTGTCTTTCCTCTTCTAGAAAAGATAGTATGGACTTGTAGGTTGAAAACTTTGTGGAAGAGTTATTACTTGAAAAAGTGGCTTTCAGTAATTCAGCAATGAAGAAGCAGTGATTATATGGTGGTTCTGGCTCCTTTGTATTTCTAATGGTCAGGTTAACTCTTTTTAAATTTCTGTTAATGAATTTCTCTAGTTAATTTTCTGGTTTTCATTCTCTAAGTTTGGATGTTACTATTTATTATTAAAACAGTATCTTTGCACACAATAAAAATATAGTGATAAAGTTCTGTAATTTAACTCTGTCCTTGTGGAAATTAATGAATGCATCCATGCTTGTGGATGGCAGATTTTCCTGAGCTCCCAACAGCTTTTGGCATTCTCATCTACATCTCATCCTCAGAGGGCAAGCTGTAGCAATGCTGATACCTCTGTTAAGGCTGTTAATACAAGCGTTTCCATAATGTTGCTGGTGTTTATAGATTAATCAATAACGTGGAAGGTGAGATGCCTGTGAAGTTCAGCAACTTCCTCCTCTACAGCCAGTTTCTTCTTCATTTTAAGTGTACTTGACATTTTGGAAGCAGTTACTGCAAGAGGAGCCATAAACAACTAGAAATGTTGGAAAGCTGTAGCTGTGCTTCAGACGTTTTCTCCTTGATTTATCCTTTCTGCAGTTGTTAATAGATGCAATGACATTTCTAATAGATAAATTCACCACAGGTTTCATTCTGAAACTGAATAAGATTAAATAAACATTTTTGTTTTCAGAGGTAAAGGAAGTAGTTAGTCATTTGTTATCTCGGGCTTAATTTTTTATGCTAAAAAAAATCTAGATCCCGTAGTGTTCCAATTTACACTGACACTGTTATCAGTAGAGTTACATCACTGGAATTAAACTGCAAGGTTAAGACATACCTAAATCAACTAATCTTATTTGGAAAAAATTTTGAACCCTGTTCAATCTGAATAGGAGAAGGCTTCCTTTTTGAAGTGACACTTGATTTAAGAGTCATCCAGTCATGTGTTTAACTTTTATTATCTTCATTTTCAAGGAATTAAATTTATGCTTAAAGGAGATGCTTGCTGATATGCTGCAAAACATAGCTGACTGGTGTGATGGCTTATGTTTCTCTCCCTCCCTCTCTCTTTCTCTCCCTCCCTCTCTTTCTCTCATTCTCTCTCCCCCTCTCCCTCTCTTTCTCTCATTCTCTCTGCCCCTCTCTCTCTCTTTCTCTCATATATACAATGTATACAGTGTAGAAATCAGTCATTTCTAGCTACTGGAGTCTGTAACTATTTACATCTTCTAAATGCCAATATAACTACAAACATATGGAACTATTACAGAACTCATGCTTCATGGTATGAAATAGAAGTTGTTTAATGTCACTGAAGTCTTCAGTAGCTCTTGTGTGATAGTATCTAATATTAAGGCATTGGTAGTCACCAATTAAAAGAACACACCACCCCTCCACACACAAAAAAACTCTGCAAAATGTCTTTGGAAGTGGAATGACAAAGATTTCTGCCCCAGATTTTTAGTCCAAATTTTGGTGTTGTTTTAGGAAAGGCTGTAAATACTGAAAATGTATTAAGGAAAAAATTCAGTAATGTGGTACACTTGTGATGGTTACTTTAGCAATTGCTGCATGTTAATAGTTTATTAAGGATCTTGGATTTATATTTGTATAAATATAAAAAGTACAGTTAGAGATGCTGTAAATATTAGTTAGCTTTCTGCACGTTTTTGAGAAAGCTCTGAATACTTGAATACCAAAGATGTATCTTTGAAATGAGATCTTGTTTCCACGGTGTGGAAAACAGTGTACTCCTAATCCTGGCTTATGCTTTTACATTTTAACAAATAAAAAGAACTCTCAGTTGGAACCAGAAGGCAAATGTGTGCTTAAGCATAGTAGACACTTGCCAACAAGTGTATTTTCAAGGAGACATATTTATTCTGGTGGTCACCTAGATTTTTTGTGGTAGTTCTTGTTCCTTGTTTCTTATTCCTACATGATACAATCAATGTCTCAAATAGATACAAGTAGGTTGAGCTAGTCAGGTAGCAATATGTGAAGCAGGAGGAGGGGGAATTAGGGCCTTTTTATTTCTGTGGCAGTTTTTTTCTTGCTGTATTTTTAATTACAGTGATGACAAACATTTTGGTTGAGCATCCCTTTCTCTAATAGATGGGCCTGACAGAATGAAGAGGCACTGAGGCCTTCTGTTTTCTCTTCATTCCTGACTTTCCTGACAATTCCTTTTGCTTCCCATATGATTTTTCTGTTCTTGCCCCCCACCTGCTGAGTCACTTCTTCCTGCTTAGCTGGAGTGTTCTCACTCTTTCTTCCACCTTGTAGCTGTGTTGCAGGCTTCCCGTTGTCATAGTGACAGGGAAAGGAAAAGCAATAGAAAACAGCACCAACAGCCACTGTAGACCCCATCAAAAAGCTAGCAGTGTAATAATTGCTGCCTCACTTGAGGAGACACCCAGCACTTTGGAAATCTGACACTGCTGCTCTACTTTCCCCTTGTTACTACTTCAAAATGAAAACATAATGGAGATGTAAGCCTTTCTACTTTAATCATCGTGGAGCAGCAGGGTAAAGTCCATAGGGTGCTGGATTAAGGGGAAAGGCATGTCAGTAAACTTACAGCTTGGTCTCTGGCTGCTCAAGTGCTTCACCTTTCTGTATCTCTATTCATCACCTGTAAAAGCAGGAGATTTGATTATCTTGTAGAACGTGGAAAGATTTTGATAACAATACATGATACCTTAATTTTGGCTATCAGTTGCATAGCTGTAAAATTACAACCCTCACTGCTCTGCTGCTGCCTGTGAATGTGTTAGTATTGAACCACAGCAACATGTTGCTGTCCCACATGTCAAGACACAAATATCCACTCACGGACACCACACTTGTCAATACTAAGCAGGAGAATGTGGCCCTGGCTCGCCCTCTCACTGTTAGGGATTGTGTTGCCCTTTCTCTCTAATAAGACTTGTTTCAATGTAGTATTTTCAATTCTCACATTCAAAAAAAAAATATGGAAAAGGGGAAGTGGAAAACCATTTGAATACAGAATTTCTGTTGTTTCTTATTATTCTGTTTAAATACTCTGGACAGTGTAAAAAAATAGTAAAAAGTTAATTCCTAACATGAAGGAGCTGACAATCAGTATGGCTCAGTGGACAAAGAAAACTAAGACAACAGGAAAAAAATGTGTGAGCAGTAATAACCATGTATTTTATTTTCTTAAATAGTTTAACATAAGTGATTTGTATAACATAAAGAAAAAGTTTGTCTCATGTTAGAAGTCAGAATCAGGCCTACCCAATTGTTTCTTTTTACTGTTTCTCTGTTACAGCTGCTGTTTTAATTTATAGTAGTTTGTGGGCTTACAGCCACACGTTGATACAGCTTCCAATGGACTGTCTCCATTCAGGCTCCACTTGGGAAATTTCTTAATCTCATATCCTTTCCCCTTGGTTACTGCCCCCTGCAAAATTTAAAGCTATCAGTCCTTTAAAGTACAACTCTGCACAACTGTAATCTGTGCCAAGGTAGCATTGACAATTCTTTCCTCCATCTTCCTTTCCTAATACTCCCTTCCCCCCCCTCCCCCTCCTGGCTAGTTTCATGCTATATTCCATTTTATCACTGCAGGTAGGAATTGGTTCATAAAGGGAGTTGCTCCTGTTGTAACTTTAATTCTGTAAGAGCCTTTATAGTAGACAAATGGAGAGCAAGTCCCTTATTTCATTGTAGAATCATGATTACTCATTACTTCAGGATTTGCATTGCATATGCCATGCATCAGCCTCAGTCACCCTCTCTCTTTACAGTGATCTGTGGAGGGCAGAAAAAAAACGAAATTTATGTTAAAACAGCAAAAAGACAAGTAGCAGCACGCAAATTTATTCCTGTAATCTGGACAAAATGCACTACAGGCAAGCCTATGTGCATTCCAGGGATTCCCAGTTGTTTTGCAGAGCGTGTTCTGGCTGACCAAAGCTGCTGCACTTCAACAGCTGCATCTCTGGTTCACAGCACTAGATGAGTTGTATCCAGCTGGTGATGCTTCAACCTCACAAGGCCCTCTGCATGAACTATGAGTGTTCTCAGACTCTTGGTTGATGTAACCAGCACAGCTGTGCTGATGTGAATGAAGCTGGTAGTTCACAGTAGCTGGCCAGCTAGCCCTGTATGGTTGTAGTGGGGAACATGTCCTTCACTGAACTGTGGAGCACTGCCAACATCTAACACTCTCTCTCTCTTTACTTGATGTAGTAATTTAAAAAAACAGTCTTGAGCCTCCAGCCTTGGCCTAGCTGGCCTAATGGCAGGTGAAGTTTTGTCTGAATTCATATCTGTTCTTCCTGCTTTTGTACTTTTCCCTAAGAGCTGAATTACCTTTTTCATCTGGATGACATAGACTCCCAATGTGTTCACAGACCATTCTTTTCTCTTTACATTTTTAGAATGCACTCAGCTCCATTAGTTTATCCATATTTTGTTAATATTTACGAATAGAAACATCTTTTCTCAGTGCAAGCTGTTTATTTGTCCAGACTAATTTTTGGTCATTGTCTCTGACAATGGGAATTAGAAACTAGTACTGTTTATTACATATGTCCATTTCTTATAGAATGCTTTGTTACCCTGATTTTAAAATGAAGTGTAAGATACTATTTCCAAAGATAAAAAAGGTATGCGAGTGTTCAATTGATAGGAAAATTATTTGCTGTGAAGCTTTATGAAAAGTCACTCATTAAATATTGGGATTATGTCTGTACTCATATGGGATTCTGGAGCAAGCAGCAAATAAAGGAAAAATATCTCAAATAGTTCTTAGCTCAAGTTTAGCACCTATTCTTTTTCAGCCTTTATTCAATGTACTAAAAAGTTTTAGTTCTTTTATACTTCCCTTGAAGAATTAGGTTAGTTCTCCCTTAACATTTAAGTCCTTTACGTGTCTGTTCTCAGTCTTAGCAACTTGTTGCATCTTATGTCTCTGTTCTAAACTGATGCTGACAGAGTCATCCCAGCTGTCTTTGGGTGCTGTTCTAATAAACAACTGCATTTTGTTTTAAAGAAAACACAGCTGAGGTTGACTTTACTCAGTGCTCAGATCAATCCATTCTTCATATCACAAGTGATGTAACATAGTAACAACTCTGCTGTGGAAGCCCAAATATATAAAGATACGAGCAGAAATATATGCATAGGAATGTGTTTGAAACGCAGACATGCTGTGCAGATCAGCACAGAAAAGCAGCAACTGCTGCAGGCTCAGGGCTGGTCTGCACATCTCTGATACTTCATGCCCTGAACTGCTGAGATAGAACAGATTTGTGCAAGGACCTGATTTTTTTTTTTCCACCTCTTCACTGAAGCATATCACAATACCCTGCTAAACTGCTCATCTAATTAGAAGAGTGAAGCATGTAGTAATATTATTTACAAGTGGTGATAATAAGGTCTAGCTAGGATCAGCCTTACAGTCTTGGGGAGCCTGCCTTTTTTTCTGTGACTGCAGAAATGGGAGTAGATATTGTGGTATCTTACACATTTCTACTAAATACCTCAGAGGAACAGTAGTCTTTTTACTGAAGAGAACATTGTGTCCATCCTTCTTTTTCTTCTGTCAAAGAAAAGATTTGATTGATTCTTTGTTCAGTACTTTTTTTTTTCTTTTTTTTTTCTTTTTTTTTTTTTTTGGTATATAGGTGAATATTGTAGAGGAGAGAAATGTTAATTTGGGCTTTTTACAGCATCTCAAGAAACAGAAATGGAAATACATAGCCTTAAGATGAACTAGAAAGCTCAAAATAATCAGTGATAGAGCTCTTCTGCTTTTATCGAAGGATACAGATTTAATCTTGTTCTTTCTTGCCAGCTTTTATCCTCTTGCTAAAAATGCCAGATAATCTTAGCATCTTCTTTGTAGCACTTGCCAATGGAAATACCACATTTATCTCCATAATTAACTTACTGTCTCTTGGGCATTTTGTATTTTGAGCTTTTTTTTGTTGTTTTGTTGTGGGGTTTTTTTCTCATGCAGTTTCTAATGCCCTTTTGTTTTTTTTTTCTTGACTATGATTCCTTAAGTATATTTGCTTGTGATTGTTTTAAGACACAATGTCCTGGTGAAGTATTTGTATGCAAGCAGCTGAACTTTGGTACCATAATCCTGAATATACTACACTATCCATGGGTGTACTGTCTTATGCTAAGTATACTTACACCTTTGGATGGAGCTTTTTTTTTTTGTCTGAAAAAGAAGACAACTGTGTAAAGGCATAATGAAAAATTACCAAATACAATATGCAATACAGTATTCTCTTACTTCTTACGTTTTACACAGTTGGAATTTGAAACACAGATACATACAAGTAAATTGTAACTGTTTTAGTGATTGCATGGAATTTGGATCTATGTTTAAGTAATCTTAGAAATTACTTTTTCCGAGAGAAAATGTTACTGTATATTTCAACATGTATTTAGAAATCATAATAGAATACAGAATCCACCAATAATCAGAAATGTTTGCGTCTGAAAATAAACATTGCACTTCATTTAGTGCAAGCCCATCTTTATATATGCATAAAGAACTTTACCTTTATGGATGGTGTAATAACTTTTGTACATATGCAGAAAAATAGCTAAGTCAAAATGCAATGGTTAAATTACTTGAACATGTTCTGTAGTGATCATCTGCAGTGGTTCTTCTTTTTGCTCTGTAACCAGCATTTTTATTTTATTAAATACATTCTTGGTTAACCATGTGTATTACAGTGAAATGCCTCTAGCAGTTATATAACAAGCAGTATAAACTTTCATTGTATATTATATATCCCTTAGTTCAAATGTACTTACAAGTTTTTTATATTCCCCCCTTTTTTTTTTTTTATACCTTCTCTTTTAATGATGGTATTTCCATACAGTTAAGCTTGCTTGCAGTGAAATGCTTATTTTAAAAGTCAAATGGAAAGCCCTGAATTTCTTCGGGCTGTTCACAGTCTGTTTTCTGGTGAAATGCCAGCTTTTTTTTTTGGTACAGTAGAAGTTCTCTCTACCTGCTACAATACAAGTAAATGACAGTATAAGGTAGTCTTGTGGTTAGCATGTAGCTTCTTCAGAGGATGAGTGAGTAATTTTGCTTGCAGTCTTCCTTGGTGTTGTTCATCCGGAGAAGTAGCCAGCACCACAGAGCCAGGCACCTGCTCTCTCCATCCATATGGCTGCCATTCTTAGTCCTGCTTTCACAGAAGTCAGTGCTCTGGTCTTTATCTCCAGAGACCCTGAAGCCATTGCTCTGGTTTGTTGCTTATGTCACTTGCTGCAAGATTCTTGTGAATTCTTCAGTATTCCAGAATAAAAAAAAAGTCCTATGAACCCAAGAACTGACTCCCAACACCAAACTGCTAATTCTTTGAGGAGACAGAAGCCTGTACTGTGTGGCCTCTTGCCCAGCATGCCTTTTATGGTGGGGCCATTGTGTTGGTAGACAAAGGGAGAGCAACTGACACTATCTACCTGGTCTTGTCAAAGTGTCCAACATTGTCCTGCATGGTATTCTGAGACATTATGGATTCAATGGATTGACCACTCAGTAGATAAGGAACTAGCTGGATGGTCATACTCAAAGAACTGTGATCAGCAGCTCAGTATCAAAATGGAGACCAATCATGAATGACATTCCTCAAAGGCACTATTTGGACTGGTGCTATTTAGCATCTTTAGTAGCAACAGGGAAAGGGGAATTGATTGCACCCTCCCCAAATTTGGTGATAACACCAAACTTTGTGGTGAGGTCCACATGCTGGAGGGAAGGAATGCCACCCAGAAGAACTGTAACAAACTTGAGAAATGAGCTTATGCAAACCGAATGAAGTTCAGCAAGGCCAAGTGCAAGGTTCTGCACCTGGGTCAGAGCAATCCCAAACACAGTATGGTTGGAGATGGGATGACAACTCTGAGAAGAAGGACTTGGGGGTGATGGTTGATGAGAACCTCAACGTGAGCTGGCAGTATGCGCTTGCAACCCAGGAAGCCAACCATGTCCTGGACTGCACCAAAAGAAGTTTGCACAAAAAAGAAGGCATTGCATAAATATTGGCAGCATAGTAAAAGGACATTTTATTGACTAGCTGAGAAGGCACCCTTAAAACTCCCGTAGCAGGGGGGTGAGGATATGACCAGAACAGACCAGTGTGAGCTTTTGTGATCTGTGTCACTAATTACTACTTAGAGGTCAGAAAACAAAGTTGAAAGTATTGAAGAAAAAATGAAATACACTGTGCTATACTTCCAGCTCCATCAATATTAAATCATCCATCAGTTACATCTCTGTTTCATTTTTTGCACATGGGAAGGGATCAGTCTAACATTGAAAGGTGTTTTTTGTTAAAGCTTTTTTCTCCAGAAGTCCAAAAAGTCTTCAGAACAAACTGTGGCAAACGTAGCAATGGTATCCAGTAGAGGTCGAGATGCTTACAACGAATTGTGCTCAGTCCCAAAGCTGCATTCAGTGATGTAGTAGTACAATATCCTTGTATGTCATTGCTGACAAATAACTTGTGTCAGTTTCTTTGCCCAAATCTGTTGTTTAGATTGTGGGAGATGTACAAAGGAAACATCACTGAGCCCTGGTGAATGGCTTACTAGACCTCAGTTGATTCCTCCCCTCCTGTCACAGATTTCTTACCTTTTGCTAGGTATTTCATTTAGGGAGAGCATCCAAGCCAGCATATAACTTAAGTCTAGATGTTTGTGGCAGGATAAGTTCTCTTCAGGAGAACCCTCTCATTCCCTCCTTGAAGCAGTGGCATTGTAGGCTAATAAGGGGACTTAAGTTCCTCCAAACAGAATTTAATAGTAGTACACCTGTCAGTCAGTGACCTACTGAACTGCTTGGATCCCCACAAATCTATGGGACCAGGTGGAATCCACCCAAGGGTGATGAGAGAGCTGTCAGAAGAGCTCACCAAGCCTCTCTCTATCATCTACCAACAGTCCTGGCTCACTGGGGACATCCCAGATGATTGGAAGTTGGCCATTGTCACGCCAATCCACAAAAAGGGCCGGAAGGAGGACCCGGAAAACTACAGGCCCGTCAGCCTGACCTCAGTGCCTGGCAGGGTTATGGAGCAGATCATCCTCAGGGTAATCACACAGCACCTGCAGGATGGGCAAGGGATCAGACCCAGCCAGCACGGGTTTAGGAAGGGCAGGTCCTGCCTGACCAACCTGATCTCCTTTTATGACCAGGTGACCCGCCTGGTGGATGAGGGGAAGGCTGTGGATGTGGTCTACCTGGACTCCAGCAAGGCCTTTGACACGGTCCCCCACAGCATTCTCCTGAAAAAGCTGTCAGCCCACAGCTTGGACAGGAGCACCCTGTGCTGGGTTAGGAACTGGCTGGAGGGCCGGGCCCAGAGAGTGGTGCTGAACGGTGCTGATCCAGTTGGCGGCCGGTCACCAGTGGTGTCCCCCAGGGATCAGTGTTGGGCCCAGTTCTGTTTAATATCTTTATTGATGATTTAGATGAGGGGATTGAGTCCATCATCAGAAAATTTGCAGATGACTAAGCTGGGGGGGAGCTCCAGGCTGGGGACAGAGTGACTGGAGAGCAGCCAGACAGAGAGGGACCTGGGGGTTTGGATTGACAAGAAGCTGAACATGAGCCAGCAGTGTGCCCAGGTGGCCAAGAAGGCCAGTGGCATCCTGGCCTGTATCAGGAACAGTGTGGCCAGCAGGTCCAAGGAGGTGATTCTTCCCCTGTACTCAGCTCTGGTGAGGCCACACCTCGAGTCCTGTGTCCAGTTCTGGGCCCCTCAGTTCAGGAAGGAGATTGAGGTGCTGGAGCAGGTCCAAAGGAGGGCAACCAGGCTGGTGAAGGGATTTGAGCACAGATCCTATGAGGAGAGGCTGAGGGAGCTGGGGCTGTTCAGCCTGGAGAAGAGGAGGCTCAGGGGAGACCTCATCACTCTCTACAACTCCCTGAAATGCAGTTGTAGCCAGGTGGGGGTTGGTCTCTTCTCCCAGGCAACTATCAGCAAGACAAGAGGGCATGGTCTTAAGTTGTGCTGGGGGAGGTTTAGGTTGGATATTAGAAAGAATTTCTTTACAGAGAGGGTGATCAGACATTGGAATGGGCTGTCCCAGGAGCTAGTGGATTCTCCGTCCCTGGAGATATTTAAAAAGAGACTGGATGTGGCACTCAGTGCCATGGTCTGGTAACCGCAGCCGTAGTGGATCAAGGGTTGGACTTGATGATCTCTGAGGTCCCTTCCAACCCAGCCAATTCTATGATGCTATGATTCTATACACACCCATCTGTTCACAAAATCAGGTGAGAGATTCAGTTAGTAATGAACCTAAGTACATGTATAGATATATAGAGGGCAATAAAAATCATGTATGTCCATAGCATGTTGTATTTAGTCTGTGAACTATAGCTATCAATACCTAAAGGTCTGTGAAGTGGAAAAGGAAAGCTAAACTTCTTGTTTGTAGAGGTGTCAGGCAATGCACCAAGTAAAGAGAAAAAAAGCCATAGCATCGCCACTAATCTGGATTGGGTGCACAGCATGTGATGGGAAAAAACCTGTTTTCTGCAAGGATGTGACAGATTTAAAATTTGTATGAAATCTAATGTCGTGTAGACAGATGAACACATTTCCCGTTATTGTAATAGGGTTATTTCACAGATTATATCATATTACTGAAGAACAGTAAGAAAGTCTGTCTTAAAATCTAGCAAAGATACTATGCTTCCACGAGATGCAGAACAGCTCCTGTTTTTCAACAAATTGAATGGGAACTAAGAAGCATTTGACAGTTCAGTAAGCTGAACAGACAAGTTCTTGTACTAGCACTGCCATTTTAAGTGTTTTGCTTTAGGGAAGCAGCACAAGAAATCGTGGAAATTACAAAGACCAAGTGGTTCATGTTATTCCAGTAGTACTTTGCTGTGCCTAGAGTAAGGTGATGTAATAGTATGAAGTGGCTAATGCACAGTGGGTCAATCCCTAGGAAAATAGAGTATGCATAGTACATGATCTCTTGTTCAGAATGTGTGACAGGATTATTTCATACACTTCCCAAACATTTGTGTAGCAGATGGTATCGGTTGGGGTTTTTTGTAATTTATTATGAATAATCCCATGTTTATATCATATATCATGTCTCATTCTCTGAAAAACTATAGTAACCCAGTAGGGAAACCAGGATGGAGCCCATAGGACTTGAGGAGACATTTGCTGAGAGAAAATAACTGTCTAGAGCATAAAGGACAAACAGGTTGTGTAGGATTAACGATGGCCAAGGAAAGAATCCACATAAATAGCAGGGACCCAACTTCAGAGGGGCTTTCCCTAGAGATCCAGAGTGGACTGTGCAGGCTTCTGCAATTCTGGAAGTTACTGAGTGTATTGATTTACCAGGATGTAGTGGGCAAGGTGGAGACACAGTTATGTTTCGTTTTGGTTTGATTTTCCTCATGTTAAGTTTTCTCTTCCCCCAAAATCACCTGTTTAAGCATCTGTTCTAATAGAGCAGCATGCAGTCCAGAACAAACCTATGTGACTGGGAAAACTATACCACCAGATTCCCATTTATTAGAAATGGGCATATTACCAGCTTAAATAATTTAGAATGTGATTAATAGAAATAAGATGGCCCCTAAATTGAAAAATTTGAGATGGATTTTTCAGAGTTACCTTCATTTTGTTATATCAGTATCTATATACTTTCAGATAGCTTTCTTTTTTTTCTCCTTTTTTCCTCTTTTTTTTTTTTAAATAAGATTGTATTTTTAAGTTAGAGCTGCTCTTAGATACTGTTTTATCACAGGGCAAAATTAGGTACCATTTTCCATTATGTTGCTTATCTTTTAATAGTCTGTATTCCTGTAGTGTAAATAACTTCTTGCATGTTACTATATTTTAGCTTGTGTATTTGGAAAGAACATTTTAAATGCTGAACAGAATTTTAAGATTGCAACTTTTCTTATTATCTCTGTCATTGTCATTTTTTCTGAGCAAAGGGAAAGCTTTGGATTCTTTAAGCATTGGTTAAAACCAACTCTGGAGGAAAAAAACAAAAAAAACCAAAACAAAACCACTTGAAAGAAAATTCTGAACGCATATTATGTCCTGCAAACTTAAAGGAAATAAATTTTTAAAGTGAAAATGTGACATCATAGGTTTAAAATTTTAATATTTTAATATAAGTCTTTTAAATCTCATTCTCCAATTCATGGTGTATCTTTCTGTTCAAATACAAAGGCACAATCTTACTAGCCAAAGACAAAGAAGATTTCTGTATTTAGAAGTAATTAATCTTTTGTGGCTGCTAAACTGTAGAAAACTTCATAGGCAACTCTAGCACCCTTGAGCAATTCCCATTTAGTGGCCTTCAGAACAGTTAGATTGTCATTGAAAATCTGTTCTTCTTTCATGTCTATGAAAATGCTCAGCTCCATGGTTTCATTTTATTTTCCTCACTGTGCCAACATAATAACTCTCAAGTGGTTTGGGGAAGCACAACTGAACCCATTTAGGAAGTGTTGTTATCTCTATGTAACAGTGACACTCTCAGACAGATTTTTTGCACTTCAACCCAAAAAAGCCAAAATTAATGAAGATGGCTTGAAATTCAAACAATAATAATGAGAAAGATCAATAAAAAGCCAAAATATTTGCTTTCTTTGAAAAGTGAAATCACTGATTGGTACAGAATTTGTATCAGAAAAGTTGTTGTGTAAGAAAACCTGAGGGCTTCATCAAGCATATCATTTGCATACTGTGACAGGAGGCCCAAAATACTGTCAAAATTTATTTATTCATTGGAATAGTTTCAAATATCTCCTGCATGCCTTAGATCAGTGTATGTGTGTACTGAGTGTACAGACCAAAAAGCAAAGCAAGCTTAAGTCTGCTTCATTTTGTATATAGCTGGAATTGTGAATACCCATTGCTGTGTGCTGAAAGAGCAGAGAAGCATCAAGAGAGAGTAGTAAAGGGATCTTCAGTTTCTCCTTCTTCAGATGATAGGACTCTTGCATCAGGATGTTGTGAAAAGTCTGTTTTTAGACACAGTCAATAACCAAGGCATTGGGTTTTTGCCTGCAAGAGGAAATGTGACTGTTGGCCTTGTCCTGGTGTTTGTTTCACAAGAGGCACATTGTAGCAGCAGCAACCATTGGGTTCCACATTCTCCTGAAATGGCAACAGCAAAGAAAACTACAACAGTTTTGATTTGCTTCAAGAAGGGACACTGCACAAAAGTAAAGATACTTACTGAAGAGAACCTAAAAAAGGTCAGCTAAGAGGAGGAAGTTGTACCAGGTTGTCTGAAAGCTACTTAAGGACACCATATGTGACATTCAAGGCCAGCGCCCACCACCTGTCATGAAAGGCTTGAGAAAAAGTGAAAGGAAGACAGCAGAGCTAGACAGCAGAGTAAAGGAAGTTGTTAGAAGTAGGTGTCCTTTAAAAAGCTGAATTCACACCTAAGTGATGTTTTAAGCAGATTTAAATGCAAAAGTTGTGGTAAGACAGGCTAAAGGATATTTGATCAAATGGTGGAAACAATTAAAACTGGTAACAAGTCTTATTTTTGATGCAGAAGGGGCAATGTGTCTGCCAGTCTTTTGAGCCAATGATTATGATGTAGAGGGAATATTTGAGAGGCCTGTTTCAGAGAAGTTAAATAGCTTCTTTGCATTGATGTTATCTGTGGAAAATCTCTGGAGAATCTCACGCTGGAACACATTTTTCTTGGGCTTGCTCGAAGGATATGTGGAATTGAAGTGATTTCATGGTCATGCAGTAAAATGAATGATAAAATATAAAATCACTAGTACCAGATTTTGTTCACCTAAAATTTCTGAAAGAATTCAAGGAAAAGTATTGTCCATATTACTGACAGTGATGCGTATCCCCTTGATTTTCAAACTGTGTTGTTATCAGACTTTGAAGCTGAATGGTTCAATGGCAGTTTTTTAAAATGGTTCTGAAATCATCCAGGGAACTGCAAACCTGTAATCCTGGTGTTTGCCTTAGGCAGTTCAGTACAAATTATAATGCAAAGTAAGATCTGTGTATGCATGAAAACCTGTCATCTGCATGGGGAAGATCAACATGAGGTTTGTTAAGAGAAAATCTACAAATATTTTGGAATTCTTTGAAGATCCAGAAAATATGTGGGTGCCACAGCCCATGTGGTTTCCTTGAATTTCCTTTGAAATTCCTTGAATTTCCACTGTTTTCAGTGAAGTCCCAGAAAGATGTTTGTGACTGAGTAAAGTTACTGTTAGCAGGACTTTGACATAGCTCGTGAGTAAAAGAAATTCATCTGTATGTACTGTCAAATAAGCATTTAGCATGGAAGACTCTTGCAGACTGTGGTATCTTATTATTGTCATTACTCTTAATTGGATCTGCTTTAAATCCATGAGGGTACTTTGTTGTGGTAGGCAGAGTATATACAACATCTGCCATTTTTATATGAATTCTTCTTTTGTGAGTATAATAAGCAAATAAACGATGGTCCTTATCCTAAACAGCTTCCAGTCTTTTGCAATTTTCTCCAGCATCAAAAGTGTTGTAGATTACTAAAACCTTTGAAGTGGTTTTTTTTTTCTGATTTCAAATGTCAATTCAAAACAATTTTTTTAAAAAAAAGTGTAAAAATATTAACATCATCTTTGCTCCTGAGATCTTTTCAGTATTGCTTTTGTTATAATGAACCATTACATTTTATTGCTTTCATTAGCCACAGCTTTTCACTCTTGGCCAAACTGTAGCTGCTGTATTTCAATTGGTATTAAAAATAACATTTTTTCCCATGCAAGATCCTATACCAAAATTAAATTCCTCTCTGTTGACTGCTTCCTTCACCATGGAAAAGCCACCCAGTATATCAGGGAAAAGAAAATTATTTAAACTGGACAAAAAAACAGGACAAGCACATGTCCTGTTTTATTTGAGAAAAACAGCAAAATTACCATGAACAATATCCAGGCAGCCTATTCTGGGACTCGGTCATTGAGCAGGAGAGCCAGCTGCCATGCTTCAGTCATGATGAAATGAGCACATTACAAGAGAAGATTTCTAAAGCTCAGAGGATATTCTTTGACTATCTATTCCTCAGTCAGTTTAATCTCCCCCCTTTTTTTTTTCTTTATTGTGTTGTTATAAAGGTTTGTTCTAATAATATTTACGGGCCTGTATTTTAAAAATCACTAGTATGATCAGCTTATTTTCAGATACTCAAAACCAAACTTCATCTTGGCATGCAGTGGACCTTTGTATGCCTTAGACTTGCAGACACCTAAAAAAATAGATAAATCAGTTTCATTTGATGCTTTCCTTAAATGTTTCCATCTGCAGTTGTCTGAAGGAACTGAAATAATTCAGATGAAGTTTTCTGAAGATGCTAGCATCTCTTGGTTTATCAGAGGAAGCATGGGTCTAAGTGTGCACTAAGTATTTTCTTTTCAGACAGCTAAAGTTATGGGAGGTGTTTCCCACTGAACATTGCTCTCCACCCCTGTATTCCAGCCCAGTGGGCTGGGTACCCAGAGAATAACTAGTTTTTTAACTGAAGACTGAAGCAAAGAAAGAGTAAGTACCTCAGCGTTTCCCTCATCCGTTTTCACCATGTTTCCCTCCATATCCAGTAACAGATGGACACTCTCCTTAACCCTCATATTTACTGAAACATTTTTATTGTCTTTTGCTGCAGTAGCCAGATTAAGTTCTAGTTGGGCTTTGTCTTTTCTGATTTTTCTCCCTGCGTAGCTTAATGACATCTCTGTAGTCCTCCTGAGTTGACTGCCCCTTCTTCCAAAAGTCATAAACTCCTCTTTTTCCAGAACCAGAGCTCTTTGTTCAGCCACATCGGTCTTCTTCCCACCAGCTTGTCTTTAAGCACACTTGGATGTCCTGCCCCTGTGCCTTTAAGATTTCCTTCTTGAAGAGCACCCAGCCTTCCTGGACTCCTTTGTCCTTCAGGACTGCCCCCTAAGGGACTCTGTCAACCAGTCCCCTAAACAGGCTGAAGTCTGCCTGCTGGAAGTCCAAGGTGGCAGTTCTGCTGACCCTCTTCCTTCTCCAAGGATTGAAAACTATCATTTCGTGCTCACTATGCCCAAAACAGCCTCCAACTTTCACATTACCCACAAGTGCTTCTCTGTTTGCAAGCAGCATGCCCAGTGGGGCACCTTTCATAGTTGTCTCATTCACCAACAGTGTCAGGACGTGATCTTCCACACACTCCAGGAACCTCCTAGGCTGTTTCCTCTGCTGTACTGTATTTCCAGCAGACAGTTCATAAGTTGAAGTTCCCTACAAGAACAAGGGCTGGTGATCATGAAGCTGATCCCGGATGCTTATAGAATATTTCATCTGCTGCTTCATCCTTGTTATGTGGTCTGTAACAGATTCCCACCATGATACCTTTGTTGGCCTTCCCCCTGACTCACCCATAAATGCTTGACCCTTTCATCACCATTACCAAGCTCTAGGCAATCAAAACACTCCTAACATAAAGGGCCACCCCACCACCTCTCCTGTCTTGGCTACCTCTTCTGCAGAGTTTGTAGCCATCTATTGCAGATCTCCAATCGGGAGTCGTCCTGCCATGTTTCCATGCTGGCAATTAGATTATAGTTTTCCTGCTGCACAATTGCTTCCACCTTCTCCTGTTTGCTGTCCGTGCTGTGTACGCTGGTGTAGGTGCACTTCATTGGGACTATTGATCCCACCAGGTTTTTTTGGGTCCTAATTCTGAGAATCACCATTCTGAGGTGCTTCTGTGGTTTCTAACCCATCAATTTACCCTTGCATCTCTGCTACCACATGGCTTTCCATCCTCAACCTTCATTGAGATGGCAGACTGCAGGACCTTGCTAGGCACACAGTCCCAGTAACATCAGTATGCTGCCCCCAGGCTGATCTCCAGCAATCCTGGTTTAATCCTCTCCCCCTTCAGATCTAGTTTAAATCTCTTTGGATGAGTTCTATAAAAATCTTTTTCTCCCTTTGAAACAGGAGTACCCTGTCTGCCTCCAGCAGGCCTAGTTTCATGTAGACCACCCATTTCTTCTAATTCCTTGTGAAACTGCTCAGATTAATTAGATGTAATTTTGTTCTTGCATGAGGAGGCAGAAAAAGAGCTCATTTCATTACTCTTTCAAGTCAAATCATACAAATCTTTTTTTGGAATTTTTCTGGTAACTTCTGTGAGAGTTCTTTTGTCTGCCAGTGTCTTGCTGTGCTGGGATTATGCTAAGAAACATAGCACTACAAGACTAATGCTATTACAATTACAAGTTTGAAGAGTACAACATGTTTAACAGCTTTAGAATATTTTTCCTGTCTTTCTCCATCCTCTTATATATGTAAACAAGGTATTTGCTCTTTTGATTACTGATACCCACTGAGCAAATGTTTTAACTGAGCGTTCCATACCAGTGTTCAGGTTTGGCTTCTGTCTTGTTTTTCCCGAGTTGGTAACAGTTTGCTCTAATCCTAGAAGTGAATTGTCCCTTTCGTGTGGATTGCTTTGCATTTGTCATCATCTAATTTAGTCTTTTCCTGATGTTGAATCACCAGTAGCTCCCACACATGGAGCAGTAGATACTTACAGATAGATTGAAATAAGGGGCAAAGAGTGACAGACAAATCTGCTGGACAACTACTGTTTTAAGTCCTCAAGGGAACTTGGTCTTGTGTTTGATTTTTCTGTGTTGGAAGAAACTCAGCACAGTGCTGATTTCCTTTGCATTGGGTATTTATCTTAATAATGGACAAATGTGAAGACTGCATTAATTTTGCCTATTGACAGCTTCACCCTGGCTTCTTCAGACTTTCTGTCCTGAGCTTCAAGGGATAAGCAAACTTGAATTTGACTCAAAATATCAATTATTTTAAGCCCTGTTCTGCTTTTTACACTATGTTTTTTCAGGTGCTTTCAAGCCATTTGAGGGTGCTTGAATGCGCAACCTAGTGTAGTTTTGCTGTCGTTTAGTGATGCTTTGTCTTAAAGAGCATGTTGTGCCACTTTGCTGAGAGCACAGATTAGAGTAGCTTTACTAGCAAGCAATGTGGTTCAGGTTAACAGAGAGCTGAAAAATTTTATGGAACTATGTATCTGTTTCCAGTGAATTTTACCTATTATAACACAAATACTCCCATGAAAATCCAAATTAGATTTTAAGTTTAAAAATTGATGTTTTGTTTATAGCATCTCTCACCATTCATAGCTGCCTTCAGTTCTGATATTTTATTTCAGCAGAACGACACAGGCGTTACTTTTCCCACATCCCATATGTCCAAATCATGTATAAAGATATTTAGTTCAAATACCATATGTGTGAAACATTCCACACCGTGGGTACGAGGTGACGTTTGGTTTGTCTTTAACATGCTGTGGTGTTCAGTTACAATACAGCAAACTTATTTTTATGCAAAGTTCTTCATAGAAAGTATGGGAAAATTGCTTTTCAGTGAGTCATCTGTCAGCTAGAAAACTAAAAGTCTTGTAGTGATATTTAAAGAGAGAAAGTGGCTCAGAGCTGACAGAGTTCAAGACATAAAAAGAAACAGAAATTTAAGAGTGGGCTTCCAACCATGGAGAAAGTAGAGGCAAAGACTGGTAGGGGGAGGAGGAGTAGTAAGAAAGCCAAACAAACAGAGAGTCACAGGCAGTTCAGGAGACGGTGCACATCATTTGGAAACAAGCTTGGGGCTTCAGGTGTCTCTCCTGCATTATGCCAGCATTAGCCAGGCAAAGATTCTTTGACCCTAAAGGAATGGTGTAAAACCAAGTAAATAAGATCACTGGGCTCAGTGCACTGTGAGGAGTTTAGAAACACGCAGCAAGAGGTTGAGGGAAGAAGAAATAGCTTAACTTTGCAGAGCAAGACATGAGAAGAGCACTTGCATCCTGCATTCTGTGGTGTTTAAACATTTGAGGATTTCATTAGGCCATGAAAGAGGGAATTTCAGTTAATTAGACAGGAATTATTGTGGGCATGAATATGGACTCCAGGAACAATGCAGTCAGGGGGAAGATGGATTCTGACAGTCTTCCCATGCTAGTTCCAGGAGAGCTTACACTCAGAAGTGAGTGTGTGGGAGAGGCAGGCAGTTCAGGGTCAGAGATTACTTTAGAAGTCTGGCTTTGTGTGCAGGGATAAGATCTGAGTAAAGCAGCATGAAAGCTGTCTTGGAGAGCAAGAGGGACTTCTTTCCCTTGACAGTTGAGCCTTCTGAAGAATTAGCTAGTAAGGAAACCATAATGTAGCAAGGGTATGACAGAACAAAGACAGGCTGTTAAAAAGATCAGAGATAGTTGCCAAGGTCACTGATGTCTTTCATGGTTTTCCTATAAAGTTGATGTCAAAAGCTGAGCTAGTAGTAAGATATCCCAAAAGAGGCATATGTTTAAAGAGGAGAAAGTAGAAGAGTCAGAAATAAATGCTTGGTGTTACAAGACAGAACTATTGGGAAGTGGTATTGTCTACATAAACACTATTGTCTTTTATTATAAATTACATGCATTCTTCTTGTGTTCTTTGTCAAGTCTACCAACTCTTGGGGGAGCTCTTTCATCCTGTGTCCCCTAGCCTGCCCACATTATTTACAACTATCATGTGTCTTCTGAATCTGCAGATGAGGAATATCAAGGACAAACCAAGAGAAAGCGCATTCGAAGGAAGAAACAAAAGAACAGCTTGCAGAACTCTAATAATTTGCATGGAGAACAAACAGAATCTGGAATGCAAGGGACTCTTGTTCAAGATAATATACAGCTGCAGCAGACAGACAGTCCCAAAATAAGCAAAAACAAGAAGAGGAAACTGAAAAAGAAGCGACAGAAAGAAAGGAGGAGAGCAGCTGGCTTGGTAACAAAAACTACCAGTGTGGACTTTACATATCAGCCCGACAAAAGCAAAAGAGAAGAAGCAGCAGGCTTAAAAGACATAGATGAAAAGGCAGATAGCATTTTGGACTTCCTGCAGGCAACACAACAAATTTATTTTACTGACAGTATGTACGACTCTCTCTTTCTTTCCATGAGTATTATTATGTAGAGGAAAATAGATGTGCACTTACTACTGCTGAAGAATAGGCCAAATATACTAGAGAAATGTCTGGTTTGAACTCAGTAAGACATGCAAGTACTTGGCATTGTCCCATTTTCTGTTGTGTACATGAATGTGTAGAAATTCACATCATGAAAAACTGTGGTCCTAATCTGTTTATTTTTCTGTTCTCTGCTCTTTCTTAAAACATTCCAATGGACTTGGGATTAACATAGTGGTTAAAATGAACTAAATTCTTCTTCCCTCTGAAAGCAAATATCCAGAAGGATTACTTGCTTTCAGAGAGCTTCAAATGAGGACAGTAATTGCTATTCTGAACTACTTTCATGCTTTACTATCTCTGAACCAACTTACTTTTCAGAAAGTTCTCTTTCCCAGGGGGAAACTTATTTGTAGTATTTAAGGAGAACTAGGCAAACAGCATCCAAGAGGGAATGGGAAGATACTGTTGTCACTGGGAAAGTGTTTTGGCACAAAACACTTTTGAACCAAATGAATGTGAACTGATGCTCAATGCAAATTCCATAGCACTTTAAAATGGATTTTATGGGTGTTATCCCTGATGGCCTAGTCAGTGTTCATGTGGCCACTAAAATCAGAGGAATTCATACTGTTATGTTTCTTCCATTGCCTTCTGAAAAAGCTTATTGTATGGTGCTTATGTCATAAAATGCCTTTCAGAGATAATGAAGTTTTAATGGTAAGTATAGTAGTTTTATGTACATACAGCAGATTATGTTGGTGCCATCTAAAATTAAATATGTTTTCTTAAGGGCAAGCTGTTGTGCTCTTCAGTTGCTCAGCTCAGAACATGGCTTTAAAACTGTCTTGTAAAACTGGAGAAAAGCAAGTGAAGAATTTTTTTAAGTGTATGGCCTTGACTGTATTTTTGTAACTGAACAAAGAATACCAAGCAGCTTGCCTACCTCTATAATGTCCATTTTAAGTCAGAGCTGTCAGCTCCTAGTCCCATAAAATTCATC
This sequence comes from Florisuga fusca, assembly GCA_038090715.1. Taxonomy (NCBI): domain Eukaryota; kingdom Metazoa; phylum Chordata; class Aves; order Apodiformes; family Trochilidae; genus Florisuga; species Florisuga fusca. The sequence goes on along the minus strand of JAAWXA010000029.1, from coordinate 9,087,371 downwards.
TTTAGACTACTTTAAAAATCCTGTTAAGGTAACATCAGGGATTTACTGTTAATTTTTTTCTCAAGTTTTAGTAGAATTTTCTTTGTTTACATTTAATTTGTTTCTGCTATCTTAGCAGAAGCCCAACATTCAAAATCCATCCCAATTGCTGGCTACTGCATTTCCATCACCAAAAGTAAGAATTTTGCAGCTTATATGGCTAAGTAAAGTATATGGCTAAGTAAATGTTGGCTAAACTGCATGCAGTAGTGGAACTCCAGAGTAACTGAGCAAGACTGCAAACTCAGTTAACAGTTCTGCTGTTGGTAGATGACTCAGAACACAAACCTGGTTATTTGTCCACAGCTGTGTTTCATATTGAATTTAAAGAAAAAATGTAGAGCTTCCAACTTTCCTGGAAGTCAAGTTCATGTTTTAGTAGCAGTTGACAGATTGACTGGTCCTGGTGTCAAACCTACAGATAAGATGGGTGAGCCCATATAAGGACCTTGGAATCTACATAGAGGAATTCTCAGGTAAAAGAAAGTTCACCTACAGATGTCACATCCATAAAGCAGAGTGTGTGACTAACTTTCTTGCTAGTCAGATCTGAGTTTTTATATAGACATTATGTTGTTTACCTTTTGTGGTTGAGTGACTCTACTACTCCCTTTTTTCTTCAGATAAAATTGTAAGCCAGTGCTTTTAGCACCATTGTCAAATGGTCACATGGGATTATACTTCTTGTATGTATGTAAAAAGATGAATTGGAAAAACCTGTTCTCAGTTGGCTTGCTGGTGAAAAGCAGACAAGTTAAAAACATTGTAACTGGACTGGAAAAATGAATTTATGCTTTAATACTGAAGAAGCAATGCATGTCCTTCTCTGTTGTCTTGCATAGTCTAATAATGTGCTTTGCAGTAATTCCACAGAGTTGTTCCCTGTCTCTACATGTGTATGTATTTTTATAGCACATAGTGTGGGGGAAGTGAAAACAGCACTTTGGCCACAGTACAGTTTCTTCATCACACCTTTTTCCTGTGGTAATCTTGCAAATTTAGGTTCCTCCTGCATTCCTGTCTCTGTGAATCCAATGTTTCTTTTTACTTTTTGAATGTGATACTTTCCTCTCTTACAATTTTTTTAATATTTAATGAAAAATGGGAGGAACAGAGGAGCAGGCTGCTCTTTAGTACCCAATATTTTGTTGTGAGTTGTACTAGTAAGGTTCTGTCTTTGAAAAGAAATTAGAACTAGGAAAACTCTTTGCTCAGTATTTTTAATGTGGTTTTCCAATTGTTTTTCCAGGAAAATCAAAATGCATGGATTCTGCTGTGAATGCAGCAACTACCCAAGAGCTTTTACAGTGCCTTGAATTTCACACCATCTCTTCCTCAGATCTGACTCTGCTGCATCAGCTGAAATCCCTCATATTGCTACAGGATGTGGAAAGATTGAAAGATGCTTTGAAACAATTCCAAGAACAATCCATGATGCCTCCTGGTAGGTACCATTCACTCCTGTTCATTCACTGATGTTCTTTTTTTGTGTGAATTAAAATTCATATTTGTCACAGATTTTTTTAAATGAGGAAGCTGTAAAAAATTACATAGTGGTAAATATATACTTACAGAAGGTTTGAAAATACAGTCATTTTCCCTGTTTCTTGTTCATTTACAGTACTGAAAATTTTTGTACTTTTCAGCAACCATAGAATACAAGATGATTCAGGTTCTTAAAGCAGTATTTTTAAAATCTTAACTTTTAATATTTAATCATGTTTAAAGCATATTTTTAATACATTCTCTTTGCAGACTTTTTAAATTATAGTAATTAACCTTTTTATCTTGGAGAGTTCAGGGGGTCAGGCCCAGCCAGCATGGGTTCAGGAAAGGGAGGTCCTGCTTGACCAACCTGGTCTCATTCTTATGCCTAGGTGACCCACCTGATGGATGAGAATAAACCCTATGACACCATCTCTCATAGCATTCTCCTTGAGAAGCTGGCAGCTCATGGCACAGATACATACACTCTTTGTTGAGTTAAAAGCTGGCAGTGTGGCCGGGCCCAGAGAGTTGTAGTCAATGGAGTTAAATCCATTGGACAGCAGTCACCAGTGGGGTTCCTCAGGCCTCGGTTTTAGGGCCCGTCCTGTACAGTATCTTCATTAATGATCTAGATGAGAGGATTGAGGGCTTCCTCAGTAAGTTTGCAGATGATACCAAGTTGGGTGGGAGTGTTGATCTGCTTGAGGGTGGGAAGGCTCTGAAAAGGGACCTGGACGAGGTTTAACAAGGCCAAGTGCCACGTCCTGCGCTTTGGTCACAACAATCCCATGCAATGCTACAGGCTTAGGGGGGAGTGGCTGGAAAACTGCCTGGCAGAAAAGAACTTAGGGGTACTGGTCTACAGGAGGCTGAATATGAGCCTGCAGTGTGCCCAGGTGGCCAAGAAGGCCAACAGCATCCTGGCTTGTCTGAGAAGTAATGTGGCCAGCAGGAGAAGGGAAGTGATTGTGCCTCTCTACAAGGTGTTGGTGAGACTGCACCTCATGTACTGTGTTCAGTTCTGGGCCCTCACTGCAAGAAAGACATTGAGCTGCTGGAGAGAGTTCAGAGAAGGGCAGCCAAGCTGGAGAAGGGTCTGGAGAGCAAGTCTTATGAGGAGGGGCTGAGGGATTAATTTTTACTGGCGTAAGAATCCATAAAACCCTGCATTTAATTTCTTCTTGGCCACCTACATGGCTTTTTTAACACATGGATTTTGCATGCCAAAGTTTGATTTACAGTTGGTTTTGGTTTTTTTTACTTTAAATATAAAGGTCTGGTTTAAGTTTCTAAAAAATATTGTTGATTATGTAAAAACATAAAGTCACTCTTTATATTAAATTAAATTATATTATAAGGTCATTCATAAAAAGAAAAATTATTCTGTTGCTAAATCTTATCATCCCTGAGGCACAAGTCTGATTTCATTCATTCTCCTTTCATTCTCTATATTAGCCTTTATAATTTTAGTAAAATTTCTTCTTGGGTAGTTAATAGTTCCTCAAGTGAATATGTGATCAGCATGTAGTCCATAGAAGGTATAATAATTCATTTTCCAAGTAGCCTTCTCTTAAACACTCATTGTTACTTGTGATTAGTACTTTGATTTGAACATCAGCCAAATCTACAAAATGTGCTGAATTTTCTTGCACCGCTAAAGAGGGGTGGCTCTTCAGAGTATGTATCAATACATTCTATTTGTAATTCAGGAATTTTGGTGAATGAGAATATAGTGCTCTGAAAACTTACTTAGAGTTAGGCTTTTAATTATACTTTTCTTCATACTTTTTGCTCAAAAATAGGTCATCTTGCCCATTTTTTTTTAAATTTTAGATTTCATTCCAAATGAACAGGTGATAAAAGTTAGGATTTATTGCAAAAACTTGTCTCAAAAATTCAAGTTCTTGCTACAGAACTACAGGTTAGGGTTGTTCTTGAAGATAAAAATGTACACTACATCACTGAAATCTCAATTTTTTTTTACAAGTTTGTCTGATTATCTTTCCTTTTTTCTGTTTTGTTTGTTTTTACTGGTACATGATGTACAAGAAGAAAAGGTCATTCCGTACTAACATTATTGAAATAAATTTCTTCTTTTTTCTTAATTTTATCAAGGGTGTATTATTTTTACAAAATAAACCTGTTTTATTCCCTGTAGTTCAAGAAGTAATATCTTAGTCCTTTTTTCAGTGCCTGTGAGTCTACTTAAGATGCCAGAGTCAAAGTAATAATAATGGGTATGATGTTTGATCAGTTTTATCTCTAATTCAAGGAATAAATTTGCTTTCCTTAGTAACTTATTTCAGACCCTTCAGAGCAGAGCTACAAACCACTCAAAGTCTGCAGATCCCAAATTGAAAACCACAGGTTCAGGATTATGTTTTGGTATCTCCTTCACACCTCTTAGCATATTATTCAGATTGGGAATCATGGCTCAAACAGAATAAAAAAGAAATTATGAGTAAAACCCATTCTGTTTTATCTTAATCTCTGAGATCCTAATATTTGCAGTCATATCAAAGAAAGGTCTAACAATGTTGGTGATAGGGTCTGAATAATTTTGCAGGAAGAGGAAATTGCTAGGAAGATTGAAACAGAATCAACATTAAGGTATTATTTTTAACCCTTAATTTAAATCAGAAAACATACTTGAACAAGAAAATCCCTGTGAGTAAGAGGGACTATGGTGCTTATGTGTACTTGTCATTCTCCATCAACCAACCTTCTACTTTGTGCTCTGTTAGGAGGTCAGTGTCCATGTGCACAAGGAAGCCAAACACCATCATGATCCTGCAGAGTGCAGTGGGGAAAGAGGAGCTGTGACTGGAAGTAACCCTCCATTTGCTGGTTGGAAACTGTAACTTTGGAAATGAGGGCTACTTAATTTCCATTTCACATCAATTATTAAAGCATAGGTGATTGCCTAATTAAAAAAAAATAAACTATTTCCTAATTTATGAACTCTTTCAGCTTCTACTCATCATCTTCATTCCATCATCTATTAACCTTTTCCCTTTGTTGGTTAGTATCAAGTCTCAAATATACTCTTCCCTTGTTGCCCAGGAAATTATTACTCACATAAGAGCTAGAAGCTTCTTTTAACTGCCTTTTTTTTGCAGAGTTGTCCTTTATATATGTCTGTATTGCAGGGGGTGGGGTGGTACATTTTACAAACCAGAATACAGTTACTGTGTGCCAATAGTGCACAGGCTGGATACACAGAGGCCCTAAAATAATTAAATTTAACTTTTTGTGGGGTTTTTTTGAATTAACATTAAAAGAAAAGGAAATAAAATGTGAAACCTATATTAGCATAGCATTATAGAAATGTGATATTGATAAGTTCTGTAGAAAGTCCTGTTATTAAAAATAAATGAAATCACATAGGTAGCCTCTGGATTACGACAGAAGCCATGACATTTTGAGGCTTTAATGCAGCTGTCTGTACAAGAGAACTCATTCTCAGCTGGGACTTCTAGGTGCTACTGTAAGATAAATAATAATGTGTGAAATTACTCTCCAGGTAGAAAGAAGTGGAGAAGAAGTGCACTTTTAGCCTTACTGATATGATCATGTAATTTTGATCTTTTTTTCTGAATTATTGGTTCATAACAAAGGGGACATACAGAACTAAAATTGTTTCTCATACAAGTAACTGACCTCCTAAAAGAAAATGCACCTGTGTATCTAGAAATTCGTATGTATTATTAGTCTTCAAGCTCTGATACCTGCATTGCTTTTACTTAAATGCTGATACCAAATGGAAACAGATGTTTGTGTCTTTTTCTTCAACATTCAGAATGTCTGGAGATATTTCAGGAGTAAAGCATATGTTTTGTTTTTTTTCAGATCATACCAAGATAGTCACTTCTCTGTTTCACTACTGGATTACAGATATCCTTCCTGTGAAGAACAGGAAATAAAGCCTTGCCTGTGTCCATATGCCCAGGATTAAAATGTAATATACAAACTCTTAAGCAAGTATCAGTTGTTCAGGAAGAGCAGTGTCAAATATGCATTCTATACCTTCAGGTAAATTAATTATTGTTCTGTATTACAAACTCAAAAAGGCAACAAACAAGATACAAACTACATGTGGTTTTTTTTTATTTGGTGGTTCAAGAACATTCATATGCTGTGTGGCCTGAGTCTTTGTCTGGATTGGTATGTACATTTCACTTTATGATGAGAGATTTATATGGAATGATAAAGTCTGTGTCGAGGATTTTGTTAAGAAGCATTTTTGTTGTTGTTTATAAATTGATGGTACCTTTCTGGAAGTTTAATTTCTTGACTTTTCTTGTTTATCTGATATATCTGTTTACCTGAAAACCAGAGATATATTTTTATATTTAAATCTAAGCAACAGTACATTTGAGAAGTGTATTTCTGCTGACTAAACAACTGAATTATGAAAATAGATACCTATCTACATGTGGGTCATGTAGGTACTGTTTGGAGCTATGCAGAAACTTCGATGGTATTTTCAGAACTATTCCATGAGCCAGCCTGTTACAATTTTTGGGCTTCACTGACTGCAGCATAATGGGACTGAGTTCACTAACTGAACTTTCTGCAACTGAATTTATCCATGTATAGTTGATACAGTAAGTATATGTGGTTGTAAAATATTTTGGAATCCTGAAGAAATATACGCTGCATAAGTGAGAGGCTCTTCTCTCAGCTGAGTCCTTCGCCTGATAGGTGACACAGGGCAAAGCATTTCTCACATCTTAGAGTGTTCATTTCCTCATCAGCAGGACAGGGGCAACATATGTATCTCCTCCAACATGTGCTTGTAGATATATTACAGACAAGACTGTATAAACTTCATTGGGGTTTTTTTTTTGCTTTGTTTTTTGTTATATTGCCTGATATATCCTGTTGCAAGGCAGTGTTCTTAGCGATGCTCAAAAATGCGTAATAAAAATACAATCATGCCTCTTTCTCATTAATTGAACAAATTAAAAGGGATTCAGTAACATGCCAAAGAGTTACAGGTACAGAAAAACTGGTCTTACAGCTAAGACAGTGTGCAGCTCTGCAGAACTTGAGTTAGGTCTGTATCTTCAAGGAAAGGTTTCTAAAATCAGACTTTGAAGAGGGGAGACTAATGTTGTGTTCCCTGTTTTAATGTTTCTGAGTTATTAACACATAGGTAGTGAATTGTAGCTGTGACCATTCACAGAGAAGCTCTTTGCCTCAGTCTCACATCTGGAGAATGAAGAAAGCATCACTTGAACATGAAGCATCTACATACTCTATTGACAAGAGTTCACAGGAAATTAATCACTGCATCTTTAGATTCAGGCTTGAATGTTGTGAAGTGAATGAAGCCTAGGAACTGAGAAACAGGGTATACAGCAATTCATATGATAAGCATCATCTGTCCTAGACACTGAATATGAAAGACTAAATGAGGTCATGTAATTAAAGACAGTATTTTGAAACACAAGTTCAAACCGGGTGAAATTAGGACCACACAAACAGCTGTAGTGCCTGCATGTCCTGACACTGGAGTGACTCTGCTGAGGGATGTTATGAGACTACTGCCTTGGATAGACCCTAAGACCTGTAAATTCCTCTTCCTTGTCCTCTGGATCCCAGGCTACTGCTCACCTGTCTGACTACACAGGCTACCACAAAGAATTCAATACCTGTAACACCTCCCATGCGTAGCCCTGCCAGGACTCACATAACATGAAAGTATCATCATCTTATCTGGCTAATTGGTATTGAAGTTCATGAGTGAAAACACATACGCCCTTCCCTTCCTACATTTACAAGCATATCTCCATGCCCAGATACCTTTAATACCAGCACAGGCCCCCAGCTTCTCTTACATCCCTGCCTGGATCCTGGGCCTTCTTGCCTGCTCTAAGGTCTCCTTTTCACCAGCCTGACACACACCATCACATGTTCACATACTGCTCTCACTTATCTCACAGCTTTGTTTAATGCCTTGATTTCTCTTCTTCATTAATTCCATTTCAGTGCTTGCCCATTTCTCATTAATATCAAAGTGATTTTTAAAATGACACTGAATTCTTAATAGCTTCATACAGAGGAGCAGTCCATTTCTCTTCTGCCAAACAGAAATGTTTTGTACTGTCAGTAGTCTAATCCCAGAATGGGAGTCAAATTTCTCAGATCAAAAATGTGTGTTGCTTGAAACAGGTAATAAAGGGGAGAAGATTGCTTTCAATCTCTCTTTTTTCCTTCACTTTAACCACTGTAAGAGCCTTTTATTCTGTGCAGAAATCAGCTGATCCTAACAAAGCTATGAAAGCGAGCCTGGGAACAGTTTCAGGGCATAGCCAGTTAAGAGTCAGTGATATCTGATGTCTTTGTAAATGACCTGTGATAGGATCTTGAATCTTACACTTATCAAACCTGCCACTATTACACTAACAGGGATTATAAAGAGTAGAGAATGAAGCAGAATCTGAGATGTTGGAGACTTTTGAAGATGTGGACCAGTTTCAAGCAGGTAAATTACAGATTGTCACTGAAGATAAATGCAAGAGCGTAAGAGTGTATTTGTTTCTGAAACAAATGTGACAGACAGCTGTGTGCTGAACTGCAGTGGGCTTCAGGACACTTAAGAGCAATTCATGAGAGAACACAGCAGAAAGTTTAAAAGCAGAGAAAATGGACAGTGCTCTACCTGTAATAATACCACTTAGTCGATGTACTGAAAATGGCAGGAGGGAAGGATTGTTTAATTCCATGTTTAACATCCTGTTTACAGTCAAAAAGATTCCATACACCACAGCTGTAATACTTGTTCACTTTCTTGTGCTTCTTCTCTAAAAGAAATGCTGAATGTTCCTACACGTTTTTTGGTTTATTTAAAAAGCAGTATAACCAACATGGCTGGGGTATAAAAAGTGAAAATTTTAAATTAATATCCACCAGTGAACGCGGTGTATTTTACATTTCACTATACATGGCTCCTTCAGCATCACAACGAAACATTTATCACTTTGGACTTTCTTTCTAAACTCATAAATAGCAAAGGAGATTTTCTCGAATTTTTACTTTATTTTTGCGTCTAATAAATGTGCAGTGTTGGGGAATTTCTGATGCATGGAAGATTTTTTACTGGATTTCCCATCAGAGAACTTGAAACTGAACTGTATATACACTATAAGTATATTTCAAACTTCTGGGAAGTTAGAACTTTGAAATTTTAAAATTCATTAGGAAAAAATTTAGGATGAACTAGAAAATAGCTACATGTGGCTTCAAGAGTTGCTTTCCAATTTGCATAATTAAACTTTATACAGTAAGGAAGGAACAGCAGCACAGTGAGAGAGAAATTGGGCTCTGAGTAGGTGGGTGTTCTGTTCCACAGGCACTGTGTACAAGGGAGACCACAGAGGCTGAAGTGGTTTTGGGCAGCCTTAGTAGTGATAGCTGATCACTACACTTGTATGCAAGGGAAACAGTTCAAAGCCATTATCTCTATATATTGGTACATGATTTATTTTTAAAATTGCCTGTGAGGCCTTATTTCTTCTTTTTTGTGGTTATGTAATGGGCGAATCAACCTCTAATGTTACAGGTTTTTACTGCTTCTTAAGTGATGCAATATTTTATATAGTACTTTACAATTATGTAGTTATCAATTCCTTAATGTGACTCCTATGACAGCTGGATTTTCTCCCCTGCACCAGTGCAGAGGGGTGTGCTACTCAGGCTGAATTTCTGAAATTACTTCTGGAAAAAAAAAGACTTAAAAAAAAAAAAAAAAAAAAAAAAACCAAGAAAGAAAAAAAGTGGTGAGTGGCAGCATTAAGGCCGAAAATTCATAAACTCTCTTTTACTAAAGGAAACATACTTTGTGCAGTGATACCTGGTTTATCATAAAACCAGTCCCCAGACAGAGAGGGGAAAGTGGTGTGTGTTGTGCTTGTACAAGATGCCACACATTAAGTATATAAAAAAGAGTGGTAGTCAAAAGGCCAGCAAACTGAGTTTGGGAAAATGCATTATATATAATATTAAGGCCAATCTCAGGTTATAACTGTATAGATTTTGTGATTAATTGCTTCAGCCCTAGATGGCACCTAAAGAAGACTGCATTGCACATGTTTATGCAGCTAATTTAGCTTCACTGTTACCTACTTTTTCCTCTGCATTTCATTGTTGAAAAGGCTAATTGTAATGTCTGAGTACTTCACAATTTTTAATATGTCTTTTTCTTGGATGAAAAAACTCAATTTTTAAATAAATAGGTCTGAACTAAGTCATGGTGGAAAAATGTTACATAAGTATAAAGAAAAAAACAGAAATTCACAAATTCTGCATATTTTTCCTTTCTCTAACTCTCTAGAAAAAAAAACCCTGTATATTCTGTTATTATTTGAACAGAGATATGCACAACAGTCAGTCAAGGTCCAATATATAGCTTTAATAAGGAAGTTCTCAAAATTGAGTTCCTAACTTTGTAGAAATAAAAGTCCATGGTAATTTTTATGGCCTGTAAAATTTACATTTGTAAAATGTAAAAGCAAGCTGTAGTTCTCTTTTGCATTACTACTGCATAGCTACATCCTGGTTTAGGATACATAATTTTTTAAAAAATTGTTATCTAGGACTGAAGAGGACTGCATAAAGATGGAGAAGGACTGAATCTGTAGTTCAGTGTCTTCTTTTCTGTTGCATGACGTAGAGGCTGTTTTTTTCCCTTCCAAGATCTTTGTCAGTCTTCTCAGTCCCTCAGTCCGTGCACAGATGATTCCTCCTCTCAGCCTCTGGTACTAGCATCCATCATCCACTTACTGAACTTTCAGATTAATATATTTCTGCTTTTTCTTACAGTGCCTTCCCCAGCTCTCCACAGAGCAGTCTTTCATTTTAAAGTTTCTTTCAAAACTCTTCTGTGCCATGATGCTGCCCAAAAGCTTGGCAACACCAGGTCAGTAGTGTGCTAAGACAACTGCCTACTGTCCTGACTCATACTGCCTGGGTACTCCCACATCAATCTGCCTATTTTCTCATCTGTTTTTTTCCTTTTTTAAACTGGTAGCAGTTTGATACAATGATTGGCCTGTTGCACATGAGCACCCAGCACATGAGCACCCAACCCAGGTGTGGTTAAAGGGAGATGAAGAATAAGGAGCAGTTGTACAGCTTTGCTTGGAACTTACCCAGGATGAGCTGAGAAGGTGCTTTTCCTTCTCTGCTCTTCCTCTTGTTCCCTTTGTGCAATCCTGTATCTCAGATAGGCTCAGAAAAAAGCTTGCTGTGTGATTGATTCCTCCTCCCAGTAACACTACTGAAGTGAAAGCAAATACAAACGCACAGAGGAGTAACTATTGCTTGGAATATCAAACTGGTTACTCATTACCTGTGTTATAGAGAGTGAATCAATAGCAAATATATATTTTTTCAGCATCATGGGAGTAATCACCAAACTCTGTGGGCATAATAATAGCCACTTGAGCTGGCTGGCATGTGAGAGCTTAAAATGAAGGTCATGCTCAAAACTGATTGGAATTCAGGGAAAGCATCTTAGCTCATTACCATTACTATAGTGCTGTATTCTACTTACACTGGTAAACAGTTTAAAATACTTGACATGTTATTCAATTAAATCTGTGATTGCTAACTGACAGACCAAAGTGCATTGATTTTTCCAACCACATTACACTAAGTACATGGCACAGTGTTTCATTAACCTGTCTGGTTAACCCTTTCACATTAATTCAATTACCCAGTATAAAATAAATGTGTACAATATTAAATAACTCTAAACTTATAGATTAGAAGGCGTTGCAAGAATATATTCATCTATCAAGATTTATTACTGGATGATTTACAACCTGCTACATCTCATATTTTTATCCAGATGGCAAAAGTCACTCAATGTTTTTTTCTCCGTACTTCCTCAGCTAATACTGATAGATTCTTAGAGGGTCAGACTGAAAAAGGACATGAGATTATCTTCTCTGAGCCCATCTAGATCACTGGTCATAAATTTTCCTTTTAGTTCAGGTGAAGATCAGTAACTTCAGTCTGACAAAAGCACAATTTGTGGTTCTTGCTAAAGCAAGTCTTCTGCAGAGACAGGCAAGTTTGATTTAAAGATATCAAGAAATGTGCCCCTTCTCTTATCAGTTATTTCAGTACTCAATCACTCTCATAGTTAGAAACATGTGCCTTATTTTAAATTTGGCTTTGTCTATATTTAACTTTCAGACATTAGTTCTTGGTGTGAATTTCTTCACTAATTAGGTAGTCCCTCACTAGCAACTCTTTTCTGTCTGTGAAAGTTTTCAATGTTCTTAAATGTCAGACTTTCAGTCTTTCAGAGTCCAAACTGCAAGCACTGTACCACAAATACTGTTGTAGAGTATGTTTAAGGGTAAGCAGAATAATTGAAAAGCATTCAAAGCAACTAGCTTCTCAGATTTATCTTACATGTTTTCCATGTTTTGCTCTATGAGGAATGATTTGCATGAGTTAAGGATTGTTGAGAAAGATTCTTTATTTTTAAACATCAGAGGAAAATCTGTATTTCTTTCTTTTCCTGCAAGGTGTCATCCATAACTTTGGTTATGAAGGCACACAGTGTATGCCTGTAGACACAAAAACTTAAGCTGAGTGTTGTGTTTCCAGAAGTCTGGTGACTATCTGCTTTCTCCATAATTTTCAAGTCCTTGCCCTGTTTCACTTGAGTGAAAAGCAGTCTCAGACTACTCTGTCAGTGCCATAGGATGAGAACCTGAACGTGGCAGATCCTGGGAAGCAGCTGGTGACAGTGACTTACCAAGGTGATCTTAACAGGAGGGAAGGAGAAAGGGAGCTACTTGAGCGTAGCGTTTACCTTGTGAGGTGCAATGGTGATTTGCAGACTCGCTCTGCTCTGTGCTCAACAAAATTTTCATAAATAACCCAAGACCTGCACTTTCAAATGAGATTGGGGAAGAACTGGGAGATGGAAGTCACAAAGATGAGGTGGTATTGATGAAGAGGATACCTAGTCTTTTGAACAGTAACTGTCTATCAACTTTGATGCAGCTCCAGTTGTCCACAGCTGATCCAAATAATAGGAATTACTGGGATCTATAAATCTTAGAAGCTTTCTACTAGAGTCTCTTGTATAGTATTTTATTTGAAGTCAACCACAAAAGTTTGGAAAAGAACCTCGTAATACTACAAATCCCATAGAACCATTTATTAGAAATCTAAACTAGGCTGGTCTTTGTCACCTTTTTGTTGTTGTTATTGAACTGAGTCCCTAAATGGATGTTGTTATTCTTTGTGATATCCAGGGTAAGCAAATAATCTGAAAAATTTTCCCAGTAAAAACATTCTGTCAATGGTTGCTGTTCCCTCTCTTCTCTGGGTTCAAATCCAGGTCCATGAATCTCAATATTATCTCAGTGCATGGGATGGTGTTCTTGCATTGTCATTTTGCCCTGCAGGGACTTTTATTCCCTTTCCCAATCTGGCAGCCCATGCTTGTGAGCAGGAGTCATCACAACAGAGCATGCTGTTCTGTGGTGTGCTCTAAGGCAGCGGAAATGAATGCAGTCCAGTTCTCAGCTCAGGGGTATTGTGCACCAGGATATTAACTGTACAACTGGCAGTGTTGCTTTGGTGGAGAGTCTTCCTTCAGGCACTCACAAGACAGATGGCTTTATCAGTACACAGCCATTCACCTCTGCATTGCAATTGGGAAGAAATACAAATAAATTTCTGACTGTCTTTGCTAAGCAGTTTTACTGCTGTCTGAAATTAAAGCACTCTCCCATGGCTGTGCTTTGCATTTTTACAGTGACTGACTATTTTTCCCATGATGCTACACACAGACTTCCACCAAGTTTTTAATGCTCACATTAATATATGACACTAAATTAACAAAGATGAATGCTTTAAACTGTAGAGAACCAAGGAAAATGAAGTTTCTGCATAATTTGGGTAACTGGACACTTCTGTAGACCATTATCTCTGGTAGATAAGTATTTTTGTATAAAAGCTCATAGGGATGAACTGATACACACCTCATGGAAAGTCTTTGTAGAGCCCATAAAAAGGGCAGTTTCCAGCCTGCAATCCATTAGTCCTACTTATCCTGAACTGACCTGTGCATCAATCTTTGGAGTGTGAGCCAAGGATTGAAGCAGGGTGTTTCTCAGTAGCAGAATACCTGTCTTGGACTCAAATGAGTGGTAATACATGAACACGTCTCTCAAACTGGAGAGTTTTCCATCAGAGTCAAAAGCTGGTCTGAGCTAAATTTTAAGATGAAGCACCTAGGACATGTGCACCCCCATCTATTGTGGTACCTGTGCTCCAGTTTCCAAATAAATTTGACACAAACTTCCCATAAGTGAGAGGTAAGACTGAACCATGCTTAACTAGTAGTACCACCTTGCTATCAGGGAAAAACAGTTGGCTGAGATTTCTATAAGCAATGAAATGGGAGAAGTTTGCAAACAGATCTTGAAGTAACTTCAAGGTGGGACAGTCTGTCACAGCAGCTCCTCACTCACAGGGGATCCATGCACTGAAAGCAGTCTGTCCACCTCAAAACTGGAGAAGTCGATGTCTGATAATCAATAAAAAACTTGTTGACAAGGTTATGATGCAGGAAGGAGGTTAAAAAAACTCAAAAGTATTTTTTTTCTTTTTATTTTGGGGGAGCGGGGGGATGTTGTGTACAGTGAGTCCTTATGCATTTCCTGCCTTGAAGAAGTAGAGGAAGATGGAAGGAAGCCCTCTCTCTCACTGAGTGAGGAAATAAAATCCCAACAGTTTGTATTTCAAACCTCCATTTGTCTGCACATCTGGGAAGACCCTGACAGTTATATGAGAGGGTGAAGATGACACGTAGAGGAAGTAAGGAAACCAGGAAGAAGAATAAAAGGGTACATCCAGTGAAGAGTCCTGTTTGCTCTTCATAAAGAAACTTTTCCTACTTTTTGTTATACCCTTTCTCCCCTTTCCTATATTTTTTTGACTGTGCTTCATCTATATGGAGATGGGAGGACCCAAGCTGCCCACGTTTTTAAAAATAGTTTCAATGTGTTTTTTGAATTGTACTTTGATTTGTGCTTTAGACCTTTACGAATAATTTTGTTGCTTTTTTAACCCCTTACTGGTTACTGAGATGATATCATCATAGAACTGTTATTTCATTCCTGAATGGTCCTTATCAGTTTATGGAATTATGTTCTTTACCCTGCCTGAATTTCATCTCTCATTTTATCACAAGTTGTTCGTGGCCATAGCTCTCTTCTGAAGCTCTGCATAGTCAGCTTTCAATTTAACTCCCCGTAATAAATGTAGTGGAATCAGCAGACTGTGTTTCCCCATTATTCATCCCCTTTTCTAGGTCACTTAGGACTTTGCTGAGCATCACACGTCCTGGCACTAAGTCCTCCAGGATTGCCTTGGTGATTTTGTTCCAGTGGAAAAACCCTGAATTCCTACTTTTTTCCTATTTTTTAATTACCTATTACTTTGAATTAGGATCTTCTTAGCTTATGAGACTTCTCTTTTAAGAGCTTGCTTTTTTTTTTTTTTTTTTTTTTTTTTTTTTTACATTTAAAAATGCACTTTATTTGTGTCCCTCTCCACTTATTTGTTGATTCCTGGAAAAAAAATGCCAGTAGGCTTGTGAAGCATGTCTTCCCCTTACAGAAGCATGATGATGTGATGATGTGCTTCCCGATATATGTTTCCATATTTCTTCTCATTCTGTTCCTTGCAGTGGTCCCTGCTGACTTCCTGGAAGAGGTAATCAGGTTCACTGGTTCCTTAGATCACCCCTGGAACCCTTTGTAAACATTAGCTATTTCACCACCTTCCCTGGCACTGAGACACTTCCCAGGGAGAGGTTACACACCAGAGCGTGCAGTTGTTATTTCATCCTTTGGTTGGTTTAAAGCTCTTAGGTGAATACCATCAGGTCCTAGTGAGCTGTTAGTGTTTTGCCATGAGAAATGCAACCTCTGAGGGAAAAACTCCGTGCTAAGGCCACTGCACCATGCTTAAGTGCAAATTTTCACTCGTTTCGTTTTCCCATTTTCCACTCCTAGGTAACATGAAGTCCATTTCAATCATTTCTGCTTGACCTCACAATTAGACAGCTACAAAATTTTACCAGAATAACAGCCACGTAATAAAAAAAAAGAAATGTTCTAGAAACACTACTCTGGATTAATGTATTCTTCCTGTTTTATTTCTGCATAGATTGCTTTGCCCTCTTCTTTGAAGCTGATGAAAGAATGTTCTAGTGTTCAGCTAGGGAGTTCACAACAGAAGATGTGTACCTTTAGGCAGGATTATGCCTAGAAATAGCTTCTTAATCATGTTAAATAGCCACAATTGTGCTGGCACAATGTCGTGCCAGAAGTCTCCTTAAGGGATTAGAACATTTAAGTAGGAATACAGATAGTAAGGGATGGGAACCCTGTGCAATTGGCAATGTGAAAGCAATTACAAGGAAACAAAACATGGGGACGTCAGAAAGTGTGCGAGAGCAGAAATTCAACGAGCAAGGTTCCCACTAAAGCTGTGTAATTTAAATTAAAGCTTTGAGGCATTTTCTGTCATACTTTGGGGGGCTCCAGTAATTTGTATCTTTTTATACTGCAGCATGAAGTCTTACAAGACAATTTACACACCTTTTGTGTGGACTAATTCATTTACATGTTGCACTGGAAATGCACAGCATACAGCAATATATATATATATATATATCCAGGCCTTTATATCTGCAAGGATGGATCACAGCATTTACAGTTTCTAAACCCTTTTTGTATGTTATAGATACAGATATCCATTACTGCTAAAAGAAAGTAACTTTCCTAACAGACCACTTAGGAATTCCTCAGTACCCTTCAGGTACCCTACAGTTGCATATGCAGGAATGGCAAAAGTCAGTAAAATTCTACTCATTGGTAAGAGCTCCAAATTAATTTTAACTGTGACCACCTGCAGAACAAGCTCCAGCCCCTCCAAAAGAATATTCTGCAGGTGTGTTTAGAAGGTGGATCAGTTGCTTAGAAGTGTAGACCTTAAAGTTCAGGGGTTTTCAAAAGATAAATAAAGACCATCAAACTGTCTTTGTAGGATTCATGACTCTAAAAAGCCATAGGGAATATTGTAATCCACACATTTTGACTATCTGAAAATTTTGTTGGAAGAAAACAGAGAGGTAGCACTGAAATGATTGAATTAAGTTGTGTATTTCTGTTATAAATCAGTCCTTTAGAATTTGAAGCAAAATTGTGGTCATACTTTGAATGTATCTATATCACCTTCTTAGAATGAATCCTTTTCCATTCCAGGGTCCTGGTACACTCCCTAAGCATCCTTATATGGGGCAATTTTTTCACACTGTTGCTGTGCTCTGAAAAAAAAAAAAAAAAAAGGATACTGTATGCAAGGGTCTTTCTTGTACATAAAATACATCAGTTCTTTGCAAGCCTCCCAGTCTTTCACAGGCACCACTGGAGATCTTGTGGCCTTCTGTCCTCTCTGCCATACCCAGATACCTGCAGTTCCAGCATTACATCTCAGGAGGCTGCTTCTTCAGCTCTCTCATTTGTGTTATTCACAGTGAAGATTTGTCATGTGTGTAACGGGGTTGCAATGTGGGATGCAGGGGAGGAAGAACCCTGCTCTGTAGTTAAAAAAGCATTTGCTTGTTTTCATGAGTAAGCAATTTCACAGCAGCATGATCTCTCCAGCTTTTTACAAAAAAGTAGTTCAAATTCAAAAGGCTGTGGGCTGTGTGGGTACTCGCACTGGGCAGGTTACAACCCTATGCAGGTCAGTGTATCTACACACTGTATCAAGCTGCAAAAGATACCTGAGGTGGCATGGCGGAACTTCTCATTATCTGGGATGCTCTGCAGATGGAGGAAGGGATACCCATGGGGATATGGAGTCAGCTTTTTTTTCCCATCAGCCACAGAACCAGCAAAGGACACAACATGAAGAGTTCTCATCACAGATTGTAATATAATTTCTCAAATCTACTCTCGCAGTTCAAAACACCCACTGAGGACTGGCTAGCTGAGAACACAGGTTCAGCTGGCACAGAAGCCACTATCAAGTAGCTGTCTTGATGTAGATACCCATCTTAGTGGCCTTGGGGAGGCAGAGTAGGGAGAGAGGATATGCCTTACTCCTTAACCAACTCACCCCTCTTTGTTCCTTCTCTTCTTAACTGGAAGGAAATTACAGGGTGTTCAGAGGAAAAAGCCTAACATCTCATTTCTTAGCAAAGCAGCAGCCATTTTATGTTACCCCTGTAGAGCAACAAATAATACACTGTCTTGGATTAATAGCAGCTAATTGGCATACACAATTAGAGGAGCTGATGTGTTCTTGAGTATTGATGTATCTCACAGGTCAGATATTTCTCTCTCCATATATATCCATAAGTGTGCCAGAGGCTGTAAGATCAGCAATGCCTTGTTAGCTGAAAAATTATATTAAATTATGATACCTACATTCTTCACAAACAGTCAGGTTTGCATTGCTTGTCCTTCCATTGTGCTGCCTTGCTGCAGTAGCTGCTCTGTGCTCTGAATACTGGGATCATGGTGAGACAGTGCATTACACTTGTTGGAAAAGGGGAGCTTGATTGCCAACTCTTTTCCAGGGTTAAATGGGACGCTGGATCTCTACTGGAAGTCTGTCCACTGCCTGCCAGATGTCAACCTTCCTAGAATAATAGATGTAATGAAATAGTTCCATCAGTATGCACCCAGCTAATTCTCAAGCCAATGAGAACAGTCCATACTGTTCCAGCTTCTCTGGTAGTTTATTGTACTTGTTGATTTCTGAAACAGTCTCAAACGGAGCAAGACATAGAACTTTCCTCAAAAATGACAGCCATTATTCTGCTGTGCATTTTAATCACTTAAACCAATTTCTGGGAGTGGGTATCGACAGCAGACATAATAGGGAAGTGCTTGTGTTGTGGTGTCACTTGCACAGCAAGCAGGCAAAGTTCTCCCAGTCTGTATCTGCTAGAACAGTTTTCTGCTCCAGTCCAACACAGATTCTGCAAAGCTGCACAAATCACTAAGGTGGACCCAAATGTCAGAGTTGTCAGTCGTTGCTGTGAGTGTAATGTCACCTTTTTGAAAGGTGGTACTTCCATTAATGTGTTCAGACCTGCAAGACCTCACACAGGTCTCTCTGTTAATGCTCATTCTTGGTCGGGGGTTATTTGTGTTTTTTTTACAGTTTGGTGGGGTTTTTTGATTTTCAGTTGTAAAATTATTAAATACATCTGCACACACCTTAATTACAGAAAAACTGACAGTGAGTTTATTCACCCAGCTGGTCAATGGATCTGTAGCAGTCAGGACTGGAAATGTTCTGTAAGACAAAGACTGTCTACTGGGATGTTGGAGAAGCCCCCTGCCAAAGATGCTGTACTGCACATCAGGTCAGACAGTACCTGTTTATTCATTCTTTTTTACATATTGGCTTGGCTTGTTGCTATCTAGTGGGCTACCCACTTCTACCAGTGTTGCTTTCCCTCTATGAAGACCTCCCCTGAGCAATGGGGAGATGCAGCTAGGCTATTGAAGGCATCCAGTAACTGGGGAATGAGTCAAAAATCAGTGTTCAAAACCATCATCACTGCTCATGAGTATATAAGTGAAGAGGAAAGGTTTGACAAACCTCCTTTTTGTAAGGTTAAAACATTTGTATAGCTTCTTGCTGTAATACATACATTTGCTTTTGTCATCTTAGTAGGTGTTCTTCACTTTGAATTCTGCTCTAATCTGTAGGATGCAGGTCAGGTGCCTGGCTGTATTTACATTATCAATGTCTGGCAGCTGGAATACTGCATTCAGGTATGGACTCCCCAGTTCAAGGCAGGAGATTACTGGAAAGTCCAGTAGAGGGCAACAAAGATGACTGGGGGATAGGAGCATCTCTCTTGGGAGGAAAGGCTGAGATAGCTGAGGCTCCCTAGCCTGGAGAACAGAAGGCTAAGGGAGACTTAGTAATGCCTTCAAGTATCTAAAGGGTGGGTGCAAAGAAGATGGAGCCAGACTCTTCTCACCTTCCCAATGACAGGGTGAGAAGCAATGGGCACAAGCTGGAACATAGGAAGTTCCACTTAAACATCAGAAAAAAACTTCTTTACTATGAGAGTGACAAGGCACTGGAACAGGCCGCCCAGGGAGGTTGTGGAGTCCCTTTCTCTGGAGATATTCAAAACCTGCCTGGATGAAGTGTAATGTGCTCTGGGTGATCCTGCTTTAGTGGGAGAGTTGGACTAAGATGATCTATAGAGGCCCCTTCCAACACTGACAGTTCTGTGATTCTTTCTGCACTGGCTGTAGTCACTGTACTATCAAGCATCACTTCTTTCCCTAATCTTAACATAAACATCTAAACTAGGTAAATTACAATGGGGGCTTAGAGCAACTGGTTCTGAGGCAGTCATCAAGCCACATCTGGAGTTGGGAGAGAGGGATCCATCCCTACATGACCAGAACTGGGTTCCAGATGAGCTGTGCTTGTGCCTTTGTGCTATACCTGTGCTGCTGCAGGTGAAACTAGTGCTAATCTGCTTTTGCTTTGTACATACTTTATTTATTTGTAAAATATTATGATTTTACTTTTTTTCCCTATAGTATCTAACAGATACAAGCTGCAGTAAGTTCTAACATAAAATTGTATTTCATGGTAGAAGTTCTCCTTCCTCTGTAGCAGAAATTAACTTGTTTTTCTGCTATTAAGTCTTTAGCTGTTAAATTTTTTGACAGGGTAGGCAGGCTGCAAATGCAGGAGTAACTGCTTGGCAGCGATGCGGTGGGAAGTGAACAAATAAATTCTCAGTGGGAAATAAATTAATAGTTTAAACTACTTCAGTAGAAACTCCATGAGCTTCAGCAACACAATCTCTTGCTGCTCTCTATCCATCACCTTAGATGGCTTTGAGGACTGAAAACCATCTATGTCTTAGCTCATCTCCACAGTGTTTCCATCCTCTGTTACTGACAGTATTTCCTCCTGATGTGATCATTGTAGTCCAATACATCTCCCTGATTTGGTGCTCCTGTGTATTGCAACAATATGACTAACATTGTTCCTGTTCCTTGCCTGCCTTATCATCTTAAAATTCATTAACCATCTTCACATCCCTCCTTGATGCTGTGCTTTGCTGCAACGCCTACAAAAATTTGGAAATAATCTGACTGTGAGTGAGCTGAGAACATTGCCTTGCATGCCAAGCAATATACTCTCTTTGTTTTCCTGGCCTACTCCATCTGTTGGAGGAGCCTCCCCATGGTTTGTAGGCTCTTTGAGGCAGGACCATCTCTTTCTTCTATGAGCTGACAGTGCCCAATCCTGTTTCCTTTACAGAGCTGGTGTTTTAGTTACCTTTGTTTTAGGCAAAATTCCTTTTAGCTTAGCTTTGGTATTTAAATGATGCACAGAATGATTTGTGGGGATGTACTCTCAGATCTAATAACTGCTGAAGTCAAAAAGCCCAGAATTAGTCATTCGGTTACATATAGAGGAAGATTTGCTGGTTTGTTTTCTTTATATGGTTTGTTTTATTTATTGGCCTACAGCACTTGGTGTTAACTCCTGTCCCTCACAAAGAGTAGCAGTGGAAGATGTGAGTAGGTTCAGAATCCTGCTCATATTCCTCCACCCTGGCCTCTTTAAGGATAACGACCTTTGGAAAGTACTTCTTTAGTTAAATATCTGAATTATTTTCAAAATTAGAGCTTTAAAATAATACATGTTTCTGTTGTTTTCCACATAAAAAATGGAAATTGTGTATGCTTGCTGGGAAATCCTCTTTTAAAATGCTGCTGTATCAGTGTGGTAGGCCTAGAGTAAATCAAGCTTAATGACCCTCAGTGGGGAGTCTTGCATTAAAATAGTTTATTATTCAGAAATGCACCACACATAGACCTACAGTGTTCTACCTGCAATCTTTATCCATTGGGTAGGAGCAACAGCTGCTGGGGGACAGCAGCTCCAGCCCTTGAGCATATAGCAGGTTGCAAGTAACTGATGCCCATGGGATGTACACTTACCATCACGTTCCTTGGTGTGCCTTAACCTCCATGCTGCTGACAGCCTCCTGTCTGCCAGTGTGCAGCCTGCCTTCCATCACCCCCACTGCTCGTGGGACAGGATTTTCCCCTCCTTGGGGATTTTCCCCTCATGGTTTTACTCTTGTGCTGTCATTCTTGTGGCCTCGCCCCACAAAGCTGGTCATGTGGCCATGGCAATTTCTCATAGGACGCAGCTGCCATCAGTGGGAGAATCCTTTCCCCTGCTTATCCCACCATTGCTTGGGGTCCATATAATACTTGTGCAGGGAGTGTAGCAGGCAGGCAGCACACACCAGCCCTGGCCAGAGGGCACCAGTGGGCAGTGGCAGCATCGCAAACAGGCACCACCAGCAGTGGTTGGAGCAGGTCTCAATGAGGCTTGTGTCCTTTCCACAAGGGATTTTATCGGGTGTCCCTGCCTCGCTGGAGGAGAGCTCTGAGGAAACTGCTCATCCTCATCACTTCTCTTCCCATTGGCCACTAGGAACTTTCCCCTTTTCTGTTTTCTCTCTCTCCCCTTCCCTCTACTTCCCCTTCCTCTTCTGTTTCCTTTTTTCACCAAAAGCAACTCTCACTGTTACACTCCATGCATGCCATCAGCCTCAGACCCCCCCATCTTTGTGCATGTGAACCTGCCTAAACATCCTTTGTGTAACAGCCCCTAGTTGGCTGCAGCTCCATAGTCTGGGCTTCCACAAAAGTGTAAGAGAAACTACTCTCCCCAGCTGCCATCCCCTGGGGTTTCAGGCACTCTACCAGCTGCCCTCCCTCCCTCTGCTTCAGGATAGCTAAAAAACAATTTAGAAATAGGGTTGTTTGAGATACAAGAAAGCAGAGGGGAAATAGCATGTCTGAATGTGTGCAATGGACTGCCAGAGGGGTGAGAGGGCCCACTAGCAGCCAGAGTCTCTTGAAAGGAGTTTGTAGTGAGGTATGGATTGGTCTCTTCTTTCAAGTAACAAGTAATGAGAGGAAGTGGCCTCAAGCTGTGCCAGGGAAGGTATAGATTGGATATTAGGAAAAATTTCTTTACCAAAAGGGTTGTCAGGCACTGGAACAGGTTGCATCAGGAAGTGGTCGAATCACCATCCCTGCAGCTATTTAAAAGCTGTGCAGATGTGCTTAAGGACATCATTTAGTGGGGGACTTCGCAGTTGTTTGCCAATAGATTCAATGATCATGAAGGTCTTTTCTAACTTAAATGGTTCCACGATGACAGTGTAGTTTCAGCCTAAACTTCAGAGGCATATTTATTGGAGTGGCGAAGAGCACAGGTTCGGTGTGGCCCACAAAACGTACCAAAGATCAGGAGCCTGAGCCCCATGGTACCAGGCCTACCCTGCTGCTTGCCACTGCCTGTGGTGGCCAATGCTGACATGAGTGACCCTGCACTGTGCTCCAGGGAGGAAGGGTTGTGCTCATGGGCAGCACAGGCAGCACCATGTGCTTCAGGGAGAGCCACTCAAAGGAGGGACACTTCTGATGCTGTGGAAAGAAGTTGTTCCTGTTGGTCAGTTCCTGCTGCATTTGGAAAAACAGCCCTTGCTGGTCTGAAAGGCACAGGATTACAGTGAAGAAATGTGTAATTTCAGTATTGATTTCTCCTCTTAATGGAAATAGAGCACAAGGTGGTGAATATTGACAGCTGGGTTCAAAGTGTCCTTCGCCTCTAATTTTGGGTTGGGGAGAATGTCACTACACCATTTGCATTCATAACTGCTTGATGCCTATTGGAAAACCATGTCTCCATCAAGCAGTGCAGGCATTAGCAGATGAATGAGGTGTGGAGTCTCCACTGCATGTGGGACCACAGGGTATTTCCTGAAAGCCCTTTGCTGTTCCTGCTTTTCCTGCTCCATTAGCTGGTCCCCTGGCCATGAGGGGCACATTCATCTTTGTACTGTGGCACAAATACTCAGTTGTCAGAAAGGAACAGAGGCAGCCCCTTGTTTGTTCAGCTTTCTCCTGAAACAGCCTGGGAGGGTTATTCTTTCAGAGTCCTTGGGGAGGTAATACAGATTTTTGTAACACCTGGAATTACAGAAGAAGTTTTACAATGCAGCTGCATTGAACATGGCTAAGAAATCATTTTTAAAGACAGCTGTGGTATTCAGGGCATAGTCTTTCCCTTCCCTTCCCTTTTATTTTCCACACAAGGAAACCTGGTTGGAAATCTCTTTCTTTCTGAATGCCATGCCAGAGGTGCAATTCTTTGAATAGAAAGAATTGTACAAAAAATTACAGAAATTGTTATTGATGCATTTTTTGCAACTCCTAAAACCCTGATACTGCAGTAAGTAGTTTTTCCTTTAAATGCAGGCAAGTCTGGAAATTAAAAGGAAAAACTCAGCATGCCGTGTATTTCCAGAAGACCACAGACTCTGCAGCATTAGCTCTGTGCTGCTCTGGGCAGCGAGCCCAGGCCCTCTCCTATTAGTGCAGGGAAGTTAGCATGGTGAGAAACAAGAACAAGAAAAAAGCTCTTGTCTTTTTATAGTATAGATGTTCATCCCAAATGCCTCTGGGCAAGTCCAGTGACTTGGATTTACTGATATGCTTTCCATTAACTCCAGTCGGCTCCCAGTTTTATGTTGCCTGTGTCTTGCTAATACAGTATTTCCTGTAGTTCAGGTACACAGCACTTAAGATTTAGCATGGGGTCACTGTGCAAGTGGCATACTTAAAACCAACCAAACAACCAAACAAAACCCCAACAGAATGTCAGGTTTCCCAGTTGCTTGCTTTTAGTATTTATATTGACAGTATAGGATGAGTTCAACTCAAGTTGCCTTTTTGGTGGATGAGACATAGCACAGTGTTCATGTGGTACAAATGTGGTGCAATGAGAGGAAAATGAGATCTGCCAGTTGTGTGCACGTAAGACAGAGCACCAGAAGAAAACATACATATATATCCTTCCTATATAAATATATCCTTTATATATAACATTAATTAAGCATCCACCGAAAAGTAAATGAATTATGAAAACTCTTGATAAGTGATACCATTGTGTATTACCTAATCTGGAGTATTTCAAAGTATTTCTCCAATAAATATTTCATGTTTCTGCTCTTTTACACCAAGAATATTCCTCGGAGATCTTTAGGCTGCTGTAGCAGAGGCTAAATGGATGTAATTTAGCACTGTTCTATGGCACAGTTGTGTTGAAAACTGATGTGGGCTCATTGTGCAGGCTGGTGCTATGCTGACTTACAGCACCTGAGGATTTTTGTCTTGCATATATGCAAGTATGACTGCAACTGGAACTTATTTTTAAATGTGGCTCCAAATAACCCAACTAAAGCACATCCTTTCAATCCAGGTCATGGCTGCATTAAGCTTCCTATCCAGGCAGGTTGACCTATGAGTATAAATGCGTGCTCTAAGTTACTAAAAGCCATCCAATCCTATTTGCGTTGTCACTCTACAACACAAAATGCTATCATGACCTCCTTTTTTTATGTCCATGGCTATCAATAAAGCAGGCTTAGGCCCCTTTTTTCAGCTGCTGTGTTGCACTCTTAATGAGCTTCAGGCACCCCCAGAGAGTTTTCCAATATTGCAAGACATCCCTGGCCCTAGGCAGGACAGGTAGGGCTCTGCCAACCCCCCGGAGGTGCAGACAGATACCATGTGGCAGGTTATGCAACTCAGATGGGCTTTATATACCCCTAGGACCTTAAGCGTGTAAAGGGCTCCAGGGAAAAGAGCACCAGGTGAAGAAAGAATTTCTGCATAGTGTGCTCCTTAGAGTGCTTGTGGCATTGTAGCAAACCATAATTAGAATAAAGCTCCTGTTTCATTAGGGGGTCAACTCGTAAAAAACCCATGGGATTTTATTAATGTCTTGTGTGTTCTAAAATTGCAGGAGCTGGAAATCTACGAGTCAGAAATCATGGTTATTCCTCTCCGGAGAATGATACCTGGGTACATAAGGTTGTTACAGGTATGAAAATTCTGACTTTTTTCCTGCTTTTAATTAGATCTTTGAAATACCGGTATTTCTTTTGCTCACACTGATTTTATTTCAAATTATTTCATTACCAACCCAAGGGAACGCTGGCTTCTGGTGGGTTAACTTCGATAACATCTCAAAGAAGCCTTAATTAAGCCTCTGCTGAAAAGTAAATGAATTATGATAATTCTTGCTAATTGGTATCATGCTGGAATACCAAATGTAGAATACTTGGAAAGAATTTATGTTTTTGCAGTGCTTAAACAAAAACTACTTCACCATTTTCTCTTGCACTGGCTTTGTGTGTTTGGGGCAGTAGGAAAATGTTAATGGTAGGGAGAGTGATGGGTTCCTAAGTGACTCAAATGAGCTGTCAGTGAAACACTCAACCAGCTTCTGTGGTTATGATAATGAAACCCCAAGCAGTATTGACCCCTGGAACATTAAGAGGCCAAGGTATTGATCACTATATGAAGCAAAAAAAAAAAAAAAACAAAAACTTGCATAGAAAATGTTTTAAGTCAGAGAATAAAACAGACAAAAACATATACCAAGTAGAGCATCTTGCTTATTATTGTACTCCATATTTTGATATTTACAGAGTATCTGTATGGTTTTTTTGGAGAATCTTAGAGCCCTTTACAGTGTGATCTGCATTCAAAATTATAGACTACAGTAGATGAGAGGTCATAGTTGGGTAGAGGAGAGGCTGAGCTAAGGGTACCACGTTGCAGTCCTAGCAGTCAATTTATTTCATGTTTCCCTGCGTATCTTTTCATATCAGCTTACATAGTAATTTTATTTGGAATGTCCTTTATCTTTATTTATTCTGCTGCTGAAGTAGCCACACTGCCAGCCACATTTAGCAAGGTCAGTGCACTCAGCTCTGATGATTCTATGATTATTGAAGCTTACATAAAAACCCTAGAATCTAAAAGTGAAAATCAGGCTCCATGGAATCTGTCACTCCTGTAGGTGATGCCATACTTTCTTTCCATGGACTGCAAGGGAAAGCATAAAAAAATCTTTATTTAAGGTCTAGTCATAATTACATATAAGAAATGCTGCATCTGGGAGGATGCATAATATATTTTAATTTTCAGTGCCAATGTGTATAGGAATTTGTGGTTTGCTCTCTAGGAAGTCCATGCAACTGTGTTTCTGCTTCAGTCACTGTATCATACATACTAGGCAAGCAGCAGTAATTTGATGTATTTTATGATTGCATTCAGATAATGAATAAATAGTTATTATCTTGTCATTTCCTGCTTCTTTGTTGGATTTGACAAGGAGACTGTGTTAAAAGTTGTCTACTTGTTCTAGTCCTACCTGCAGAGCTAATCAAAGATGTCACTGATCCCTTTTAGCCTTGATTTCCTGAATTAATAACTAACATTCAAGGGAGCATCACTGTGTTAGGAGCTAATCTATGAGAAGGAAGAGATCTTTGTACTTAAAGTCCCTTCTCCTTTATCCCTAAGCCTCTACAGTTGATTCAGCTCTTCTTCTCTGCCGAGTAGCCAGAGGGAACCCCATTAAAGTCACCAAAATCAATGAGTTACAAATGAAAGAAAAATCATATCAGGAATGTGTCCTTTCTTTTAGAACGTGATGAAAGGGGGGCCTTCCAAAATGGGCAATAGTTTGTGCTGAATACTCTTCATCGGGCAGTGAACTCATACTATATCAAGTGACATGGGGAGGAAAAAAAGTGCTTTGTAGTTTCCAAAGACCTGCTTTTTGTCTTGCCCTCAGCTGAATCAGCGTGTAACTTGCCCTGTGTCTCCCACAGACTCAAGCTGCAGGAAAAATCGTTATCAACTCATCAGACACACTGCTGCACCGGGCAGCCTTGCTGCTGGGAATGTGTGGGATCAGTATATCCAGCTACAGCACACACCAGCTAACTCGACAGAAGAGGCTTCCCTTGACCCATTAAGCTCTGCTGAGACTCGACCTGAGAAGTAAAGGCTGATGTCAGCAGTGCTGATGAGTGGCTTTTCTGCCTCAGTTACCCCTGTGGAGGTAACGAGATACTTTGCAGCCATGACTTCCACGTGCAAAGTTAAAAAGATGGAAGAATCGCAGACTTCTTCCAGAAAGAAATAAAGAATAAGGACAGCAGAGGCATTGGATTCCCAAATAAGACAATTGTACATTCAATGAACTGCTTTTGTTATCTAGTATATACATAGAGAGTGATCTAAATGTATAAAATAGGGCTAAAACTGGAGCAGGTGTAACCAGATTGATGGAGGGACCATGTTTCATTGCAGCTTTTGTAGATTGAGTCCTATGCAAAGACTTCTTTTTATGAGAGTCAGAAGCAATATATTCAGTGTCATAGAATCATGATAAGAGTTAAACCAAGAAAAATAGTATCTTGCAGAACCTTTGTACTGTTATATCTAACTAGATTTGTACATTTGTGTGTATTACAGATTTTGTGCACTCTTACCTTTAATATTGAATCTTAAGCATTTCTTGATGCTTTTTGTGTAGAAACATTTGTCTATTTTAACACAAGCTGGTAGTCTTCTGCAACATCAGAGATGGCCAGAGGCTATGCCATCCATATGGTGTTGGGAAGAACCATGGCACCAGATGAGATAACTTTGTAGTTTTATACAGAAATGCTTTACTCTAGAAAATATCAGTAAAATACTGGGCTGGGTTTTGTTACAGAGTTCAATATCTGATCATAGACCTCTGCAAAGCCCACTCATTCCATAATATACATTATGATTAAAATAAAATTAGACATTGACCTTTTTTTCCCCCTCCTTTCCCCTTGTTTTCTTGTTCTTCTCTCTCAGTACAATACCTTATTCAGGAATGTTCTGTTACTATTGGTTTGCATTTTTCCAACTGTTCCCAGTGTTTTATGTAAACATGGTTTTGTAGGCTCTTCTGTGCATATGTTAGTGTTTAAAATCCTTTGTTCTCAGTTAATAAATACAAATATTTTTTCTGAGTTTTTTCTCTGTTTAAAATTATTTCTTCTGTCAACAGTGTTTATATTCAGCCACTAAGGGGCATCCTACACAGCTCAATATTTTAAGGTATTCAGATTGCTCATTGCAATGTTACAAATACAAATTGAATTAGGTTGAAATTTTTGCCTTTTTTTTTTTTTTAATATTGTTCTTGTCCCTGTTTTCCTTTCTTTTCCCCTCAAAGAGATGCCTCTCACCCCCACACAACTGTTGTTAAATTGAAGATTAGAAAACTAGTGTTTATGAGGTCATTTTTTTTACAATGCACCAGACGTACCAGGTCACAAATTATCCCCTTCTGTTTATATCTAAAACAAAAACTCAAATACTGGAATATTCTGTCTTCCACCTTCACCTACAAGAAATGAAACAGAATACTTGATCCTTTTGACAAAAGTAAGAATGATGTTCCTGAAAAGCATTTAATCTAATTGATTGAAGATAAGGTGTGGCCCACACACACATCCCCATATGCCATATTTATGGCCTTCTAATCAATGTATATGATTTTGGGCAGCTTGTATTTTCTTACCTGAATTCCTGCCCCCATGCAGGGTGAATGCAAGATCATTGCCTGTTTTCAATTCCATTGCTATGCTAATATTAACTCTTCTGATAGATAAAAATTAAGTATAATAACATGATGCTGTTTTTAAGTATAATAATAATGTAATTTTCAGATCCACAAAAAAATAAATTATAAGTGGACCACTGAGATGCTCTTATTTTACTGTATCATGGACAGAATCTCATCAGGAAATGCATTTTTTCCATGAGAATTGGTTTGAATAGTTTTGGAAGATGTATTTGGTACCAATGAAAATGACTGGAGGACAGTAGTGGGGAAAGGCAAATTGAACATGGAGAGACTCAGCAAAGGTACCTGGGGCCTTAGGAGCCCCAGGAACATTCAGTGAAGCAGCAGAAAGGTGTATTTGAAATTAATTAATGAATGGATACATTTAAACTTGCTGATGATGACTTTAGGCCTGGGCTAAAATACTGTTTTGGTGAAAACCTGCAAATCCATCCATCAGGAGGTGTAAGCACCTATAGCTCACCTCTTTGCCCCTGTAAAACTCTAAATGCAAAATTTAGATTTCCTAAAGCATGTGCTGAGGATGATGAACAGCCATATGCCTTCACTGGCATCCCTTTCACTGCTGCAGCTCTCTGGAAGATCTGCTTTCAGGTTTCCCCACTGCCAAGTGAGGCTGGGGTACACTGAGCACCAAGACAGTGAAACCTTGTAGGGGTGCTCATCTCCTCATCTTCCCTGTGGCTGGAAGTGCAGCAGTAGACTGAGGGTTGCCCAAAATGACTGCAAGCTAACATCCCCCAGCCCTTTCCATCCTGTTTTTCTTAGAGAAAACCCTATTTGGCAGAGGAAGGAAAGGCACCTGCACAACTCACAAGAGGGAATCCGTGGTGCTGTGCCTTCCTTCTGCATGTTGTTCTGAAGAACTAGGATGGTTCTGCAGGTTCCTGACTCTGGGAGGATGCTCACTGTGTGAACCTGTCCCAGCTCTGCACCCACTGCAACAAGGGGCCCAAATTCACAGTTAGGACAGTCTAAAGATTTTTTTCCTCCTAATTGCCTATGAGCTAACTTGGCCCCCATCCCTGCAGTCCCCGTGCCCTGTACTTGGACCCTACCTAAATTTGTCATGTTTATAGTCATCCAGTTCCTGCCTGCAGGCTCAGTATGTGGCAGGGCTCCCAGAATCTGGGCAGGATACTGCTCCATGTGCAATTCCCAAACCTGCTTGTGAACTTAGTCTTCAAAGCTCTGAGCATGCCAAACCTCAAGCATATGTTTATGTCCTACTGGAGTCAAAGGGGGTTTTAAGGAACATCCTTATATCCTTTGCCAGACTGTGGTATTTAATCTCTTCCTTGATCTCCGCCCCAAAGCATTTACATTTTAAACATATTTGTCCTTTTGTTTATATGGCTTTTACTTCAAAAATGTTGGCAATTCATCAGCAATTGAGTGCTGATGAAAGGTGGGAGCCTGGTGAGCTTGGGGAGGTTAATGCTGCTTTACTTGGTTTTGCACAGCTTTTAAGCAACCCTAGCAATGGATTTCATTTGGCACATAAATTGTTATGTTTGAGGAATTACTCTCCAGGAGTTACATTTTACTTTCCTTCACTTGTAAAAACATTTCAATAGAAGTACTGTTTAAGCTAGTAAATATTAGACCTTCTTTACAAACACACCTTAAAAGCCATTCCATAAAATATATTGGATTGGTTTTACCAATCAAGCAAATATCTCCTGATGCCAAACAATTTTAACTAAACTAATCCACTTCTAACAGCAGGAACTTCTCTAGTTTGAATTATGTCTTGATACATCAAGGTAATTACTTTATTATTTGAGAAGGAATCCCAAGAGATTTTGTAAGTATTTATAGTCCATATGCCTGAGTCCACTTCCAGGTGAAATGAAAATATTAAATAATCAGAAAATCAAACACTGTTGGTATTCTCTTCAAATAGATGTAGTTAAGACTGGAGAGTTTCTTGAGATAAACAGCATTGCTAGTGAGTGTCAGAGAGCATTTAAGCTTGATCTCTTGTGCTAAAGTTGGCTAAATTCACTGGAGTGTTTTATGAAAATCTCTTTCACATATATATGCTCAGTAGTCTAAAGCAGAATTTCTGTCTTCATCCATCAGCACAGACACCTAGGACAATCACTCAGTGTAACAATCATATTAATAAAGGAAGTATAAAATGAAGCCAACTTCTCTGACGTATTTCCATACATCTTCTAGAAAATAGTTTTTTATTTTTACTATTAATAATCACTATCAACTATGAGGCTGAAGACTACAGAATTGCAGATTGTGCATTTCCAGATATGCCACAGACCAAGAAGGCAAACTTGAGTATTTTCCAATGAGTGGACACTTGGTCACTTACTAGGCAGTGCTAACATCATTGTGATGATGAGCCTTTAATATGTGTGTAAAACAAAGAGCAGAACCCAAACAAGAAGATTTTTTTTTATGCCTCTAAATTACACACAGGTCCTTTTGTACAGCAAATGTGTTGTAGGCTGAAGAATCAGATCACATGAGGGGACTATTTTCTGCCCTTCAGCTACCTTGAAGTCTGATATCATGCAGAACTTCTATCAAGATTAAAATTTAAAAAGGATCCACCATGGCCCTGGACAGTGGTACTACATGGCTTGGAGGTTGTTCTGGAATCATAACTCATGCCACCCACGTCTTGCTTAGAAGCCCTTCATTTTAGACCATACATTTTTCCCAGTGTCAGGCACATGGAAGTCTGGCCTCAGGTGAGGTTTTTAGGTGCTTCTGCAATGGTAATTAATATCACCAATAAAACTGGGGTGCTGATGCTGTGTGGGAACTTCCTTCTTAAAATGTTCTGTCTTTTTTTTTTTGCCTTCCCATTTCAAGTTGTACTGTGGGTTTATTGGTGGCAAAGCTGTGTTCATGGTGACTTCTCACCTCTCTGGCTTCTGTCAAATGTGGCCACAGAGTTTTAACTGAGAAATATTTTTTA
This sequence comes from Florisuga fusca, assembly GCA_038090715.1. Lineage (NCBI taxonomy): Eukaryota > Metazoa > Chordata > Aves > Apodiformes > Trochilidae > Florisuga > Florisuga fusca. The sequence goes on along the minus strand of JAAWXA010000029.1, from coordinate 9,055,282 downwards.
CCTGTGCAGTGCCATGGCACTTCCCTAGGAATATACTAGTGATAAAACAAAAGATATTAATGCTTGTCACGTCTTTTCTCACCTTGGATAAAACTCCTTTTTTTCCCCTCTTAGTTATGAGTACTCAATGACGATAGAAAATAATCCTCTAAATCAATCTTGTCTTTCATATGACTTTCTTGTTACTCTTCTGCAACTATTACAATTTAATAAGGCATCTGAAAGGTAGTTTAATCAAACAGTAGATTAATATAGTTCCTGGAGCTGTGTTCACTTCAGTTTTTAACTGTGTAATCATGAGCTATGATTTGTCGCTGACATTTAATCATGTCCCTGTCTTTGTAGAGGTGTGTTTGTAAGCATAAAAGCAGCACAAAAGGCTCAGAAAGAGCTGGTTCTTCACATCCCTAGCAGCATTTTAGCAAGTGACTTTTTTTAAAGGCCTCTAAGTGCTTAAAAACCAATAATCTACAGTTTTTTGAAAGCTTTTTCGAACTTCATGTAATCCACAACACCTCAACAATGAAGTCCAGCCTGCAAGGGAGACACTGGAGGCAGAGTGCTCAGAGTAGGTGTCTGATACCAAGCAGAGGGAGGGCCTGAATTAAGTCCCAGTGCATGCTTCCACTTTTTTTCTATTCAGACATGATGGGTGAGGTTCAACTCAGCTGACACCAGAGATGGAGAGGCTGACCACGCATGATGGCTCTGTCCTGGTTTGGGCATAGCCAGGAACAGCCACTCGCTCACATCCCACAACCACTGTGGGACTGGGAGGAGGAAATCCAACTAAAAACTCTTGTGTTGAGACAAGAACCGGGAGGGTTAAATATCTTACCCCACCCTCCCTTCTTCCAGGGCCCAGAGTACTTTAATCCTCGTATCAATACCCCTCAGTGGCACAGGGGGACGGGCAGTGGGGTTTGTGGCCTGTTCGTCACATGGTATTTCTGCTGCTCCTTCCTCCTCAGAGGGAGAACTCCTCACAGCCTTTCCCCACTCCCACATGAAGTCCCTCTCATGGGAGAGAGTCCTTCAGGAACCCCTCTGCCATGAGTCTCTCCCGTGAGGTCCAGTCCCTCAGGAACTGCTCCAGCCTGGGCTGCCCACAGAGTCACGGCTGCTTCAGGAACAGTCACCTCCTCTGACACGGGGTCACCCATGGCTGCAGATCCACTTCTGCTCCACTGTTTTCTGCAGGTCCACATCTTCTTCACCATGATCCTTCAGGGGCTGCAGGAGAACCTCTGCTCAGACACTTCCTTTCCCGTCTTCCTCACTAACCTTAGTCTCTCTGCTTTGGCATTGCCCTCACCTCCCCCTCTCCTCTGCCCCAAGGTCTTACTTGGATATGGTAATGGCAGAGGTGCATCCATTGTCAGTGTTGGACTCAGCATTAGCCAAAGGTGGGGCAGGATTTTTTGGAACCAGGGGAGCTTTCAGCAGCTTCTCATGGGAGGCAGCCCAGGAGTCACTACCCTGCTACCCAAACCAATCCAACATAGGGTCCTGAGGTGGCCACCTCCACTCTGCCACCTGGCAGCAGCCTGAGGGTGCTCTGAGGTGAGCTGAAGGGATGTGGATGGTTTCCTTATACCTGAAAGCACTTAGTGTTTGGGGTCTTTTTTCTTTTTATGTGATTTTCCTGACTGAGGGAAGGGGTTTTTCCTTCTTGCTGTTATTTAAACCAGAGTAGGGTAGAAATACAAAGGCAGAGTGACCCCGCTGCTGATAATGTTTTTTTAATAATTTAAAACCAAAGCAAGTGACAAAGTGGTTTTCTCTTAACTCTGTTCTTCAGTAATAGAACTTGGAATGCCCAAAAGGGATGGTGGCACATGAAGCTAAAATGCAAAAAGGCTTGAACAGATTCATCACTGCTCAGGAAAAACTCAAATACTGCATGTCTTCCCTGTCATAGCTGAGCCATGCTTCCTTTTGAAAAGCAAGCTTTACCTTAAGGAAAAAAATCCAAAAACCAGAAAACAAAAACAAAAAAAGTGCCAGCACATAGGACTGTGCTCTGCTCCCCAAATGCTCAGCTGCACCATGGCATATCCTCACTGTAGTCAAGTAAAAGGTGGAGGAACAGCACCGAAAGCTTTGCCTCACCACCACCCTCTGATGGCACAAAGAACCCCTCAGCTGCTGCTTTCAGCCAAGGCCACCAGAGCATCTCTGAGCCTCCAGTGAGGTTCCACGTTTCAATCCCACCTGCTGTGCCCTGCTCCCAGAGCTGCTTTCTGTCTCCTCTGTAGCATACGGAGCTGTGATGGACCTCTGGGTCTGTCTGTGCACAGAAGGGAGAGAGGGCATGAGCAGGTTCTGGCCCTCAGGCTGAAGGAGGTGGTAAATACCCCAAAGGCAAGAGGAAGGATGCCATCAGACTGCCAGTGCTCCCTGTGCAGCTCCCTGTGTCTTCCCTGAGTAACATGCAAACTTCTGCTGGGTCTTTGCTTTTATCTGCAGCACACATGACAAGGGCTCTTTCATCAGGACACTTGGAGTTCACTTGCCAATTATGTCCCATTCATTAGCTCCAGAATTCACCTAAAGGATTACTTGTAATGTTTCATTCCAGCTCCATCTGACTTAATTTGATCGTGTATTATCATGAGGAGCAGCTAGAGAGGCATTGAGAGTGTTGCCATGAGAAGATACCTATGATGTTTTTTGCCATTTTCCTCCTTATTGTCAATTTTTCAATAACAGTTCTGCTCTTGTACACATGTGCCTGCATCTCCCTGCCTTTTCCTTGCCAAGCAGAGAGGCACTGAGGCCTCAGCTGACCTCCATTTTGCAGAATGGCTTGCAATGGGAGGAGAGACATCCCTCAGCAAACAAGAGTAGAAGCAGCATGGCTCCTGCTGGGTGAGAGGGGCTGTAAACCTCAACTCCCAGCCACCCAGTGAGCCCCAGATCATGCTAAGCCCACGGTGGCTTTCATGAGCTAATGCTCCTGCAACCATTTAATAAAGCTCACTCAGCTTGGTGAGGAACCATTCAGGCTATGGGTAGTTTTAGCTGTGGTTTAACTATGCAACAGTTGTGCCTAAGTGACAGAAGGACAGATGGAAAGCAACCAGTTTATACTTGGTCCTTCGAAAGTTCGCTGGGTTTTTTTGTTTGATTGTTTGTTGGTTTGGTTTGGTTTGGTTTTAATCATGTCTGAATTCCACTTCATAATTTTTTCACACATTAAAGCAAAACTAGTTCCTTGCTGAGCAATGCATTAAAAAGCCCAGAGTTTTCTCAAGTCTTTTGAAACAGGGGTGTGATGATACACCTTAATCTCCCTAAACTTTAGCCACTGCACGTTAAATATTCAGCCTGAGCTATTCCATAGGTTCTTTCTATAGTGAGTGCAAAAGAGGAGCACATCTAGAAATCAATTCATCCCCTTCAAGAGGTGGCCCAACTCCCCCTCTGAATGTGTGCCTCTCTTTTACTGAGCATGTACTGGACTCCTCACTTTAAAAATGCTGAAGGTAGGGGAGACAAATCAACACTATCTCTACAAAGATGTCCTATTCCAATCACAGCAATTTCCTCTTGAAGACAGGCACTGAGATAATCAGATACAGAATTTAGAGACACAGTTGCCAGGCTCTGGGCAGCTTTCCAAGGAGATGCTGTGCTGCAGGATGCTGTCTTTAGGTCTGAGAAAGTGGAGTCTGGGCACTGACCAGCACAGGTAACCCCACTGCAGCTCACCTCCCATCTGGAGGCCCCTGGAAATCTCAGAGCCTGAAGAAGAACTGAGGGTGACTATTCTTGCACCAGAGAGAGGAATGCAGTGGTATGTGGCCAAGCTAGCAGGGCTGACTGGCAATTGGCTGTAATGAAGACAAACAGGTCCAGGCATCTGTGTGGCACTAGGTACCCACAAAGGGCATTTCAAGGGTTGGACTAGATGATCTCTGAGGTCCCTTCCAACCCGGCTAATTCTATGATTCTATGATATTTCCTTGGGAGCTGAAGCTCTTTCTGCCACGTCAGCACTGTCATTGTCACTAGATGGGTGGTTGGCATGGATATTCTCCGTGGAAGGATGCTTGGAAAGCTGCAATAGCACTGGAGAATCTGCCATGGAGCACATTCACAGCCCCACCAGCTACTGCTCTCCATCTCCCCACCAGAGAAGCAATGGTCCATTCTGCCCACTCTAGTCCCTTCCAGTGCTACCTCTCTTGATGCTCCTTTCAGGGAAATGGACTTTTTCAGCAATTAGGTTGTGAGAGCTGCCTCACCTCCTGCCTCCACTGAAGCAGGGACATGGCTGAAGGCCAGAGGGGTACTAAGGCCAGTGTGAAGTCCAGTGGTTAGAGCCTTCTACTGGCCCCAGGGTAAGAGGCATGGCTGAAGCAGAAGGTGCCCATGTGCTGCAGCAGCCCCACAGGGCCTGGGTGAGGAATGTTTCTTATCGTATGAGGGCATTGACAACTTCTCTGGGCATCATGTTCCAGTATCTCAGCACCCTCATAAAATACTTATCTACCTTCTTTTAGTTTAAAACCCTTGCCCTTTGTCCTGTCACTACAGGGCCTGGTAAGAAGACTCGCTATCTTTCTTACAAGGCCCCTTTACACACTGACAGGCTGGTATAGGTTTCCCTAGAGCCTTCTCTTCCTCCAGGCTCCAGGCTGAACAACCCCAACTCTCTCAGCCTGTCTTCATAACAGAGGTGCTCCAGCCCTCTGGTCATGTTCGTGGCCCTCCTCTAGACTTGCTCCAACAGCTCCATGTCCTTCATGTGTTGGGGCCACCAGAACTGTATTAGTACTCCAGGTGGGGTCTCACAATAGCAGAGGGGGAGAATCCCCTCCTTCAACCTGCTGGCCATGCTTCTTTGTATGCAGCCCAGGATAAAGCTGGCTTTCTGGACTGCTAGTGCCCATTGACATTTCATGTTGAGCTTCATATCAACCAACACCCCCAAATCCTTCTCCTCTGGGCTGCTCTCAATCCATTCTTTACCCAGTGTGTATTTGTGCTTGGGATTGCCCTTACCCCTATTCAGGACCATGCACGTGACCTTGGTGAATTTCACGAGGCTTGCATGGGTCCACCTCTCAAGCCTAATCAGGTCTCTCTAGATGGCTTCCCTTCCATCCAGTATGTTGACCACACCACACCACACATCTTTATGTCACCCCCTGCCCTCTTCAGACAGAAGAAACATTAATTGTCCTGAGATAACCCACACTCTGGAACCATGCAATGCATGATGAAAGGGGTGTGAAGTACCACAGCAAATGATCTTGCACATGTGAGCACTGGATCCCCTCTCCCCCTGAGCTGTCGTGTTTCTTGTGAGTTTCACTGTCACTGCCAACTTTGATTAAAAAGTAAGTTGTACTCAGTTTTCATGGGTCCTTTAAAGCTGGACAGCATTCACTCATTGTAGTCTAATAAAACTTTAAATTAAATACACATTTGTCAATGCCTATTTTATGGTATTCTTTCTGTTCACACAATGCTTGGCACAAATTTTTACTGGTTGTTATATTCTTTAATCCCAGGGACTGCTGAGAAGTTCTCAGAAAATAATAATTTTCATTTATTTTCAATACAGGCATCTATAAGTAATTGCATAATATCACTGAGAATGAATTATCTGCAGGTCCATGCTGCACTGTAAATAAAGTGCTGTGTGTGCTTTGTGCTGCGTGAGCTGAGGGGGTGCCAAGAACCTGAAATCATCCACTTCACTTCAGTGAGAAAAAGAGAGTGTATATGGAGAACACAGCTCAAACTTTACATTTCCATCAGATTAAGGACTCTGGTAGTTGTTTCATTTGCCCATCTGCAGCAGGCAGATAACAATATTTACTTTTCCTCATGCTTCTGCTCTGGCAGTGGCAGTGTCAGTGGCAGGGAAGAGGCAGTGGCAGCCCTCCCATGCAGGCAGTGTGTGCTCCAGCTGCCAGTTGCCCAGGTAGGGACATGCTTGACACCCATGCAGCACTTTGGGCTCCATGTGTTGCCCTGGATGACCACAGCCCCCTCAGTTGCCTGATACCATGGCACATGTGGGCCAAAGACCCTTGGTCTTCTCATAGAAGAATATGAGCTGCTGCCATATAGCAGTAAAGACAACAGTAAAAAATAGTCAGTGGCCTAAAAAAAAAAAAAAATCTCTTGAACAGAAGTGATGGCTACTGGGTGCTTAAGATCCTTTCCTCCTTAGAAAAAAACCTCAAACCTGCCAAGATCTGAAATCATCTGGCTCCATATCTATCTGCAGCTGATTAAGCAGTCTTCCCTTCCTCCAGCTGCATAAGCAGCACGTTAAGTGACCCAAAGCCAGGGATTATATTAGTCCTTGATGAATGAACATCTACAGCTCCAATTGCAGATGCTCCAAGAGGCCTTTGGGATGTCCCTTCTGTGCCAGGCCTGTACCAGCCCCAGACACAACTGCCTGCCCCAATTTGCTTTCTGTGAAAATGCACAAGATGTTATGTTTGACAGTAGCTCTGGTGACCAGTTAGTGTTTCTGAGAAGTCAAAGGTGAATAATAGAATTTTTTCCTGCCTTTTTTGCTGGTGGCTCCCAATAAAAGGATTGGGGAAAATACCAGTATGCATGCACAGTGAGAATAAGGCAACAACTGAAGGACACAGACTATCAGCCTTGCTGAAAAGGTCTGTACTGTATTCAATAATGTTGAAAAGGAATTATACCAGTTCCTCAAATACTCTGTACATATCAAATCTGAAACTCTGCTCTTAGGTGTGGTATCTAATTAATATCACAGAATCACAGAATGTTAGGGGTTGGAAGGGACCTCAAAAGACCACTGACTACACCCCCCCCCAACATATAATCCGTATGTAGGTATTTTAAATAATATTTTAATATAAGAATCTACTTGCTTCCATTTCCTGAGAGGTGTTGTGCCTGAGAGCAAACATTCACCAAATAACTATTCTATTATCAGATGGACTTCAGGAAATTCACTTTGGAGTACTTAGGGACCTGGATGAAGGAGTTTCAATGCCATTAGTGGTTATGGCTGAGGTTCATTACGGACGAGTGAGGTCCTAGAAGACTACAAGAAGGGTAAATATCTTTCAGATGGAAAAGCCTAGGATTACTCAGTACCACTCAGTGGTGCTTAAAAACCTCTTAACAGTACCCAACAAATAACCAAAGCTATCTGCAAACCTACAGAAAAATAAGAGGATAAAAAGCAGCCAACGTGTTTACCAGGAATAAATCACATGCAGCCAACCCAGGCTCCTTCTTAGACAAGCAAGTGAGCAAGCATTGTACCATACGACTTCAGTAAGACAGTTTCTAATGACATTTGTATACACAAGCTGGGGGAAAGCACTTTTAAATTAACCGCATTAATAAGATTACAATTCTTGTTTGAAAACCTACAAAGAATGAACAGTATTCTTTGAGTGTCTGGAAAAAAAAAAAGTACAGAATGGGCTGCTGCACGCTGCTGTGAATGGGAGCTGTCTGATATTTTTACTAATGACTCATGTTATGATAGTGGGTATGCATAAAACATCAACCTCAGAAGGTCTGCAGTCACTGAAAGACACGAACAGAATTCACAATGATCCAAAACCTGCAAAGTGCTCTAAGAGCAGCAGTGGGATTCAAGAAGAACAAGCACAAAAATCTTGATGCTTTGGCAAAAGCGTCAGCCGTGCAAGCACGGGGTGAGGAGCAACACAGGATCGATGGAGTGAATCACAAGAGCAGCCATCCACATCAAATCCTTGTGGGGGTGGGAAACAGTCTTCCAGGGACATTGAGGGAGGGATTCAGGCTGGAGGGGTCCTTTTCCTTTGTCTGGTGCTGGTGACTGTTGTGTCTCGTTTTGGACTGCAAAGTTAATGCTGGATAAAGCTGGTACAGAGGGGAGGGTGAGGAGTGTTTGGTTATCCCGGAACCAGTCAAAATGCAGACCAGCACTTGGTGTTGCAGAGGGAAGATGCCATCTGACGTGCAAGGAGGGATGAGCCATCCCTGACCTTTTCCATCCCACAAGTTGGCATCCAGGAACATCGATGTGCATGGCTCTGTTGCCAAGTGCTACCAAGAGCTGTCCTGAAGAAGGACAGTGCTGTTCTGTTCACTCTGCCTGGGAAACAGTCCATACTATTGGCAGGGGAAAAAATATGCTTTGCTTAGATTTGTAAAGACACTGAAGCCAAAATCATTGCTTCCTATTTCAGGTGCCTTTTTTTAGGTATTACAAAGCTTGACCTCACCAAAATGACCTTTACCATGCCAGGAGGGCATCAGGGCTCCCCAAGGAGGCAGTGGAAAGCAGAGTTGGTTTTTTGTGTTTTTTTTTTTTAATCCACTACTCAATACTATGTAACCCAAATAATAGTTTATTTGCCTAAGGTAAAGTCAAGTTAATATGACAGCAGAAATCCCTAGTTTATTTTTAGGAACTGAGCTTTTATTTCATACGTTATTGATCATCAAGAGACAAAATGTTACTGTGGGTTTCCTTCTCAACCTTGGTCTGTCCCTGTAGCACCAGTGTGGGTGGTTTATGAACATCAAAAGAGCAAAGAAATTATATTTCTTTCAGAAATTTAGATGCAAATAGAACTGATTAAAAAAAAAAAAGGGGTAAATTTACTTAGTGAAAATTTCCATTTCTCTGATGATTTGTTGAAATCTAGCTCTTCTTCTGACCAGCTCTAGGACAATTCAAAGGACTTGGGCAAACACCAAAATGGCTACAACAGTGTTCTGAAAATGTTAACTACCTTATGCAGTCAGAAATGCAGAGGGGCTTTAATTTAAACATTCACTGTCAAAACTGGCATCACATTACTGTTGTTACAAAAGCCAGCCAACATCCTTGCCCCAGTGAAGGTGATCACCTCCATGAAAGACCTCACTGAAATGTCAAATCAGAATAAATGAGCTCCTGGAGCCAGCAGGGCCACCTCCCAGCCAGCAGCATGCTGTGGAAGGAAGCAGCTCTGGAGCTCAGTGTACCCACAGGATCTGTTTTGATTCACTGTACATAATTTTTCTATGTTGCCTACCAAAGCTCCTCTATAAAAATGATGTACATGTTTCATTTTAAGTAATCTCTTGTGCCCAGTAGATTTGCTGTTTGAAAGAAATGAATCTGAATATACATTACTGCAAGGGTATCTGAGGACAGATTTCCAGACAAGATCCTTAAACCATCCCTGTAACATGCAGATGTACACAAATCCACCTGTATGGATTCCTGCAGTTACAAAAATTATTTTTTTAATGCATAATAATTTTTGCCAAATCAGGAAACTTTCACAAGGTAGGTTCAGTCAATGCCTTGCATCTGTGTTTAAAAGATAAACGAAGAGGCAGAAGAGAACCAAGTCTTGAAAATGAGACTAAATCAACTCCGAGCACCAGCTGCTTTTATTTTAAGTGCCATGAAAACTGTAATGTTAGCAAATTTAATGTTTCCTCCTTTCTATGAGTGATGAGGTATTTTCTTCTCTGGAAGTCTGTCTGGGTGCATCTGCCATTTACCAGCTGAGTGCATAATGAGGTTGAGAGGTTTAGGCAAATGATCTTCCTCATCCCTGCCAAAAAACTGCCTCACCCGTGGAACACCTTATGGGGAATAAGGTAATCTCTCTCACTTTGAAACAGAGAGTTATAAACTTGATGCAAAAATTCCTGGGCAAGGCTCATTCTGGTGAGCTGTGGTCTCCCACTACGATTTCACATAATGCATCCTTCTACCTGCTGGTAGAAAACGTGGTGAAACAAGTGGAGTTGTTACAGCTGTAGGAAATGCTGGGGGCAGAATGGGAGGGTTTGGCTTTTTGTACCCGTCTGGTTTGCTCCTTTTTTGATACATGGAAAGAGACATTGCCTCAGGGTTAGAGGTGTGGTGAGCAGCTTTGCAAATTCCAGCCGTATGCAAGCACCATACAGCAAAGCCTGCACCACACAGGGTAGGGCATGGGAGGGGATTTCTGGGTGCATTTGTAGTTGAAGTATGTCTGTGTACAAAGAAGCATTGGCTATGGGCCAGTTGTTTTTCCTTCACTCTGGGCCCTTATTCTAATTCTGAACACTTAAACTTAGTATATATAGCTTGGTCTAAGTGCATATGCTTATGCTACTGATATGTTTCTTGAAATGTTTTAAATATCTCTAATGATACAACTATCTCCCTCTGTAACGTCCTCCATGGAAGCATAAGTCTTATGAAATTCCTCTTTCACAAACCAGGAAGAGATGAGTTGGGATACTGTGAAAAGTATCACATCCTGCAGTGAAGCACCACCTCTCCATGCAAGTTTACCCCGAGAAGAAGCATTAAAACTGATTGCTCCTTTTATCAGAAACACCTGATACACCATCCATAAGTATGACAGCCCCCAGCAAGACTCACTGGCACCTCCCTCTGTGTGCCCAACTCTTCCTATTAAAATGCTGGGTGAGAGATGTTATTTGCCATGTTATAAAATGCCACCTGTACCCTCCCTGTAGCCCCACCACGGTGTCAGCCACACATCCTCCTGTGCCTCTCCTGTGCCAGCAAAAAATTGTTCTCATTCAGAAATGTCCTACAAGATCATTGGGAGGTTTTGATGTATGTGGAGGGAAAAGAGCTGCATCAGACCCCCCACGGGGCAGCTCTAATGATGGTTCACTGAGATGGTCCCAGAGCAGTGCTGCGAGCCAAGTTCCCCACTACACGATAAACATATCATGAGGTCAAATCTACTGGTAAAATTTGGATAGGTGTTTATTATAGGAAGGATCCTAGGTAATAAATTTAGCTCATTGACAAGTTTTTCTACATACTAGGGTTCCGTGTGAGGGTTAGAGCCAGCAAAAGTTTTCAGTGGTCACTCTTTGCATGTTTTTGTCAGTTGTCGTTCATTCTGAGTTTTGGGAGTCCTATTGAGCAACAGGGGGATAGTGGTTATAGTAGTTATATAGTATAGTATATAGTAGTTATACTAGTATAACTACTAGTATACTTAGTAGAATACTAAGTATAGAACTGTATTTATTAACCATTAGCAGGTTTTGGGTTGGTTGTTTTGTTTTGTTTAACACTTTGTGGTATACCTGGGGAACAGGGCAGGGGAATAGTAATCAATAAGTGGATAAACACTGGCTCTTTAGTAGCATTTTTTTCAAAGAGAAATGCTAAAATGTGACTCCATGAGGTGTCATTTTTCAGGAGGTGGTAAAAAAAAAAATCCCTGATAGCTGGCTGACCTGTAGTAATCCTAACTGACCTGATCAGTAGGCCTGTGAAAAGCCAGAGGAAAACACACACAAAGTAAAAAAAAAAAAGACCATTCTGATGAGCGTTGGTGTCACTGGAGACTGGGAAATCAATCACAGCTCTTGGCTGTCTACAGATTTCTTCCTGTGCCCACTTGCCCAAAGCTGTTTCTCAAAATTCTTGTCTGAAGCCTCTGCAGCCACTACGTTGCCCTTCATGCAACAACTCTTTGTTCTACAGAATTCTTAATATTTTGTTCCTGTAAAAAGCAAATGCAATGTGAGTTGTTATCTTGAAAGTACGAAAGAGCACATTCCGCCCAAGAAATACTTTCCAAGTACTTCAGATAATCAGCTTTTCAGATGTTTGTACTGAGAGGCATCTTCACAGCTCTGAAGAGCGTGGAGATTTGTCTTCTTCCCAGGACATAAATCTCACCAGTCTGGAGAAGCCTCCTACCAGCCAGTGCTCTCAAGAAAGGAGCCATCTTCAGAAAACTCTACTCAATATTTCATTTTCTTCTGAGATACTTCCTGGGAATTAAACACAAATACAGAAGAAGAAAATTATAAGCAGCTGAACAGAAGTGTCAGGGCAGGAATGTCTTGCAGCACTAGGCTAACATCAAAAGCTACAGTGACCCCTTAATGGCCCCAGTACATTTAGCTTGAAAATGCAATCAGTGGACAAACAGTATTGAAATTAAGAGAAGCATGAGCCTTCCACCCCAGTGTTATTTCTTGTTTAGAACTGTCATAAAAGGACTAGTTAAGGCATCATTGCTCTCCTTATGTCTCCCCTTCAGCAGCCGTTCTGGGCTCTTTCCATTTGGTGACAAAACAGCCCCTGCTGAGGCACTGAAGAGGCCACTCACCACAGCCCTGTGATGGACAGAGCCAGAGGCACTTTGGATACAAGGACAATTTTAGAGGCAAAAAGCAATATTTTCATGCATTATTGCGTAATAAGAAAATACCCTTTCAAAGATTTGCAACAGATTTTGTCACTGCTCTACTTCAGTGTCCCGGTCTTCCAGCTTCCACACCATGCTGGAGAAATCAGGACCTCCTGTCTTTAAAGCTTCGTAAATAGTCTTTCAGTAGTGATACTATGTTTCATACTGTTCACCTCAGGTTAACTTTTACTCTTTGACATTTAATTCCTATTACAAAAAAATAGCTATGTAGTGGGTGTAACTCACTGTAATGAAATGAATCCGTATTTTTTTCTTCCAAACAACATTAAATAAAAATCCTTTCAAGTGTAAATTCCTCACCAGTTATTTCACTTTATAGTGCTTCTGTACAGCTTCTTGTAAATGTAATATATAATTAGAGAGCTCACAGTTTCTTATAGCAGAAGTTATTTCAGCTTACAGAGCTTTTTCTGCTGATGGCACTTCTGTAAAAAGCAGCTGAAGAGCAGACAGCAACTCACAACCTAATTTGACTCAGGACTTCACAGATACTATACCCTTTCTCAGGATAGAGCCACCAAACTGAGCCCAGGGGGTTGAATGACAGTGATCCCAAGCACTCCAAGGACACGGTTTCGTTTGGTTTTTTATACCCTTCCTGTGCACTGTGCATGTGCTATTTATCCAGAATCTCATTACACCAATAGCAGCTCCAATATTCAGCTCCTGGAAGATGTATACACATGCACACATATCCCCATATGAACATATAAACATATTTTAAAACACGTACATAGAAATACTCAAAACGGCAGCCCATCTTCTTGCTAACACTGTCATCAGCATTGTCACTGTCATCAGAAAGCTGCAACTTGCTGAAGGAAAACAGGAAAAAAAAAAAATCACAGGGAGCCTAGAGAACACAAAGTCAAAAGAAGAAGTGGAGCATGACACAGGATGAGGAAATAAAAGCAACTTTTCAGGCAGAGGGAGGAAACTAGAAACCCCCAGCACAACCCTTGCCATTTGCCCTTTAATTCCTGCCCTTATCAGGAAAATAGGCTCATCAAAGAGCCACCTGGGTCCATCAGCAATTTATCCATCTATCTAGTAAAAAAAAAATCTCTCAAGTAATGACTTTTCTTAAATTAACTAGTTCAGGGAAGAGAGCAAAACCTCCTCACCTGATAGCTGCAGTTTTTCTAAGCATACAAGCAAATGCAATCTTAATTATTCTGATTACCTAGGATAAGATTATTAGTCATCTAGTGCCTTTGTTGCACTGATTGAAATCTTAATTGAATGAAACTATTGAATAACCTGTTGCTACTATTTCCTCAGGCCTTTGTGCTTGATGCTGTGCTCAGAATTATGGACTTGTAGGCATGGCATCCTTTTAATTTACTATGTGTTAGCTACAGCATAGCAACTGCTAATCTAAACAGTTTTATTCCATGGAAAATGTGAGGTGATCTAACTCTCAGTGGAAAAGAAGCAACCTATCTGGAGCTACCCTGAATTTCCCATTGGGCAAGAGAAATGCAGGGGGGCAATTACTGCTGAGCAGGTGAATGGAAGTAGGTTACTAGTCCCCAGTATGTGGAAGTCCTCAGCTACACTGGTGTGAATCAGGACTATTTCCCTTGAGGATGGTGGGTGAAATCTGTCTGACAGCAGCATAGTCTGATCTGCAGTGAAGCCCTTGTGTCTCCCTGCCTTAAAGAACAGTGTTGTTACTGCCTTGGGCTGAAGTATTGAGCCACAGGTTGCTATTGCTGTAATGTGAGTTGGGAACACCTTCAGTGCTGTCCTTCCCATTTCCAGGGAGCAGACACAAGAGGGATGTATGCTATTGGCATGGGAGGTCCCTTTCTTTAACTTTTGTGATCAAGCAACAGAAAGTGACTTAGTGCAGGAGTGTAATGCATTAGCTAAATTATGTGCTGTTCCCATTGCAAATTCCTATTTATTTGATTATAGGAGGACTAAATAAATACTTTTCAAATACATCTTCTCTCTTTCTTGTGCTACCCCTTGAGGCCATACTGTCCATGCTCTCCCAGAATCCCTGATGCTTTTTGCTTCTGGCATTTTGACATGACCAGCTGCACTACAATTAAATACCCAGACTCCTTCACTTGGGATTAGAGCCAAGTACTATTCTACCCAAATTAATTCCTGCTTAAACCTTCCTATTTGGCCAAGTGTTCCGGCTGTGCTCTGCCATTTCCGTTGTTGCAGTTCCTAAAGAAGTATCACACTGGAGGGTAATTTACTAAAATATTTTCAACTATAACCTCCATAAACCCCAAGGAAATTCTAAGATCAGAATGTAACACAGGATATTTGACAAGTGAAACCTCCACAAGTCAAATTTGTGTTAAATTTGACCAAGGCTGAACTTCTCTTCCAGTTGGAGAAATTTCTAGGGAAGACTTCTCTTCCTTGAGCCAGCACCAGGCTGTCTACCAGAAGACAATCAGAACTGTGTGAAGACCCTGTCTTTTTGCTGCACAGTGCCTCAAAAGTGCCTTAGATCATACACCTAGAAGTGCTGTCATCATCTTGTCTACACCCCCCTGACTGCATATGTGCCTTGCAGAGAAAGGTCAGCAAAAAGCCATCAGCTTCAGCTGCTGGTCCGACATGATGGGAAAGCTGCTGGGATCAGTTTTTGAACAAAAGGCTTGACAGCCTAAAATGCCCTCAAATAAACACTGGATATTTCCTTCTATCAATGCAACATGTATGCTGAACCAGTGAAATACTGGTTTGAGCACAGAAGGCTTAGGAGAACACTCTAATTATCTGTCACTGGGATCATCACAGCTGACTTGTGGTGACAGGAAAGTTTTACCTATATGTCTGTCCATACTGCAATGGCCTTTTTAACCAGTAACAGGAGACTATGATAAATAGGCATTGCCTTCTTTAACTGAATGGTAGACTGAAGATGTTTTTATTTGAATACATATAAATTCCTCCAATTGTGGAATTCCATATAGCAGGCGGGGTTGCCTTGCAGTCTAATGTGACATGTGACAAATTAAACCTATTGCTTAGGGCTCAAGAACTCGGAATGGATGATCATATCCTTCTGAGACCCATTTCTTACAGCTGGAAGTGATCAAGGAGTGTTTACTTATTCAGAATTTCTGATTTTGGTATGAACTGGTAAGAGCAGAGAGAAGTCTAATGGCTTGCATGGTACTGATAAAATGCACATGTTTGTTCTGCATGTTTAATAGACAGCACAGCATATGTAGGTGCAGCCTGGCCAACTCACATGTGCTTGCTTGCCTGCAGTCTATCTGACAAGTTTGGTTTGATTCCTACAGATGCTGACTGATGAGAGGTCACCCCTGGGCTAGAAAATCAGGTTTCTGTGGGTGAATGCTACCCACAACCAGTTCATAGTGGGGTCAGCTCACAGGAGTGTAGGGCATAGTTTGAGGCAAGATCTACCCTTAACCTGCAAATTATCTAGGTGAAAGTAAGATTGATTCCCTGTAATGCTCATCAGTCTCTGAAGATCCAACGTGTTGTGTGGAGACACCAAAACACTGTGAGCTTCCTGTGAGCAGCAGGTGGCAGAAAAAAAAAAAAAGGAGTTTTGAATAAAAGCTGCCAAAAATACTCAGCTTTTCTGTGACAAGGCAAGGATCAGTTAGTGAAGTTTCTTCTTCCTTATATTGTGGGTTTACCTCCCTTGCAGCTCCTGGGCTGTACCAGGGTTAGTAGGAGAGATCTTCTTGGTACTTCGATAATTCTTCTCCTCAAATGACAATCAAAATTATTGTTTCTGTTAAGCTGCATGATTCATATATTTGTGTGTATCATATTCAACAATTAGCAGCTCAGTTATAGACTTGTACAATTTTTACCAGTGAGATTGTTTTCACTTGCAGAAAAATTACTCATTTGAGGATTATATTACTGCTTTGTTTTGTTTTGTTTTTTCCTGACAACATGAACACAGATATATGTTAACACTGGGATCTTCTCTATAGATTTTACCTCTTCCATTGCAGGAACTCGTTTACATTTTGTTGTCAGCTGGGCATTATGAATGTAGGAAATAATCTGTGAAGCTGGTTAGGGGAGTTGGGTTTTAGCAAAGCAATAAAGATGTGAAAGCAGCTTGTAAACTTTTGTGTCTTCGCTGCTGAGTTCTCCCCCTTACTATATGTATTAATTAGAATGTGTGTAACTCAGACCAATATAAGTGTCAGGGACAATGGTAGTTAGCAGAATTTTAAGTGTTCTTCTATTTCCTTCTGTGCTGTGTTTTCTCTTGGTTTCACTATGGAGGAGCAGTAAAACGAAGACTGCAGGATTTCCTTCCCCTTTGTTGGAAAAAAAAAAAAGTGCAAAGAAGCAGAGTGAGAATATAGAGAGTTGGAATAGGGGGAAGGAAGGGAGGAAATTTAGAAAAATAAAATTATAGTTAGGAATATGGAGGAGAAAAGGAATGTCTCTGCATGGTAATACTCATTCTAGGGGTTACTTTTAGGATTTCCTGCTTATTTGTTCCTTGTTAAAAATCATTCCCTGTGTTAATTATATTTCATCAAAAAAAATTCCACCATCATTATTACTTAATGTTAATTTAATACATTAATAATAATCAGTGGTCACTTGCTCTGGCAACATTCAGGTGCTTGCTCCATTCTGAAGCTGAGGAATGATAGATACCAGAAGCAATTTAACCCACTGACATCTATTTATTACTCAACACACTTAAAGCTAGTAATTAGGCTCAGGCTAGTCTTGCAGGAAAGAATTCATTGCAAGGAGAGCTGTCATTCCATGAGACCAAGATTGCTGTGGATGATGGAGGCAGGGACACTCAAAGTCATTGCTGACAAGCATCTTTTGCATACCAGCACAGCAAAATGCAGTCACCTGTTAGTGGTTTGACATATGATTAACATGTCTGCTCCTGGGTAAACAAGCCACAGGTTGAGAGCCATTTCTCTTGGTAAGGAGATGGGATCTTGACACATGGTTCTTCACTTGTCCTTGGGGAGGTGGGGGTTGGCTTCTGACTCTGATAGTCAGTGAAATCCTGTGTTACTTGCACTTTAATTCCCATTACTTTCTATATGCACACAGTAATGTGTTATAGGTGTTAGCATGACATCTGGCAGGACACTGAAATCACCCTCTTTTCAAATTACCTCATCCCAGTTTCATAGGAAAGCTTTTCATATGAACTATGGTTTCATTTCAACAAGCAAGAAATACACCTAAAAATCCCATGGAGCAGCAGAAGATTCTTCACTGCTGCAGCTCTCAGCAGAAAAGGTTCAGAGTTTCTGAGTCTGTGCAGTGGCCTGGGCTGCAGGAGGGCTGTGTGAGTGCTGCCAGGCTTCAGCAGGGCTAGAGAGGTTTTCAGTAGAGCTTGTAGCTGGGATATCCAAGGTGTCTAATTTCAAATTAGCAGGCACCTTCTAAATATCCCAGTAGAGTCCTCAGATGCAACAGATCAGATAACGTATTTTCATTCTTTTTATTGCAAGTATTTGTCCTGTGTGCAGTGACCTGTGAATCCTTCTCCGAAGGAGAAAACAATAAAAGTCAGCTATTTCTTGGATACAGCCATGTTTATTGGCAAACACCGTTGTCATAAGCACAAAGATCATACAGAGACCATTTCCATTTACCTCTTTCCAGACCTGTCCTTCTACTAACATTCTGTCCAAGAAGTGGTCTTCTGGTTTTCTTTCTGACTTACAAACAGGACTTTTCCTCTCTTCATGACTTTCTGCTCAGCTTCTGCCTCTTCTAAAAGGCACACACTCTTAAATGCCCTGAACTAATTATTTTCCAATGTCAGTGTTTATGTTCAGGCCAATCTTGGCAGCCAGTACAATTGGTTTTGGTCTGACTGTGCAGTAGCATATTTAATTGTTTAAATTTAATTGAGTTTGAAGAGAGAGCAACCAGTATAACCAGGACCCAGTGAGGACTGTATGTGACCAGCTTGGAAAACAAAGGTATATTTGGTGGATTTTACCCAATCTCATGCAAAACAATGCCTCAGCAGTGCATTCAGAGAAGGGCCACTGTCTCTGTGGGCTAAGGGAAAGACTCGAGGAGGGTCTCAGGTGGAGGACACAGATCCTTCATTGCCTCTGCAGCCCACAGCAGCTGGGGGGATGCTCCTGCTCCCAGACCTTGCCCTGCTGCTTGCTCCTGCCACTATGCATTCCCACCAAGTGAGCTGTGTAATTGAAAAAAAAAAAAAAAAAAAAAAGGAAATGAGGCAAATCTCTGCAAAAGTGAACTATTTTTCTTTAATGCTATTTATCTCACCTTTTAACAAAAAAAACAACAAACAAACAAACAAACAACAACAACAACAACAAAAACAAAAAAAACCAAACAAAAAAAAAAACCAAAAAAAACCCCCACAAACCCAAACACAACCCTGCAACTTAGTTCCCTTGCCAGTAGTGTGGCTCAAATTGCCCATCCCTGCTGTATTTCTGAGGACTACCTTAACATGTTATTTAACATTAGGAAAAACTTTGAGGTTCCTGAGAGGAAGACAATGACATTTGTAACAGAAGTTTGTTTACTTCTAATGGCTACAGGTTTACATGACCAGGACTGTTTCTGCCACCACAGTCACTCTGTAAAGATACTGTATGTGTTTGTACTAAATAAATGAGCAGATGAAGAAATATTGTTCATAAGTATTTAATATCTATAATTTATACATTTTCAACACCCATTAACTCATCATTTACAACAGAAATTTATTTCTCTGTACTTATCCAGTATTTGTCTCTCTGCTACAAATAGTTGTGGCCTATTTTTGGCCAGGGCTAGTCAAGAAATTAAAAGGCTGACTTTATGATTATTTATTACCTGTTGGCTTTGTAGCAGTAACTATGACAGTCCTAACAGCCTAACATCTGTCTTTTGACAGGTGTAGCATCTTACCTTTTTTTATTTTGGTCTTAAGCATAGATTTAAAGAAAGTTCAGCCTTTCTATTGTTGATGTAAACTATAATTTTACTATGGACCTAAATGTTTTGAAGCTGTTAATGTCAGATGCTATAAAAGCACCTGTTTGGGAGTTGGGTAATCTTCCTCTATAGGCAGTGGTGAGCAAGACTCATCTACAGAGCATCTCAGCTCAGCAGCTGCTTTGACTCATCCTCTGTGTGACTACTGACTATTAGGAAGGGTATCTGCCCAAGTACCTTGGGCTCACGGCACCAATGCTTTTCACCCCATGCTTTTTCCTACCCGTCTTTACAGTTTAGTGCTAGAAAATGTATTAAATTTATAGTGGTTCTTACTGGAATATATACAATAAATAACTGCTTGACTTGCTTGGGGCAGTGGTGTTTTGGTTCCAGTTGGTATCTCACTGCAGAGATGTGTGGACTGAACATGGAAAACAAAAGCTAAAAAGGGCCTCCCCAGGCATTGTCCTTCAGGCAGAGTCCTTCAGGCAGAAGGGCACAGAGCTGACTCTGTCCACTCTGTCCACTTTCACTGCCTGGACAATGCTGTATAAAATTCATCAGGTTTTGCCCAAGCATGGGGATGAGAGCTGTACAGTGGGGTTTGATCTGGCTGTGTCCACTCTGCCTTGCTGCTGAGCCTGGCTGTGTGGTTCTGACCTCACTGGTTTGAAGTTGTCTCAAAGGAGCAAGTTTAAAATGAATAGCCCTGGCTAGGGTGGAGGTCTTGGCTGGCCAGAGTTAAGCACAGGGGGTGACACCTGGGGATGTGATAAGACCTTCTGGGTGGAGACTACTCCTCTGAGCTCCAGCCTGCAATGCTGGGTGGTCCCTCCAGGCACGACTGAGCCACCTTGATTGTACTTGCGAAGTACCTGGCTAAGGGGGAAGGAACAGAGTAAGGATGGTGCCAGGAAGATGGTAAGACCTGATGACTGGAAGGAGACTACTCCCCTTTCCTGAAGGCCAACCTTCAATGATGCCCCTGGAGGCAGGATTATGTATCTGGCTAAAGTGGCTGGAACAAAGGAGGAATGGCACCTGGAAGAAGGTAAGAACTGGTGACTGGGTGGAGGAATACACCCTTCTGCTCCCCTCCAGGAGGCCTGTCTTCCAATGAACCTGGCTGAATGACAGCTGCCCCTTCGGAATAGAAGGGGCTTGGGGGTATATATATATATATATGGCTGTCCATGCTTGGGTTTGTCTCTCTTGACCCACTGCCATTTCTGCACCGGACCCTGTCCCGGATCAGCACCATCCTGAAGAACCTCACTGGACAGCTGGACCCCTGGTGGTGACTCTCTCTCTCTCTCTCTCATTCTTCCCACTTTCTTACCCTTTTCTACACTTTTCTCTCTCTTTCTTTCTTACCACTTTCTTACCACTTTTCTCTCTCTTTCTTATACCTTCTTTTCCTCTCTCCCTCTTTTACCTATATTTTTGCCTGTGTCAATTGTCAAATAAAATCTGCTTGCACCTGACCCTTTTCTATGGTTGGACTTTGTTTCGCGGATCCAAAACAAAAAATAAATTTTAATGTTACCTCGGACCGTAACGCTGGATTTCAGCCAAAGCCTGCCTGCTGCCTGAGCTTCCCCACCTGTCAAATCTGCTGCCTCACATCAAGGTGTCTGGGCAATCAGGTAATCTCAATTTAAATTGGATCTTGAGACCCAAGTACAACCTTGAGCAGTCTTTGGAAGCAGTCTAGCACCTGTTGTCAGTACCTGTAAAATCCAACCCAAATAACAATGTCAAATAAGTAAACTGCCCTATCATTTCAGCATTCTGAAATGGCATTTCTCTTCCGTGCCATTTGCTGCCCATGAATCATCTTTAGTTAATTTTAAGGCAATGAGTAACTTAATGACGCAACAGAAGCTACAGCTCAGAATGCATCTCTTCAGGCACCAGAAATAAAATGTCATACCTTTGATTGATCTATTGCAAAAATAACTGCAGTTTAGAGCACTGTTTTATTTTAAATGGCTTTCTTTTTATTTTCCAGGACTTTGGCAAAAGGATTTCTCTTCACCTGAAAAACAGAGCTGGTACAACACTCCATGGTTCCATGTGGAAATTCACTGGAAGATGTAATCCTTAATAACAGTATCTGATGCAGAATTGACAGCTGCAATTATTACTCCAGAATAATTACTTTTTAATAGCTATTTTGGGTTTAATTCTCTACCCAGCCACACTGTTCCTGAATTAGCTCTCAATATGGATTACAGTCAGTCCAAAAAAGCACTCACATTCTGAAAAAGGAGCATCCAGAGAGGATGCGTGCCCAAAAATGTTCTGGAATAGCTACTTCAGAGTCTTTCCAAGGGCTGAGAAGCCCTCAGGGCAGACAAACTGAGGTCTTCCAACAGCATCAGGATGGCCAAGTTTTGCATCTCTCAAGAGCAAAGTGCTGTCAGTCCTGGATGGAGCTGGGAAAGCTGCCATCAGCCACTGCCAGCCCAGCCTGGAGATCCTGCAGGGGTTCAGTGGGGGCTTCTTGCAAAGAAACCGATCCTGTCCTTCAAAACAGATTCGTCTGCTCCCCAGTCAGAGTAAAACTGATGCCTAATGGGGCTATGTCATCCATTCTGCCATTCTGTCATCCATTGACCTCTTTTCTCTCCTGTGTTTGGGCAAACTGGCAGTTACTTCTACAGAGGTAGACTGAAAACATACTGAATACACTGAAAATACATATTTTCATTTTCTGCTTTGCATTTGCCCTATGATACCTAACATATAAAGTACTCCTTTGCATCCATTCATGCTTTGATCTCTTTTTATAAGGCCAGAATTGGTATGGAATCTTCTTATTGTTCACAGAAGAATTGTTTATTTTAATGTTTTAGATGTTGGATTTTTGTGAAAGAACACTAAGGGCAGGGGTGTCCCAAACAGATCTGTGAGTCTGGAAAGAGAGGTAAGTACTCAGAGAAAAATTGTTTTTCCATTCCTATCATCTTTCCTCTCCTGCCACAGAGATCCAAAATAAAAATGGCAGAAAACTTCCAAATGAAACATTTTTTCTTGAACTGAACAGCGAGATGATTATTTGAGTTTTATTTACAGTATAATGACTGTGTAAATGAAAGCATAAAACTTTTGCATATTTATTTTCCTAGCTTCTTCTACTGAAATACAATCTTTCCCCTGTATTGCATTGCAACCTATTTGTGTATACAATTTCCTTTTTGCTGGTGATAACAGCCATCATTTGTTTCCAGTGTTTCTATTATTTTCCTATTATTGCAGACATATGTTAACAAGTACAGTAAATATGTAAGCAACATTACATTCCTCATAGCTATGAATGCAATTCAAATTGGACTTGCCATAAGTCAAAATTAAAATACACTTATTCCTTAAAGATATATAGAAGATTTTTTTTAATATATAAACAAAATACAAAGTATTTATAATTTCTGAACAAATTAACAAAGTGTTGTTTTGGTACTTAGGTAGCTACTTCAGCTATTTCTCATTTTCCTGTATTTTCACTGTTTTGGAAGATACCTCTCATAAATTTTGTACTTCTACACATTTTCTACCAGAAATTTTATTTCTCTTGCCTTAGTAGGAGTCCAGTACCCCCCTTGCACCCCTGAATGCAGGCAGGTAGGACTGACCTGAGTAAATGGCCTCTTTTAATCATTTACTCATGCCTGCCCTCATTTTATGGGCAGGCATGGAGCAGTCCCTGAAGGACCTCGGTGGGGTAAATGTGGATTAGTAGCCCCTGCAGTCTCACAGGTGGGCAGACGTGAAGCAGCAGCCTGTGCACAATCATGGAAAAGGGAAGATGTGTATCTGCAGTCATGGATTACCCCATGGCAGAGGAGGTGACTGTTCCTGAAGCAGCCGTGACTCAGTGGGCAGCCCAGGCTGGAGCAGTTCCTGAGGGACTGAACCTCACGGGAGGGACTCATGGCAGAGGGGTTCCTGAAGGACTCTCCCATGAGAGGGACCCCACACTGCAGTGGGAGAGGGCTGTGAGGAGTCCTCCCCCTGAGGAGGAAGGAGCAGCAGAAACACCATGGGGGCAACTGACCCTAAACCCCCACTGCCCGTCCCAGTGCTGCTGAGGGGAGGGCAGCAGTGACGGGATCTGGGACCGGGAAGAAGGGAGGGGTGGGGAAGGAGGTATTAAGCTTTATCCATGTTTTCTCTTTCTCCTTGTTAATTAAAGTATTTTTCTTCCTAAGGTGAACCTGTTGAACAGTTTTGCATGTTACCATATTTGGGGAATACAAACCTCCCTGTCCTTGTCTCAATTTATGAACNGCAGCCCTGGGAAAGTCCAGGCTGTACCCCTGGGGTCAGCAGCAGTAGGGAGCTGGAGGCAGGAACACACAGATTCGGGCTGACATGGATCAGAACCACAGGCAGACAAACGGATGTAATCCTCCCAGGATGCTGAAGCACAGGGAAGGCAAGCCTTGTGCACATAGTGGGATGAGCACCTCAGGTCCACTACAAAATCTTGGAAGTCAAGAACTCTGCTTTGCAGACCAAGCCCAGCAGACCTTGAAAAAAGACAAATTATCCATCCTTCTAGTATTTTCAAAGAAGAAAACAAAACAGACTAACAAGGTAGCAATAATCATTAGGAAAACTAATTTTTACTAATTGAGTGATCCTGTAGAAAAAAAAATACATCAAACAATGGCACATCCATGTGGGTTTTTTAAATTATGTTTTCCCCCTACAAACCCATGCCATTCCATACCCAACAGCATTTAAGGAAAAATGGGGCATTTCTACCCTGAACTGCTGCACAGTGTTCAGATATAACAGAATGTTTAGCTCAGTGAGTAGTGCAGACCACTTTGTACATTGCATTGTGCACCATACACAACGATTTTGAACTGCGTATGAAATTTACTTGCCCCCTTTTTTTTTTTAGTAGCTTATTAAGCTATCAGTAGCTTAATAACTCTCTCACATACTTTTTGGTGTTACTATACCATAGGTTAAATTATTATCCAAAATCTTTTCATTGGTGCCAATTCAATCAGAACTCACTAAGCCTCAAGGCGGTTTTCATCCACAACGTAATAGCTCCAAGCCACAACCTGCAAACCTCCCTAAAGGACTCAGAAGCTATACTGCAGCAGCTGGTAACCTCAGCATGGCCACTGGCAGTGCTAAGTCATAAGCTCTAGATTTCTATATGATAGCTTCAAGTGAAATGTTTAGAGAGTAACTCTTACAAGGAGCAGCTGAGGGAACCAAGGTTGTTTAGACTGGAGAAAGGCTTAGACTGGAGTGGAGGCTTCTCACTCTCTACAGCTACCTGAAAGAAGGTTGTAGCAAGACAGATGTTGGTCTCTTCTCCCCAGTAACAAGTAACAGAAAAAAGGGACTGGCCTCAAAGCATGCCAGGGGAAGTTTAGATTGGATATTAGGAAAAATTTCTTACTTAAAAGGGTTGTCAGGCACTGGAACAGGCTGGCCAAGGAAGTGGCTGAGTCACCATCCCTGGAGGTGTTTAGAAGATGTGCAGATGCAGTTCCTGGGGACATGGTTTAGTGGTGGACTTGGTGGTGTTAAGTTTACTGTTGAACTTGATGATCTTGAAGGTCTTTTCCAACATAAAGAATTCGGTGATTCTATGATTCTATGAAATAGGTACTGACTGTTTTAATGGACAAGAGAAACATGGTCCTAGGGTCATGTTTCATGGAACACTTCCAACCACACAAGATATTCATTACCTGAAAAGCAAATGCTACAGAAGAGTTTTTCTACTTGCACTCCTGAGGGGCTCTGCTAATTTGGATGGCATAGCACGTGCTGTGCTCCCAGGCTTATGGCCGAGACATAAGTTGACTGTTACCTTAAAGTGTTCTTTTCTTACATTGTAACTAACAAAGAAACATTAATTGTGACATAAAAATAAAGATTATCAAAGAGAACATTATGAATACTGACATTGCTCTGTGCTGAAGAGATCCACGCTACAGTTAAAACACTACCATATCTATGAATATGATATATTTCATATTCATATCATATTTCATATTTAACTCACTTCATTTTTATGAATTTCATAGCATTACTGTCCTGGTTTGGGCCAGGATAAAGGTGATTTTCTGGTTTGTACTTTTGCTTTCAGCTAAGTTTCTTGTAAGTAGCTGCACTTGCTGAAATTAACAGCAAGTTTCTCAGACGGTGTCTGCTTCTAGGACTGATAACACTGGATGTTTATAGTTACTGCTAGAGACTGGTGTGCAGAGCCCAAGGACACCGCTCAGCTCTGAGGAACATTTTACCCTGCAGAAGGAGTAAAGAGGTCCCACCTGAACCCCTCCTTTGGGGAGGAACAGACAAGATAGATGCCAGAACTGACCAAACAGAGTATTCCATCCCATACACGTCATACTCAGTATAAATTTGAGGGATCATGAGCGTCAGAGATCCTTCCTGCCCCTTCTTCCTGGTCTTCCTGCCCTTTCCTTCACCGGTTCCCTGTGTGCTTCGGCATCCTGGGAGGATTCTGTCCCTTCCTCTGCCTGTGGTCCTGATCCGTGCCAGCCTGAATCTGTGTGTTCCTGCCTCCAGCTCCCGACTGCTCCTGACCCCAGGGTCCAGCCTGGACTTTCCCAGGGCTGCCCTGCAGCCTCCGTGGTGATGTGAGAGTTATTGGGGGAAAGAGGGGAGGAACGTGGGATCAATTTTTCTTGTATATTTGTGTATATTTAGTAATTTTTTCCCATTTATCATTACTGTTTCATTAAAGTTGTGTAGTTTAGTTTCCAACTTAGGAGTTGGAGAGGGGGATTAATAGAAAACATCTGTTAGTTGGTTTAATTGCAGGGCCAGTGTTAAACCGTGACAATTACTTACTCATAGATATCTCAGTCATTAACAGATAGTAATTATAAGGTAGCAGATAACAAAAAGGCAGATAGATAGATAGATAGATAGATAGTAATGAGCATGACAGATCATTGAATCACGGAATGGTTTATGTTGGAAGGGACTTTGAAGATCATCCAGTTCCAACACCCCTGCCACAAGCAGAGACAGATTTCTTATAGATTATTTTAAACCTAGCATACAGATTTGCAGCACAATACCACATTAACAATAATTTTGACACACAAATAACGCACAAATAACAAAAAAATGTTCCAGTAAATATAAAATGTGATTTCTCTTCTTCCACTATGGACAGTAGTTGTGTTCATTCTGAGGTTGAAATGATAGATCACTGCAACAGCAGCTCCTTCATTATCCTGCAGTTGCAGAACCAGAGTAGGAAGTGGAATTGAAGTGTCCTACCTTGATACTATCCCTTGGTGCTATGTATGGTACTTTGTCCTGTCAGCCAAGATACTTGGCTAAGCCGCCAGGTATCACTTTATCAGTGTAAGGAAATTAATTTGCAAAGCCCTTATTTTTACTAGTTAAACTGGTAAAAATGGATCTTTACCCTGCAATCAAGACATTTGCAATCTAACTAACATTGCTTAAGGAGCAATATCTGCCTGCAGAGCAAGCCCAGTGCACCCAAAGAGATGTAATTCTGCTGGACTAATGAGGAACTCCCCCATCATGAGGGCTGTGGGACCACAAGGAGCCAATATTCACTCGGACTATATTGCATTTCTAGATCGTACCTCATCAGATAATTTGTATCTCTAGTGAGCCTATCTAGGAACAACCCATTAGAAGTGCAGCTACCCCACCAGTATGGGTGGGCAAGGAGTAGTCACCATCTAAGTCACTCCCCAGCTGTGTTTAGACAATTCAGATTTTGTGCTTCACACCTAAATCTGTGCAACGTTAAGAACTTCTGCTGCCTTCAAAAAGCAAGAAAAAACCCCAAACAAACAAGAAGTCCGGATATATTTTGGGCATGAGGTCTCCATGAACTATTCCCTGACTCATATGTCACACATTATAACCTCTGCTTGGGATTGTACTGAAAGGCAAACACTAGGCTTTATTAACTTTATATTAATTTTTCCACAGACCCTCAGGAGAAACACCAGTGACTTTTTTTCAGAGCTGGATCAGCACTAGGATGGGTATTTTTATTGACCAGATCGATTGATTCATATGCTAGTGTAATACACTTGTTTACTCAGGCATTTCCCCATGGCCTTTTGTTTAATGGAGAGAAACTCTGCATATGACTAGCAGAGTTTCTTTAGACTTTTATGTAATTAAATTAAGAACTTTTGTTTTGTTTGTCTAGTTATTATTATACTTACTGTCAGAGATAATGTAATGGCTACATTTTCAAACGCTACACAATAAAATTATGCTTCCAAATCTCTACAGAACACAAGGATCAAGTAATTAAAGAAAAATAGGCAACTTCTTATATATTTGATTACATGGCCACTAAATAAATTTCATTCTTTCTTGCTATGCTCATTAAGGTGGCATGCCACTTCTAGACAGCAGCCAGAGGTTTATCAAAGAGTCACAGGTGAAATCCTTCATTTTTGTGTGCTCAGGTCCTGCCTGTTGGTGGGCTCTCTTCAGTAGCACCAGCAATACTGGTGGGGGTACCACCACTGGGTCTCCATGCTGAGTCCACCAGATGGCATCTCCCTTGTGGCACCCCTGCAGCCTGCAAAGACCTATTGAGGGCCTCATAACCAAGACCTGTTCAAGACAGAGCTTAGCAGAAATAAGACATTTTCTTTCTCAACTGCAGGCTGCAGAGGAAATAAGGCAGGCACCAGCCTCCCATCTGCCCTCAGGCAGCACTGCTAAACCCAGGGATGATGTAGTGCAGGGAACTTGGAGGCTTGAGGAGTTTTCTGCTTAGTTAAACAGTACTGGGAAGCAGGCTTTCTGGACTGCAAACCAGGATATAGCCGGACAGCAAGTATCCAGCTCCCACTCTAGGTCAACAGGATGATTTGCCACTGAAATGACTTTACTGCTGGGTTTGCATCAGCTTACCCATGAAAACATGGGGCAATATTGTATAAGATGCCAAGCCTTCCTTTGCAAAGTAAATAAATGAGGGCCATAAAGATTTATCATTTATAAATTTGTTAATTTGGTGGCTTGATAACTGAGTTATCAGGGCCACCTGGACCAGTTTAATACCTGCCCTGAAAAAGCAGTGGCAAACAGATTGCTGCAGGTTCCTGTGCATCTGAAGTCATCCAGAAACCTTACACAGGATGACTAAAAGAGATGTTATTTGATTTCAAATTAAAAGGAAACTTATCTTTCTAGGTATTTCTTAAAAGCAAAATGTAGGATGACTGAGTTTGCACAGCCATGGCTGCTTATCTTCAAGATGGCCAGGCCAGTTACTAAATCTAACTTGAATATTCAAAACCAGTTTTGCAGAAGCAGGATTATGAGATTTTAGCTCTAAAACAGCACAACTGTCAACAATAAATTATTTGCAATGGCATTTGCAAATCTGAGTAGAAATTGTTAGCTTACTAGTTTTGATATTTATCTACACCACTGGTGAAGTTTATGAATTTCTTGGTCTCAAGTACCTAATATGTTTTTTCACTTTTTGTTGCTAACAGTTGATGCAAGTTCTTGACCTAATGTAAAACTACACTAGATAGTAAAATATTATTATTATAAAGGAAAAGGATTAATGAAAAATACATACAAAGACTACTAGAGCCAGGAAGAGTATACAGTGGAATTTCAAAGAAGCTACTGATTTTACAGTATAATTGTAGTATGTGAACATGTAAACTCATCAATAATGGATGAAATAAAGGAAGGGAAAGCTATGAAAAAAATAAATTACATTATTTTAAATCTAAATATAAACCATGCAAATTTAAGGGACAAAATTCATGTGAGAAACAAGTACTGGCATGCAAATTTATCCACAGAAATAAACTCTTCCAACTTAAGCCTTTGCTAAAATCTCTGAACACTCTAAATCAAAGTAAGCTTCTTATAGCATAAGCAAATTCTCAGCCAGCATAAACCTTCCCAGCTTTAGCCTAAACTGTATTCCTAGATTGGAATAAACCCCTTGTGGCTGAAGCAAGCTTTATATTCCACTACTCCCAAACATAAGGGACGTAGTCTCTGTTACCTGACCTACATTAAGCCTAACAAGCACACACCACTACCAGCTTTTAGAAAGTTACCATCCCACCTGTATCTACTTTACAGTAGACCTTTTAGTCAGGTTTGACTGTGATATTGCTAATGAACACCTGTGGAAAATTTTATTTGGAGCTAAAATTTTAAGTGATATAAAAAGTGGAAAGTCTAGATTACTGTAGATTTATGTCTCACTGGAGATATGCTAAAAAAATTCTAAGGTAGCAAGCTGTCACTTTCCTCTGTGATCCACCCTGGATTTACATGTTAGTGTACTGAGAACAGCAACAAACAGCGACTGAGTGTTGAAAACCTGCTGATTTTTGAAGAAATTTGTATTTGAAGTCTGGTTTCAGAATAATTAGATGCTGAGAAAGCTATTGTCAATGAAGGTAAAGTTGGAGACAAGCAATTCTGCAAAGACTCAGCCACAGAAACTACTGTCTACGTTTCCTAAATTTAGATTATCTACATAATTAGATAAAGCATGTGGAAAATTGATAGAATTGGTTGTATGATCTGATCTCCAAGGACTAATTTTAACAAAATTATCAAGATAAGTAGATGCTTTTTCTTTGAGCTCCAATCCTGAATGTTTTTTATGTCTATAGCACTATAGAGAAAAGCCAAACCTCCCCAGAAGACTGGACTGGAGTTATCAGAGGGATGGAGCTCCAGTTTTGGATCTCGCCATCAGGAAGAGGTGCCTCAGTGCTTGGTCACGTTTCAAAAAATTTTTTGCAGTGGGAGGGTTGTTTGAACTCGTTAGGTGAAATAAATAAAAAAAAATCTAATAATCTGAATTTTACCAAAATAGAATTTAAGAGCCTGGTCCAACATCCACTAAAATCTACATCCCTGATTTTAAGCAATCATTCAGAAATATTTTTGGTAAGTCTGACAGAAATGGGAGGTCCCTTTTCCTATTATGCATCTGGCATAACTGCTGTGATCAAGATGGAACAGAGAGGAAAAAAAAAATTCATCTTTAACTAGTTTTTTAAGCAACTGAAGTAATTCTTTCTTTTGTGAAATTTAACTGGGTAACAAAACCTCATTTTTAATGTCAATCTCAAATGTATAAAAGAGAATGAAACTACTTGGATGGATTATTAATGTTTTTGTTAAGAATTTAGGAAACCTCAGATTACAAACATCATCTATCCATAGAAAAAGTCTTACCAAGAGCCTGTTTAGATTGTATTGATATTCCTATGCTGCACATGTGCAGGTTTCTTTTTTCTCTCTCTTCTCCATCAAGTAATTTTGAATTAAAATACACCTCCAACAAAGTCAAGGAAAACTTTATCAACTATGTCAATGAGGCTAAGACTTCAGCAAGTTGGTCTAAGGACGGGAAAAAAAGCAACTTGGTTTTGTATCATTAGCTTGTGCATGGGAACGTGTTTTTTTATGCAAAAGAAAATTAATAGGAATGTCAAATACTCTAGGCAAATTTAGGCAAATGCCACTGACTCCTGAATACTTTATTAGATAGCTAATTAATTGTAAAAACTGAGTAATGACTTCTGTAGAAATATTTATAGTTCTCTTCCTTACTCTGTCAGTATTCAAGGCTACAGCGGAGTTTCCCATATTTGTATGTCATAGTATTGATTATGTAAGAGCTTTCAGGAAAATGATCTGAATTAACTACAGGTATGACTTTGAAGTGTAATAATAAAACTCCCTTTAATCCTGTATGAACAATGGCTCAGAATTAAAGCACTTGCAATTTAATTTTTCATCCTTTACTTCAGATACAAAGTAAACAAAGTGAAATCAAGGTGATTTCAATTAAATATATATGAGGACTATGTATAAGTAATGTAGCTTTTTAATTACATCCAAAATACAGTAAGCAAAATTTTTAATTGCAAAAGGCTTCATTATGAATAAAAGATTCACATACAGTATTACTGAAGTGACAATAACTTGCTTTAAAATTATTTTGAGTTTTCAACTTCAGTGAATGACAAGTCTTACACTACAGAATTCTATGGAAAAATATATAACTTCATACATAATAACACTAATTCCATTTGTCATACAATTGGTTTAGTTATGTTGCTTAGCCAGTATTTTGCTACATTTTCAAATTCCCTTCAAACTTTTGACTTCTCAGTGCATTTGATTGCCTTATATACTCTACAGTAGTCTTCAATACTATATATAAACCTATACTTCTCTGAATTAGAAATCAAGCATATTTCTTAGATTCTGGACTCTGCATTCAATTGGCATTCTCATATTCACAGGTTTTAGACTGATAAATGTTTAAAAGGGGCAAAGATTATGTGTCTTGAGGTGCTTAGCAGTTTGGGCTAGACTTTATCTTCTGCCAGCAATAAAAAGTTAAATTACTATAAGACCCATCATCCACAGTGTGGATGATTCTGCTATACTAATGCAAAGATCCCTTTACCTTTTAGGCAGGATGTTTGTTGTATAGCAATATTGTTTCTCATTCCTTGTGTTTGCATCTCACATATTTTTCCCATAAACGTGGCTATTCCTGTAGTTGCACCACAAATAGCCTTACACATTCCCTCTCTCCAGGGTGAAGAGATTCATAGTCCTTCTTTCCCTCCAGACACAGGAATGGTATATAAGTGTCTTCTCAATTTATGTGAGGCAATGTCTGCAATGCCTGCCTGCCTGCAGTCTAGAACAGTAGAGAACAGGAAAAGTATTTCTCAGATATGAAGGTTTCATATTATATTGCTCCCATAGCAGCAGAAATAAAAAACTCAATGGCACAATTGCTTTGAGAGAATGAGGCATTGAGGAACTGGAAGTTTGTGAGAAAAAAACATAAAAGAGGCAACATTCACACTCTTGCTCTGCTGTAGACTGGATAAAAACTTCTGTGTCACTGGGGAGGTTGAATCACTCAGATGAGAATAAATTGAATTTTGGATCTCTTAAAAGAATTTATTTGTAGATATACAATCTGTGACTACCTGTTGACAGTTCTACAACAATACTTGAAAATGTAGATGTGGTATTTGAAAAGAAAGTGGGCTAGTGCATAAAAGGCAAGAATGAGAAGTCAAGAAATTGCTGCTTGCTTAGTAAATGATTTGACAAAGCTTGCTAGAAAAATCTGTATTTTGGCTTCCTGCATATATGGCACTTTATTATTAATCATGATTTGTTGTTTGATTCCTGTAATAGCAAATTTTGAAAAAGAGTCAAAGAAGGTAAGACACATTTTCCAGCTATGAAGATGTTATTTGATAAATACATTGTCAGGATAAATTTATTAATATATAAGTGATAGCTTTCAGATCATTGCACTGAAACTGCACTATAAAGGAAGTATGTAATTTGTTTTCTCATATCTGAAGCCCATGTATTAATATACCAAATAAGGAAAATTTTAACTGTATGAAGAGTACGAGATAAAAATACACAAAATTCTGTCTTAAATCACACACGGCACATAAAAAAACAGGCTCTCTCACTATGGAACAATATTTCAGTCTTGTCTACAGTAAAGAATATTTATTCACAGAATCAGAGAATCACAGAAAGTTAGGGGTTGGGAGAGACTTAGAGAGACAACCCTCCTGCCAGAGCAAGATCAACTAGTGTAGGTTATACAGGAATGTGTCCAGACATTCTTCTTGAAACATATTTTCATTAATGATCACTTGAGATGTTTGTAACACAATGCACAGTAAACACAAAACCTATTCATCAGTGTCCTCCTGATCACGGCTGAAGAGGCCTTTCATGCCATCAGGAGAAGCAAACTCAACGGGAGGCACCCTGCCAACTGCATCATCTACTTCCCACCCCTCATCTTCTCATGCCAATGAAGAGAGCACCTGCTGGCAGCATCCATTGCTTCCCTGGGTACACTCCAGGAGCAACTGATGGTGTTGGGAGCTGCCCTCTGCCAGTACTTCTCAATCTATTTCTGAGTCTCTGGCAGTCAGACATCTTCCTTTTAACCTTTCTTGTCCCCTGGAATAACTTTTTGTTCTCCTCGTATTTCTTTTTTAACTCTAGTCTTTTCTCTGCTCAGAGTGCTTGAACTTTTGGCTGTGGTAGGCCTAGCACCTGTCTCTAAAAGAGAGAATGACAGCTAACATGGTTTAAGCAGGACTTAATTAAAACTTTTTAGCTCCTTCCTTCATGGCCTAATGAGAGCTTATGTGCTCACTGCATCACTGAAAAATACTTGCAGAATAATTGGCCCCAGGAGAGTCACATGCCAGTGTCTTGAGATTTTCCCTTCACACTGAGTAGTTTCCTTTGTCATCTTTCCACTGCTGATGTCAACGAGAAGCAGCAGTGAACTGAACTGGAATGTTTCTGGAGTACTGTCCCTTGCCAATCACTTTCTTCTCCATTCCTTATCAGGGGTTTTGTTGTTGGTTTTTTCTTTTTCTTGAGAACAGGCCTCACAATGCTCTGAGCAAGGAGGGAACATGGAGGTAAACTTTGCATGCCCCAGAGTCCGTGTGCTGTAGATTTGATCCAAAACTGTAGTAAGAATTGGTGTCCCAGAGAAAACTATCCAGAACAGCTGCACTAGTAGATAGCTGTGTGCAGGCAAACCAGTTCCCCTTTTTCCCCCAATTCACTTTGGTTTTCTCAAACAACGGTGGAAATACAAAACAAAAGGCCCTATCAATAGTAAAAGTGCTTTGCCTGTTCAGAGTGCTGTTATATCCATGAAAATATTTCAGGCCAGATCACAAGTTCACCAGGCAGAGAGGGCACGAATATGCAATCAAGTTTTACTATTGACTTAAAGAAAATACTGATGAGATTCCTTTAGGTTTAACTGCTTAGTACTTCTGCAAAGCTGATGAACAAATACTCTAGAGAATGATTCATATTTGATTATCTTTATTATTCCTGCATGAGTCTGGGCAATCGCTCTAATGAGCACTATATCCTATGGCTTCAATATTCAGAAGTTAGTCTTGTAATTTTTCATTTTCATTAGCTTTTGGTAATTCAAATCCTAAATGCATTGGATTTCTTGAAAAACTGTTTCTGATGAACATAATACAAAACAGAGCATACCTCAAAAAATGGAGCACTGCACCCACTTCAGATTATGACATTTGTTTCCTGCAGACAATGAAATTTTAGTACTTGCAATCTTCTGAGTGCATTTCTATCCAAAGTAAGTATTGCAGAGAACAGCACTGTTATGGATCATTTTCCTTTAACTCTTTTTATGCCTAGGAAAAATTTCTGAAAAAGACTTGTGGAAAAGAAAAGGAATGTAAGACCAGAGAGGTTACGTACACGCATGCTTTATCTAATATTCTGTTTGCAGTAGAGGTCACTGACAATTCAATTTAAATTACAGCAAGAAATTCTGCAGTAGAAAATAATGGAACATATTCTCATAAAATACTGGTATTAACATCTTGCTAGGAAAAATTAGCATATTCCTTAAAATTTGAGCTTTATATACCATACTATTTTTTTTCGTTTAACTTGTGTTACCTGATGTTCCTGTTATCCTCAAAAACTTCCTGTTTCTTGAATCCTGATTCAGTTACATTCTTTGGAAATGAGTTCATGCAGTGTGCAATTACACTGTTGAAAATATTTATTTCCATTTATCAGTTATAAATGCATTATCTTTCAACTAAATTGATACCTCCTTGTTTATATCTGATGAGAAGAGGCAATTCTATTAGGTCTATCTACCATGTACCTTCATTCCATTTCCTCTTACTTATTTCTGGTTTAAAGCATAGCATTAATCTATCTTAGTAAGAGTATTTTTGCCGTGTCGAACAGTCTTGTCATCAGTCCTGGCCCTCCTCCATTTTTGCTATGTCATCCCTGGGGGGCCTAAAATCCCTATAATAAATCGTAATGACAGAGTATAAATTAATTTAGCATGCATTTATATGCTCTTTATCTGGTGCCTCTAAGGCTCTTGGTATTTCTTGAACTGACTTCCAGTTGATTCAACCAGCTGTCAATTTTTTTTAATAAGTGTATTTTCCAGAAGTATTTTTGGTTTTCTCTCACACACTTTTTTGCTTTGGACAAAGAGCTACGCTGAATAAGTTATATGCCAAGCTACAAACAGCTTTCCTATACACCAGTATTTCAAATCAAATTGCTTTTTTTAACAGTAAGAATGGAGTTTGTCTAGAGACAGATTTCCTTCTCCCCATAGTGTTGGCCCTCATTTTTTTATTGGTAAGGCTTAAAATAGTCATTCAAGAGTTTACAAAATAAGGTTAGACCATTTTGGGGTGTTTTCTGGCCTCTTAAACTCCTATATTTTACAATCTGTTTTCATAGGGAACTACACTAAATTCTGAAAAAGTAAAATGCAGTCTTCAAGTTGCTGTAGAACAGCTCTTCTGTAATAAATGTGACTTATGCATGTGTGTAGAAGGCTGAAATACAAGCATTTTATTTGAATGAGCTTGGACATTGTGATGACTTGCAGAACTCATGTAATGTAGTCTTCCAAAATTCATATTCATAAAGACTGTGTATCATATCACACAATATGAATTCTCTCATATACATATATATATTACATATGGTTTAGCTTAAAGTATTGCTACGGAACTACTAGGAAGTATGGAGGGAAACACGAAGAAAAAAGTCTTGCCATCCCTGGGCCACACTATTGCTTAATGCTGAACCTTCCTCCCCTTCTGCAGTTTGGAAGGTGTAGTCCTGGCGTTACTTACCTTTGTGAACTTTGGTATGGTTAGAGCTGGATACTGACAGGAGACACCTAAGAAAGCTAAAACGAAAGAGGCAAAACCACATAGTATTTCTGTCCACCACTTAGAAAGGAAGAATAATTAAGATTAGACATATAGGCATTTAAAATTTCATGAGATGAATTCCAGCCTAGGACTCTGGCACTATCAGCTTCCAGAAAGTGAACAACACTTGGTTCTAAACAGCAATAGGAATCCAGGGAAGGATGTACTCCAGTGGCTGTGCTATGTTCTGATACAGTGCCATAAAGATATTTTCCACCGTAGAAGAGGTAACAATGGGCCACCACAGCAGGAGAAGGATGTCTCTCTGCTTGTGGTGCATGTCTAACAGTACTAGGAAGCGCTAAACCTCATCTTGCTGGCAATAGTCTCCAACAACTCTGTCAAACACTCTGAGTGACATGTGCAGCTAAGAAGGTTGAAGATGGTGGCAGCAGAAGTGGATGTACAGTCTCCAATACAATGTGGCTCATTGTCCCTGGGCTTCTTTTTGCTCCTGCTTAGAGCAGCAGCACTGCAACTTCTGTTTCCTTCTGCACAGCTTGCAAGCTTTTCAGAGCTTGCAGCCAGAGCAAGGTTAGTTTGCCAAGTGAAGGCTGAAGGACCCCTCACATAAGATACCGATAGTGGCACAGATGAGTTAGAGATGCCGTAAACAGTATCAGGAATTTGAAAGGCAAATCAGGAGATACCAGAGTAGACGTGGTACCTGAAACCACTGCATGTGTACCCGAGAGTATGGCAATATCCAAAGGGCCTGCAGCCTGCAGTCACTCAAGTACGCTAAAGCCACTTAGTGCCACCCTGTTACTTGATATGACACGGGGCATTGTCTCCTTACTGCTGTATCCTACCTTTCCCAGTTTTGCTTTCTGTCTCTTGGTTTCCTCAAAAGAACTCCACTGTTTGCAGAGGACACCCATTGATTACCACGGTTGTTTACTCACATGGTTGTTTACTCCTCAATGTTACCCAAACATGTATCAATGTAACTTGGAAGCATTCAGCTGTGCCTACTAAATATTTTTGTTTATAAATTTGAAGGATTGAGAGATTAAAAACTAGTTATAAATTTAACTGGTCTTCTAGAGGAAACCCATGCTAAACCTGATCTTCATTAGCTGTGTTTTTAATTCTACTCTGAAGAGATTTGGTTAATATTAAAGCAAGATGTGAAAGGGAACTCTGTGCTTCACTTAGATTGAAAATGGGATAAATACGATTCTGTTTGGAAACTTACTGTAAAACTAAAGGCTTTCCTGTTCCTTCAAACATCTTTGCACTTCCTTTATGCACATCAATGTAATTTTACTAAGTTAATTTTCAAGACAGAGGGCTAGAACTGCACTGGTGTGAATTTTGTTGAAATCACAACAAAAGTGAATGTGAATGTGAAGTGAATGTGCCTTTTGTGCAGTTAGGAAATAAATTATAGTTAGCTACATGGCATTCCTAAATCATTACAGAAATCCTTAATCGGTAAAAAAGTGAGATTCTATTTAAACCCGTGATGCCCCTGAAGTTAGCTGTTGGGATGAAGATGTTTTACAACAGAAAGAGTAGTGGGTTTTCCACTGATTTGTAAACCTTAACTCTGTGGTTGGTTGGCAGCTCCTGCTGTGCACAGGCCGTACACGGAGCAGCCGGCCCGTGGGAGCTGGGATGACAGCCCCGGGGTGCGACCTTCCTGGCTCAGCAGGTAGGAGCACATTGCAGCCCAAAAGACCCACATTTCAGCATCGCTGCTCCCCAATTGCTGCTGCTTGGCCTCCTCTGAAGAGATCAGGCAGTCAAAGCAAGACTTGCAACTCTTCCTGTGATGCGTGAGGAATCCTTGAGGGTTATGGCCTCTCGGTAGAGAAATCGCAGTAACGTTAAGCAAGCACAACAACCAAAATCGAATTTTTAGAATTCTTTCAAGGTTGTTTGGACATCTGACCCTAGCTAGCTGTTCAAAATAATGGATGAGTGTCTGGGTAGGGATTTTCTATGGAAAAAATGTAGTATTCACCTCTGCTCGAAAAAAACCCAAAACAGAACTATCGAAAATAACAGCTGGTATGTAGGGCATTTCAATTGGGTCATTCAGCCGTCAAACTGGGAGCTACTGGGATCACTGGACTCAAGCCGGATAACCCAGGCTTTTCCGCCCGGGCTCCAGAGCTCCACGGGGCGAGGAAGAGAGGCGGGAAGGGAACGGCGTGTGACCCCGGGTTGTCCCAGGCTGGGGGCATGGCTGCGGGGACTGCCTGCGCTGAGATGCACCCCCGGGGATGCGTGGGGAGAGGGGCCGGTGGGTACACGGGTGAGTACACCGGGACTCCCTGAGGGGTTGTCGAGGCTGTCTATACCACCGCTGCCCTCTGCACCACCGACGAGCCCGACTCTGCCTCAGAGTCGCCCCGGGGTACATTTCGTGGCCACCGCTGCCTGCGCAGCGCCAGCGCCACCCCCACGCTCCGTGACCCCTCCCGGCCTCTCTTCTGGGAGAGCTGGGTGGGTCCTCTGCTGGGCCTCCTCCCTGGGGGCCCCTCCTCTGCCAGCGGGTGGCTGAGGCTCTTCCACTCCCCGTGGAGGCCGAGGGTGCCTTGGGGTCGCCGGGGAAGGGGCTACCCCCGGCCTGAGGCCCGGCTGGGCGAGCGGGCCCGGCGCTGTCAGAGCGCGGCGGGTTGCCGAGGTGACGGGAAAGCCCCACACCCTCCCCTCCGTGCCCCCGCCCCTCC
>JAAWXA010000029.1:8847645-9016616 GCA_038090715.1 Florisuga fusca | reverse complement strand
GGGAGCCCCCAGGGCCCGGGGAGGAGTCGTGAGGCTCGGCCCGGCGCTCTGCACCCGTTCCCCTCCTTTCTTGATGGCGTGAGTAATCACTTTTCCCGGTCCTGGATGTACCGTCAGGCTGGCCGTGGTCCGAGAAGGGGGTGTTTTCTCGGGGCATGCAACTGTCACACGAGTTCTTTGGGGTGCTGACTGCTCTGTTCTCCCCTATTTGTTTCCAGCAGCCGGCCTCCGGCATTGCTGGGACTTGCTGTCCTTCGTTCCAGTGGTTTCGTACCACAGGGTACTTTCTCCCCCCCGCTCTGGGCAGAAGCACTGCAAACCATCTGTTAAGCACAACGCATTAAATAGTGATTTGTAAGAACATAATCTTCATATGCAGATGTGTGCGCGTTTGCATAGAGCACTGATGTTTTGGCAGGATTGCTTTTTCTGTAGTTTCAGTAATGGTAGTTGGTTATCTTTAAATTACTGCAATCTTACTTGAAAGCTTTCGTTGTTAAATGACAAGTTAAATACCAGCAGTGACCTTCTCGAAGTACCGGTTGCCTTACAAATACAACCTGAAAGGAAAGGTATCAGTTGAAGATCAGGCAAAGCAACTAAAAGAATGTTCGTTGACTTGCTTTCCAAAACTTGGTAACAATTAGGCATCGATCCAGCTCAGAAGCCTGTTACACTGGCCAGTAGTGTTTTGATGCTGAACTCATCTTCTGTTGCCACAGTGTATCTTTAGATGCTGTATGAGAGGCTGCGAGAGACCTGCAGGCAGCTGCCCGAAGCTGCAAACCGGTGAGGTTTGTTTTCAAACTAAGGTACAAAAATCCACCCAGTTCCCCTCTGTGTTCTGGCTTGCCTACCTTGCTGGAAGAGCTGGAGCATGTCTGGATAATCCACCTTCCGATTGAGTGTCTGGTTGATACCTGCTGTGGGTTGTCAACATAAGTGGCTGCTGCTGAAGAGCAGCCTCTTCCAATTGCAGCAGTTACTTCCCTCATCTTCCAGTTGCCAAAATCACCAGTCTGCTCCCCTATTCAGCCTTGACTTGTTCCTTTCCCCTGCACAGTGAACCGAAGAGCCCTAGTCCTTGCTACTTTTTTGACAGCAACTGGGAAGATGCATATCGTTGAATAGGGCCTTCTCCCCTGGGAGAGGAAGAACAGATAATTTGGATAGCCTCTTCAGGGGATGAAGGGGGGTTGTGGGGTTGGAGGCAACCTGAAGTATCTCTTCAGCTCTCTCTCTATAGTTCCTATAGTTCCTACCCTCAGGTGCTTGGAAGATTCCACTGGATAGCTAAGATAAGATGCTGTTTTGTGCTGTCCTAGACTTCCTTACCTCCTGAAACCCTCCCTGAACCCCAAAGGTCACTGAAAGCTTCCAGTAAATCCCACTATTATTCACTACTTCTCTTTTCTATCACAAGTGTTCCAAACTGACTCTAAGGCTCCTGACCTCAGCCTCCAAGTCAGAAGATGGTTCTTCAGAATTTGGTCCTCACAGTTTTCCCAGTCCTCTAACTACAGAGGTTTTTTTGTGTTTTGGTGTGTCTGTTTTTTTGTTTCTTAGGTTGTGTTTTGTTTTCCCCTGCCTGATAATGTTTTCTATCCTAAGCTTCTGTTCCATCAGTGGCAGTTTTAAGATAGAGTGGTGGTGACTGCGATTCCTGGTGCAAGTGGTTTGCTATTTTCATCAGTTTTAAGAAAATTCCTTCCTAGTTCCCAAAGTGTTTATTCTGAGTGGCAGTGGAATTAAAGATGCTTTTTTGGTGTTGGAGGGGACAGGGAAAAATAAATTCTAAGGCACTAAATGAAATATTCTTGAAGATAAAGAATTCAGAAAAGTTAGGAAAGTCATAGTGTAACCTGGCACAGAACCTGTAGTGAATACCATAAGCTGCTAGTTGTTTTTCCTGATCAAATCAAGAAGATTTGACCTCTGGAGGTGGGAGGAGATCAGGTCCCCCCCAGATGTAAATGTTGTTGTTTTAGGGTTTATTTACTTTTTAAGGAAGGATAGGCTAGATGGAAAAATATGATCACCTGATTAACATTGTAGTTATTATGATCTATCAACAGCTTTTAGGTCAGCCATAGGTTCAGTATGTCTAAAACATGGCTAGGACAGTATCCAAGAGAAAGTGTGAGGCAACCAAATGCACTTGTTCAGCTTGTTATAGCTGATCTGGGTCTGGGCCCTGCCTTTAGTCTTTGACATTTTTGATGTTTCCTCAGAACCTGTTTTTGCTCCTGATAATATGATTACAAGGGAGTGAAATCCAGTAATGTGCAGTGGGATTTGGTAATGATCTGCACTTTGCTGCTGCTGTGTCCTGACCTGCATTGCCCAAATTGGAGGACAGTAGTGCCACCAGAGCACGGAGGAGTTTTGGGGACAGTTCTCTCAGTACCTTAGCTGTGCAGGAGCAAGTTGTGTCTTTCTCAGCTGCTGCTCTAAGTTGTCACAATACTGCCTGCTTAAGCTGTGAATGAAGGATT
Source organism: Florisuga fusca (assembly GCA_038090715.1). NCBI lineage: Eukaryota > Metazoa > Chordata > Aves > Apodiformes > Trochilidae > Florisuga > Florisuga fusca. Next base: position 9,014,121 of record JAAWXA010000029.1, on the reverse strand, counting down.
ACCTCCTCAAGAAGAGAATCCAGGACTTCCATAACTTTCTGTCTTGAGGGTCAAAGTCTGGATAATTTTTTCCAGTGCTTTTTAGTAAACTGAGAAAGCCCAGCATTAGATTTCATTAGGAAGTTACTGTTGGACTTTATTTCCTCTAGGTTTTTCCTGGTATGTCATTTGGTAAAAGAGAAGACAAACCGTAGTTCATTTTGACTTTGATATTTGATATGTTGTTTTACCCAACAACTGTCTTTTGTCTTTATTTTCATCTTTAAGGGGCAAGTGGGAAGAATTCCTTAAGCTTCTGCCATTCATGCTATAAATAATGCTGAGACTTCTTACTTCAAAGGAAAGAAATTGTTAGTCGCATCTGTGTCATTAAACAGACCAGGTTGAAACTGTTCCAGTGTAATGAAAGGTTTGTGCTATATGTTGTTTCTTCAAGGCTGGGAAAGAGTGAAGGAGTTTTCACTGTGCAACCTAATAATTAGGGCATTGCAGTAGCAGACAGCAATAAAGAATTAGGCTACTATGAGTTCAAACAAATCCCACACAACAGAACCTCTTTGTTAGTCTTCAGAAATTTTAATCATCTTTTTTAGATATGGAAGCCTGATCTGGGCTTACTCAAGTTCATACTTCTTAAATAGAAAAGCTTAGTTTGATCTAAATAGAGACACTTTGACAGTTCTGGTTTTGTGGAATACGGAATGGTTTGATTTTATTCCAGGGGAGAACAAAAACAGATTTTAGAACATGAAAATTGCAATGGGAGGGAATTGTCAGCTTCTGGCCACTTCTTAGCAAAAGTTTCTGCATACATTCAAGTACTTTGAATTGTTAACACTTATTTAAAATACTAAGGTGTTTCCTGAGATAAGACAAGTACATTTTGAAACGGTACTTGTATAAATAAATGTGTGCATTATTGTATATTTTTTTAGACTGACAGTTTTAGCCTGAATCTTAGAAGTTAATTTATGCTTTGAAGCATTAATATTTTTAATTTATGCCATAAAGGTACTTTATTGACTGAGGTTACAATTAATACATGTAGGCAACTTAACACATATAAATAGTACATGTGTATAAAAATAATATTAACGTGCCTTTTGTGTGTCTCAAAATATGCTAGAAATGTGTAATGATGCTTGCCAAACTTGAATTCAGTTTGTAATATAGTTATGTTTCTAAATCTAGTTATATTTTTGGAAAGGGAAAAATGTTTGACTTTTGGAAGGCGATGTTTTGGCAATCATGCTCAATTCTTGATTCAAGCCTGCTATCTCAGGCTTTGAGTCTCAGGCTCTGAGTCTGTCCTCAGAGATGTCAATGCTGTGTCAATATTGCATGTAACTCTGATGTAAAATGGTGTTTGACTTTAAAATACATCTATATATTGGGGCAGTGGTTACATGTCAGACTGACCTGCATTATCTTCTGCAACCTTATCTTTCATGTAAAAATATTTCAGATCATTAGCCTTAATCTATTCTTCCAAGTTGTATTTTTTGTTATGTTCAAAGACAGTATGCACAAAAACATTTTATACTGAATTTTGTGTAGACTTGCTCACTGGATGTTTTAAAGTTCGCTACACAGAATTTTAGGTATCTATTTTAATGAAGATGTTTTAAGTCTCTGGTACAATTTTAACATTGGCTTTCATCTTGGAATGAGTTGAGTTCAGACAAGCCCTGCAGGAATGGGTGGGAATTGAGCAGCATTGCTTGTGTTGCATAAGGGTATTTTTAAATTAAAAAATAATTTAGCAGTCAATGATAATCCAGCTAATGCATTTCCTTCACTTTCTTACTATTTTGATGTGTCTCAGGCTTTGCCTGCAGTACTCTTACTGTTCCTTCATACCTTGTGCTCTCCACGAGCCTATTTTATCCTTTCCTCAGAGTTGCTCTTGTGACATTTTGGTGATGTTCCCTAGTTCCTGGAAATCCCATTGCTGGTATTAATGTTTTTTCTTATGGCATAAAGTTTTAAGTCCTCCTCATCCTTCGGTTTCTGCTTCTTTAGATGTCCCTCCTTTGTTTCAGGACATTTACATTCAGATCTCTGTCCTTGCTTTCAAGGTTTTTCTTGGTACATCCCCTTCCTCTCCCCTGTTTGTAATTTTTAACACTTGTATCTTTCCTGGAGCCAGTTGTGCTTAGCCACCTCTGATTGCCTGGGTTTGCCAGCACCCTTGTCTGTCTTCCTCCCCTCCAGCCTAAGACAGAATTATCCCTTTTCACTGATCCACAAAGCCACTATCTTCCATCTTCTCCACATGACTGCTTGAGTTCTGCTTTCCCCAGGCTATGTGTTGTGTCTTCATGGGGTTTTGAAATGTTTCTGGAACTGTGCTCTCCTAGGAGTGCTGGTTTTGTTACCAGTAATATACAAGCTAAAATACATTGCTTTTTGAGAAAGAATTCATGGGTTTCATCCATTTAATTCTTTACTTGTAAAATAGTTTTATTATGTTGGGTTTTTTCCTTCTGCAGTTAAAAAAACTGTCTGCCAGTATGTGTGAAGACATCAGTAACATAATTAGAGATACTAGAAGTTTACCAGGTAGACTATTTTTCAGTTCTGTCATCATCAGAGGTACATTTCTGACAAGTTTTGCCTTGTTTTTTTGTGAGGAGCTCTGGGATGGGTTCTAGTAGGTCTGTGGGAATATGAAGTGCTGATAAAAGCTACGTGGCAAAAGGCAGCAGTGTATTTGCTGGTGAACACTGTAACTAAAATAACGTGTTTAATCTGTACATGGGGAAGAGTGACTGGAAAGCTGCCGGGCAGAAAAGGACCTGGGGGGTGTTAGTTGACAGCTGGCTGAAGATGAGCCAGCAGTGTGCCCAGGTGGCCAAGGCCAGCAGCATCCTGACTTGTGTCAGGAACAGCATGGCCAGCAGGACTAGGGAAGTCATTGCCCCTTGTGCTTGACTGCACCTCGAATACTGTGTTCAGTTTTGGGGCTTTCAGTACAAGGACATTGAGGTGCTGGAGCATGTCCAGAGAGGGACAATGATGCTGGTGCAGTGTCTGGAGGACAAGTCTTGTGAGGAACATCTGAGGGAAGTGGGGTTGTTGAGCCTGGAAAAGAGGAAGCTGAGATCTTGTGACTCTCTACAAGCACTTGAAATGAGGCTGTAGGGAGGTGGGGGTTGGTCTCTTCTCCAAAGTAATAAGTGGCAGAACAAGAGGAAGCGGAGTGGCCTCAAGTTGTGCCAGGGGGGGTTAGATTGGATATTTAGGAAAAATTTCTTCACTGAAAGGGTTGTCAGGCACTGGAACAAGGCTGACCACAGAAGTGGTTGAGTCACCATCTCTGGAGGTATTTAAAAGACTTGTAGATATTGTGCTTAGGGACATGGTGTAGTGGTGGACTTGGCAGTGCAGGTTTAATGGTTGGACATTATGATCTGGAAAGTCTTTTACAGCCAAAAAGACTATACGATTCTGTAGTATGAAAATATCATTATTACTCATACAAGAGCTTTTTTTAGGATACCTAATTTAATTGCAAAGCTACTGTCACTTTAATTAGCATCTATTGATTTGTTTCGTGGATCAGAAAAAAGCAGATAGGAACTTCTAGTATGGATAGTTTGTTAAAAGTAATTGACAGATTTTCAGTCAGAAATTTTATCAAAATTGAAAACTTCACTGAAGTATTTGAACTGTGTCAGCATTTGGAAAAAATATTTTTTGACCTTCTTACTTTGTTCAGCTTGGACACTGATAGTACTTTGATCTTAATACAGCTGTTTCAATTTCTTGAAGCATATTTGAAATATTATAAATTGGGCAAAACTAAATTCTTCATGGGCTGAGCTTTTTTAAAAATATCTTTAAGGTGTTTAATCTTTAATAACATCCTTCCAAAAATGTTTCAGAGAAGAGAAGTCTGGGTTAGATATATTCTAATAACGTACTATGGAGATGCACAATGATGTGATCAATTAACCTCATGGACTGATGTAAAAACAGAGCAGAGGAATCTGGTGTTCTGATGTTTTTCTTCATAATGCAAATAAAATGCAAAACTAGGGAAGTATTCTTATGTAAATACTTACATTCTGGAATTAGTCTTCTCCAGTGTTTTTCCAATTATATCAACTGACAATAAATATATGGAAATAACTTGGATATTATCTTTTAAAATGTAAAGGAATGTAAAACAATATCTGAAGTGGTTGAATGAAACAGTTTTGAAAATACTAAACAAGTTCTTGACATCTGTGGATGCTGAAGAAAAGAGCATCATCTTAATTTATTCATCAGTAATAATAATTTGAAATGTGAAAACATAGGAAAACTTTTTCCTGATGTTCTAGTTTGTCTGGTGAATAATAGATAGTCACAAAAGGCTGGAGTCCAGAAGGTGGAATTGTTTTTAAATATATTAGATGGGTTATCTGCTGTATCTGAACTAGTCACCTGGACTTTTTAAAGTCAGGAATGAAGTGAGTTCTTCTAGAAATTATCTGATTAATTGTATCTTAGAAGCATATTTCAAGTTAAGTTTTGTCTTCTAAATATATCCCAAGCTGAAAGTATAATTCTTTTACATACTTAGATCTTTAAAATTTATTTTTCTTTATGGGCAAGTATTTTCAGTTTTGCCAAAGACTCACAGAGTCGTCGCTGTCACTCTTTAGCTGCAGTGTTATTTAAAATGTTTTATTGTCATAATGTAGATGTATTTGAAAGTATAGCAAACAGTTGGGAATGGAAAAGTATTTTTTATAAAAGAGAAAAATGTGTGTAAAATACCGAATTATTCTTGAGCACAAACAGACTTAAGAAATGTCTGGGTTAATATTTTTCATCGGTGATATTAATTGGAAACTTTCAATTTATACCACCTGTGCATATCTAGTTATGTTCCCTCACTTGCTTTAGGGACATACAAATGGAATCTTGAGATCTAGCAGTAGATTAAATATGGACAAGACTAATGATCTTGATCTCACTTCAGGCTGCCTCTGCCAGAAAGGAGCAGAGGCAGTTCCAGGTTAAGCATGGGGGTTACATCAGCTTCATGTTCCAGAAGAAAGCTATGACTAATCCATTCTTTATTTGTTAAAATTGCAAACCTTTTTTTTTTTTTTATCTTAGAGGACATGTTCAATTTGTGTGAGTGTTCAGGTACAGTTCAGCTTTATTTTTCAGCTGTATTAAAATAATATGTTGAAAACTGTGTAGTTGTTTCAGTGCCTATTTACATTTGATCACCGTTGCCTCAATTTCATGACTCAGAAAGCATATATCCACACATAAATTTTTCCAGGTGTACATTATGGTGCAACAAAGATGTATTCCAGGTGTTTATTGTAGATGCAGCAAAGAAAATGAGGCCCAGTGCCACTGGTCTTCCTCTGGTAACTTTCTTCTTACCCATGTCTGAGTGCATTTTGCATTGGTTTTGATTCAGTTCTAAAAATTAGATAAGCAGAGTGACTTGCATTAATAATCAGCTATGGTCTTGTTTGTTTCATTTGATATTATAGCAAGATCCTGCTCAAATCCAAGGAAACATTTTCTTTTGATAGCTGTTTTTTAAGCTGGTGATCTGCCAGTGTGATGTCTTCTAAATCTGTGCTGTGGTCAGGCTGAGGTTAAATAGTGGTTCAACTTTTCAGTTTGTAATCAGTGTTCTGGGAATCTTTTCAACTTCAGAGGTTAACTTCTAGGTTTGTGACTTCCTGAGTTGTTGTTGTTTTTTAAAAACCTTCGTCTCTCATATCACTAAATAATTTAGTGGGATTTATAGAATAATACAATTTGTGTTAAATTCTACCCTGGAGCATATCTCATGAGTTAGTGTTTGTTTTGGATCTCTTTTCCCCTGAAAGTATACATTTGTGGTTCATAATCTCATTTGCACCTACAGGCTCGATAACCAAGACTTTAAATTACACTTGGTCCTTGCTGAGATGTGGTATATGTGATCGGTCAGTAGAAGGGCAAGAATTTGACCCATAAGGTCCCACTCTTTTAATAACAAGTTGTTTACTCTTCTGTGTGCTTGGCTTTGACAGCTTGTGTGTGTAGGATAGGAAGGTTCCACAACTATGTAGAGAAAATCAATAATATACCATTTTATGTACTAGAGCAAAAAGAAGGGCATGCAGGGTGAGATGGTGCTATTATTTGCCTTAACTCTTTGATGTCCAGTGTTCCTCATCTTGGCCTCGATTATGAAAGTGAATGATCTAAAGAGACTAATTAATTACTTTACCACAAAGGAAGCTGAGGGAAGTAGATTACTATTTTGATCTCTGTACAAAAAGGTTTGTGTGCTAGTTGAATTAATCCCTTGAGTACCTTATGGTTTGCAGTATGTCCAACAAAAGGGCACTTGTTTCCTTATGAAAATACACTGTGCATACCAACCTTCCCCTGCCAGAACTGGAAGGCTATTCAAGTTGCTGATCAGCATTTCCCACTGGAGTTAACATTTAGTCACTTATTAGTTACTAAATACTATAATATGCTCTGTGTTTTTCTTTTAAATTTGAGTAAAAAATAAAATATAACTGTGAGCTGCTTACTTTGAAATACATTGAAATAATTTGCAAGTGTTCAGCGTCAGCATGTGTTATGCAGCATGATAAAGCAAGCTTATCTTCACACTTTACATTACTGTACTCTTGTACAGTAGATTGTCCCCTAAATAAAATGTAAAATAAGAATAATAGGCTCCCTGAAATCTGAATAGTATTAAGGGTACACAATTTGTATCAGAAGAGAACTAATACTAGTGTGCATCACTGAAAAAAGCAAATTAAAAAAAAGCAAATTAATCAGTGGGTAACAAGTGAAGGTGGGCTGTATATGGCTTATGGTCTTTTTACTCAGCTCCTTGCAGTGGTGGCACTGGTGCCCTCCCACCCTCTCCTCTGTCTGTCCTTATCAAAAAGCACAGCCCATCCGCACCACACAGTGTGGGCCACTCCCTGGGGCATGGGACACAGCTGGCTTTGAACCCTACATGTGCTCCTTCCACACTCTCTTCCTGGCGTGGGGCTTTAATATGTTTCTCTCTTCTATCGTTAGCTATAGATTTTTCACAAAACATTTGGAAATTCAGTCTCTTTGATTCAAATCCACTGGCCAGTTTCAGTCATGAGTTTCTGTGAGCACATGGGACATTGCCAGCACACCACAGTGGTCCAAGCCTCCTTTTCTTAGTGTCTTAAAAGCATGCTATGGATACTTGGTAGGTCTTCCATCCCCAGGAATGTATTTTAGGTATTGGATTCCCAACAGTTGCTTTCTTGGGGCTTTCCTGTGTTTTAATCTTTGCGTTTTGTATCTTCTAACTTGGTGTTGTCTTCTTACCATCAGCCTCTGCTTCATGAGCATAGTTACTGCAAAGTACTGATGCATTCCTTGTTGTAGCACTGTATTAACACAGAAACTCAGCCTTGGTTTTCACACTTTTAAGTGTGAAAGAAGCAAAGAAGCAAAGAAATACTCCTTTTTGTCTCCTGTTTATAAACTATGGTATTCACCATATGGTATTCACATTTCATTATGCTGACCCCCAAGCCACATGCACCACTCATTGCACTTCTCAGTTTTTCCCCAAAAGCCTGCACTGTGGAAAATGCTTTGCACTCTTGCTTCTTTGTGCTCTGGCTTGCTAGAGGCTGTACGCCTTCACACCTCCATCTATTCTAAATCTCCAGTAGAACATGAAGTCTCTTTATGCATTTCCGTATTTTATTATCCTTAATATATCTGGAGAGCTGAAGGAATTAAAATGAGGTGTTCTTTCTTTTGAAGGTACTAACAGTGTCTTGTTTGTTCTGGAGACAGTATTTTTGGCTCTTGAAACTGGTAGTTCTGCCAGCTCTTGATCTTTGAGAGAATTTCTCCTCTCGTGATACTTCCCCTTGAGGTTTTTCTATTGCTAGGACAAATCAGATGAAGTATACTGTAGCTTTTACCTTGTGTCCAAGCAAAGATACTATCATGTTAAGTGTAGGGCTTTGCCACTTCATCAGAAAGCTTGAGAGTTGAAAGTGTTGAGGAGAAACAAGGAAAATTCTGAAATAGTATGTGCTACACTTCTGTTTAAAGCATTGCCAACAATTTTCTTAAAAGGAGAAAAAAAAAAAGAAAAAAGTAATTGGATTTTATTTTAGAGTACTACACAAATCTTGACTTCATCATTTTTGGTGTCCCGTCTGCGATCATATTCTCCTGTGTCCAGAGAGCTAACTGAGATCTGGAAGTTAAATAACTTGTTAAGATCCACTGGAAGTAAGATTCTCATTTTGGATTCTAGCAGGAGTTCCTGACTTTGTGGTCTGCTCCAACAAGCAAAGCTATCCTATCCTACCTATCTACAGATCACTCAAGCTCAGTGTACAGTTATTACTGAACTACAGTGTGGTGGTCTTCATAGTGGTTCTAGAACTGCTCCTAACTCCTTCCTTGTCCCTTGTATAATATAAAGTATTGCCTGTAAAGGAAATGGAAATGTTACTAGGCAAAGAAATGTTTTTAAAAGTTTTTGTTACAACAAAATTGTAAGAAAAAAAGATGGATGGGATTTGATGCTGTCCTCTGAAAATGAAGTTGATACATCTGGGCCCCGAAATGACTAGAAATACCTGGTGCTTCTCGTGCTGACTTTCTCACCTCGTTCTGGTTTTGTTAGCAAAGTGAAGGATGTCTTTGATAAGGCACAGGAGCTGGGGTACTGTGTGTTTTGTGTGTTGGGATAGGTGCACATAGAATTGTGCTAAAACAAAAACGTATGAAACAAAATGTTTACCAACTCCTTAGTTGATTTTGAAACAACTACAATAAGTAGCTTATTAATTTTTTTTGCTTATTAAATAAGCAAAAACTGGACTAAAACAAATACAGGGGATTCTGTGAAATTGCCACTTCAAAGGTGCTTTCCATAAACTATTCTGTTGTAAATTATTTTTTTTTTGGGGTGGGAGGAATTGGAATTCTTGTTCAGTACTTGGGGACTGTTTGGAGTTATATACAAAGAAGAAAACAAAAAACCTAACATTTTTGTCATTAAAACACAGACTGGAGAAAAATGACATTATTTCTTTCCAGTGTGGCCCACTTTCTGTATCTTTCTTTGGCCTCTAACGTACTCCTGACACTGATGTTACTTGTCCTGTCTCTTGAAGAGAACATTTATAGTAACAGGATGGCCTGAGCGTATTAAGACATGAGTTTACTTCAAAGATGGACAGAAATACCCTACTGAATTACCTTCAATAGCATCTTTAGTACTATGGTTTTCTTCAGAAATCTACAGTTATAAATGGAGAGGAAAGGAATGGGGACAAGAGTCTGTTCTTTTAATGTGGAGGAGGATATAATCTTGGGACATTCTTTTCCCCTCAGCCTACAGATGCTCTGAAGTCCATCATCTAGTATGGTATTCAGAAAGCCAGTGTAGAGCCAAAAAACACAGACACAATTATTAAGATTCAAATTATTTTATAGTTTGAATTGTACTAAAACTGTTATGAAGCAAGGATTTTCTTGATCTCTCTTGATCTCTCCTTGGGGTGTGGGTTTTTTTGGTTTTGTAGGGGTTTGTTTTTTACATCTGCTGCAACAATTTTCATGTCTGTTCTGTTGACAATTCATATTTTAGTAGTGGTGTTCACTTAGTTTTGTATTGTGATGACATTTTGTCAATTTTCTTTGATGGGCTAAATAGAATAAAAGCATTTATGAATACTCTAAAATGTGTCAGTGCTAATTGTCCAAGCAAAACTGACTGTGGGCCTTATCTTTATCCTTTTTTTGAGAATAAAGACCAGTTTTCTCATGGTGAAATTTAATCTCCAGTGTCACAACTTGCAACAAAGGTAAACAACTCTTCTTTGGAAGTCTAACATTCAATATCATATATATTTCAGGCAATGTATGTTAGGAAATCACCTGTTTTTTGTGTACAGCCTGATTAAGGAGGATATTTATGTATTTCATTGATGATTTTACAGTTACATATGATCCTTGTTCATAGGATTTTTACTGGAGTAATCTAAGCAGTGCAGTATTAGTTAGAAAGCTGCTTCATTTCCTTCCATTGATGGAGAGTGGAAGGATTTCTTCCACATGATAGTTATTAAAACACAAAATGAAAATAAGCCAGAGGAATAACTGAAACTAAGTCTAAGGAAGCACTAGATTTTAGTCTAACCAGCAATAAAACCATGAAAAGTGCAAGGGATTTGGGTTATTTATTCCATTATACATGTCTCTTTTACCACAAAAGGTTAGGGACTTTGGAATCATTGAATCACTGAATGATTTGGGTTGGAAAACACCTTAAAGATTATTTAGATCCAACCCGTGAGCAGAGGTGCCTTCAAGGGGGTCTGGTTGCTCAAAGCCCCATCCAGCCTGGCTGTGAACACTTCCAAGGTGGGGGCATCCACAGCTTCCCTGGGCAGCCTGTGCCACTGTCTCACTACTCCCACAGAAAAAAATTTATTTGTAATATTTGATCCAACTTTTCACACTTTCAGTTTGAAACTGTTCCCTCTTCCTCCCGCATATCTTTCAGAAAAGTGGGCATACATTTTTTTCTTATTTTTTTACCTTGATAGGTGTCCAAGAATCTTTTTTAATGTTGTTAAAATACATTAGTAGAAGATGAAAGAACTGGAAATTGTTATGATATGCTGGAGCTTGTTTTGAAATTCCATAGGTATAGAGAAAAGCATTTTAAAATAGGCTCATTAGTGCAATAGGATACTTTACATTAATATGTATAAACTCAACATCTGTGTCTTCTTTTCCTCCTCCTTCAAATATAGCATGTTTTCACTGAAAATAAGTCAGATTCTTCTAAACCTTTTTCTACTGTCTGGAGGAATTTTGTTCCTTTTTATGAAAGTATAAATGACTGGTTTTTTAATGCCAGATGATTAATGTTTAGAAACAGAACCTTAGTATTAATTTTGTTTATATTGAAGCTCTTTTGTCCCCTACTTAGTCATTCAGGAAGGCTTGCTAAGTATGTGTTTTGACTTTTTTTTTTTTTTTTAATACCATTAGGCAAACCCTTGAGCTGCAATATTTCTTTTTGGTTTTAAAGTCAAATGTTCTTGTTTTAAAAATGTATTTACAAAAACCACCTTATTCTTCTCATCTCTTCTTTCTTTATTTTTGTTTCTGAAAGTACTTCTGTATTTTGTTTGGTTGATCTGTCATCTTAGGAGCTGTCAGTACAGTGATATTCCAGAAGTTCAAAGATCTTTAACATGTTAAGAAATGGCTGATAACAGAATCACAGAATTACCAGAGTTGGAAGGGATCTCTATAGATCACCTAGTCCAACTCTCCCACTAAATCAGCACATTACACAGGACTGCATCCAGCCTGGGTTTTAATATCTCCAGAGAAGGGGACTCCACATCCTCCCTGGGCAGCCTGTTCCAGTGCCTTGTCACCCTCATAGTAAAAAAGTTTTTTTCTTATGTTTAAGTGGAACTTCCTATGTTCCAGCTTGTGCCCATTGCTTCTCATCCTGTCACTGGAACTGCTGAGAAGAATCTGGCTCCATCTTTCTTGCACCCACCCTTTAGATACTTGAAGGCATTACTAAGTCTCCCTTAGCCTTCTGTTCTCCAGGCTAGGGAGCCTCAGCTCTCTCAGCCTCTCCTCCTATGAGAGATTCTCCTATCCCCCAGTCATCTTTGTTGCCTTCCACTGGACTCTCTCCAGTAGTCTCCTGTCTCACTTGAAATGAGGAACCCAGAACTGGATGCTGAGGCCTCACCAGGGCAGAGTAGAGGGGCAGAATGACCTTTCTTGACTTATTGTCCACTCTTCCTTATGAAACCCAGGATTCCATTGCCCTTCTTGGCAAAAAGGGCACATTGCTGACTCATGGATAATTTACTATCTACCAGGACCCTCAGCATTGCTTTCCAGCAGGTCCACCCCTAACCTATACTGGTGCTTGGGGTTCTTCCTGCCCTGGTGCAGGACCCTACACTTGCTCTTATTGAACCTCATAAGGTTCTTCTCTGCCCAGCTCTCCAGCCTTTCCTGGTCACACTGGATGGCAGCACAGCCCTCTGGAGTGTCAGTCACCCCTCCCATCTTTGTACCATTAACAAACTTGCTGAGGATACACTCTGTCACCTCACCCAGGTTGTTGATGAACATGTTTAACCAGACCAGACTGAGTATTGATCCCAGGGGGACACTGATGGTTACAGGCTTCCAACTCAGCACTGCTCCACTGCTCACCACCCTCTGAGTTCTGTCACACAGCCAGCTCACAATCCACCTCACTGTGCACTCATCTAGCCCACACTTCCTCAGTTAATGATGAGTTCTGTGTGTGGCCTTTTCAGTATGCACATTAGGGATGAAAGTCTCCATCTTGAAGCAGTATGAAGAGCAACAAAGTTGGATGGATGAAGGGTGTGTCTGCCATTTAGGGAGGCAGCCTTCCTGGTCTCTCAGAGCCTGGGGTTTAAGTCCCAATGCCTGATCACAGAGGAAAGCTGCTCACCCAGGTTTGGAAGTGTAAAAGTGGGAAGTAGTCCTAATGGCTGGAGATGGAGGTTGGAAAAAAGGTCTTAGCTTCTGCTCATGCAGGAACAGGCTAACTGCAGTGCTGAGTTTTTCTGGTTCACTTTTCACAGTTCTGAAAGGCAGGTGTAGGGGGTTTAAAAGTCTCGTGGCATCTCAGACTGAGAATCTCTGAACTCTTTAGTGGTTTTCTGTCAGATGCAGAAATCTGGAACCTCTTCACACTGTGCCTGGCCCTTTGGCAATCTTGGGGGTTTCACCTCTGTGCTGAGCTTCTGAGTTAAAAGTATGCAAAGACTTCATCTACAGTTGTTATTAGGCCAGCTTTTGAAAAGAGACAAAGAGTTTTGAAAAGCAAAAGAAATTATTTTAATTACAAGATTTGAGATGTTGGGGCATTCTGGCAGGTCCAAATCCTGGAGTTTCAACTCACGTTTGCCACAGACCAGCAGCTGAGAAATTCCCTCCACAAATGAATTTCCTCCCCAAATGCTTTGATACCTGGAAGACAAATCGGAGGAGTGTGTTTGTTTGGGATTTTTTCCACTTTCTGTTGAGCCCTTGCATGTTATGAATAAGTTTTCTATAATGAGGCAACAACACTTAAGTAAAGCTGATCAGCATTTATTTATTATGAAACAATTAGTTTTAAATGTATTGAACTGTAAAGTACTTACATGGAAAATTCCATCTCTAGCTTTTTTTTTTTTTTTTTTTTTTTTCCCCAGGGTGTGGAGAGAGGGAAGCTGTGGGACAAACAATTGTTCCTCTCAGTCAAGGCTGAGAGGAAAATCCGTTCTTTTTGTTTACATTTCTAAAAATTTCTGCAAGTATTTTGTGAACTGCCTCTACTTTGCTGGAGGGTTTTGATTCACCATCATCAGTCCTTGGTGACAATACTATTGAAGGTCTGCTAAAACTTGGCCAAAATGTAAATTTCTGGAAGTCTCATTTCATACATGCTGAGCAGTGACTTTTTAGGGATTAGCTGCTTAACTACACAACAGCATTGAACATGCTGATTCTCACTGCAGGTATACAGCAAGAATCCCCTGTAATTGCTCTTTTTGGTTGCTAAGACTCTTGTTACATGGCTTCTTGTAGCCTGCAGAGAGAGACTTCAGTGCTTGGAGCCCTGCTGGCTGGGAAGTTGGGAAGCAGGAAGGTCTAACCAGAATATATTAAAAGTACTGGTACCCATTCATGAGCAGCATCATATCAAACGTACTTTAATCTCTTTGCTTTGAAATATGAACTGTTTGTTCTGTACTTCTAACATATGAATTCTGTGCTTTTTTTTTTTTCTCCCATAATAAAGTGTTCATGTGTATTAACCACATCTATCTGATGGATGGTTTTAACCTTTTTTTTGAGTTAAATCTTCAGAATCTTCCTCTGGTATATGTTCATACATATTTACATACTTTTTTTTTTTTTTGTGCAGTAGACTCTAAGGATTCTTTTAGGCAAATCTACTTCCGTAGCTTATACTCAACTATTAGCATTTCTGGTCTGTTGTCTTTTAGCCTAGCCTTGCATGAAACTTCTTGTCTTCTAGTACTATGTACCTTTTTCAGTTAATTTTACTGTCAGTTCTTCTTAGTGATGCTTTGCTGTTTCACAGTGGACTCTTTACTTGTACATTTATTACTGTTTACCTAGTATGTGAAGCTGAGAATCATGTCAATAATCAGAAATTGTTGGTGTGGTGAAAAATATTATACCTGAAGTAAGTTTTTTTGTAATAATACTGATTTTTGTGGGAAGCTTCCAGTTTAAGGGGAGCTGTCCGTGTCTGGGACACTAACAAGTTAACTGTCAGTAGGCATTTATTGCCTGTTTTATCTAAAGAAAGAAAAAATGTAATAACAGCATCAGGGCTGTCTCTTCAACATTTACCCCTCACCACCATGCTGGGGGTGGGCAAGATTTTGGGAGGAGACATTCTTTGGTGACTGACTCTGACTTCTCATAATGAGCTGATTCTTATCACGAACCCAAAAGAATGCAAAAAATGAGGGAGTTAGATTTCTGTTGGCTTAGTGAGTTGAACTGGCTTCCCCCAGCCATCACACAGGTACAAAACCACAGCATAAGGCAGGCAGTGTACATGTGAGTAGGCAGTGGACTCGGTTGACCCTTTTCAGCAGCATTGCCTGATAAACCAGATCTGCCACCTTGTGAGACTTCTGAGGATCTGTCTGACAGATGGACACTGGTAGGGAAGCACGGCAAAGCAGAGGGGGAGAAACAGCAGAGAGTTTCCCTAGGGATACAGGCTGCATCCTTTACATGGTGTTCTAGGAGTGACTCCTTGTACTCCCCGTTTCAGAAGACAGGCTAATTAAATGGCAGCTTTCTCATGGTGGAGAATGAGTACTTCAGAAACTGGGATTTCCTCCTCTGAAAGGGAAGACTCTGTGCCCTGGGCTTGAGCTTTTTAGATGCCTATGGGGACAAACAATGATGATGGTTTTTCAGTAGTCCGATGGTTGATGGGTTAATGTGCATGTGTAATTTCACTTCTACTGATCCTTTTAGGTGATTGCACAGGGCATGGATTTTCACAGTCTAAAATGGAAAATACAGGAGAACTTCATTAATGGCTGTTTTGATAGGCATCCTCTTTGCTCTCATAGTCAAAATCGTATGAGACAAGTCTATAATCCTACTTTACTGAATACTGAAACGGCATGTTGAGAAGTTGCTGCTTTATTTCTTCTTGAAATAAACAAAAAACTTCAAAAAGGAAGCATGAAGGAAGTGGAAGCAGGAATGTGGAGAGGAATGTAGAGACACTGAGCAAGCAGAGATGAGATTAGAAATGACAAAACACACCTAGAGTAAATTTGGTGAGGAAAATGAAAAGCAGTAAGAAAGTTTTCTGTATGTACACCAGCAGCAGGAAGGGTGTAAAGAAGATGAAGTTGGACTCTTCTCTGTGGTACTCAGTGAATGTCAAGAGGGAATGGGCACATAAACATAATAATAAAGTTTTCCTGTGAGGGCAATGAAGCCCTGAAACAGAGGCTTTAGATTCTCCAGCATGTGGAGCTGTATGTGATCCTTGGCAATCTGCTCAAGCTGATCCTGCTTCAAGCAGTGTGGTTGGACTGGATGGTCTCCAGAGGTCCCTTACAGCTGTAAAGGCTATGTGATTCTGTGAAACTTCAATATTGAATTATTTCTTGTTTTCCAGTGACACATGGAAAAATACTTCAAAGGTTTGAAAATACATTTGTAATATAAAATTCTTAAAAAAAATTGGGAGTAGTACTTTTGAGTTTTGTGGAGACAGTTACATCATAAAATGAAATACTGCAAGTGGCTTGATGCTTTCAGACCATGTCAGTTCTGTATTTTCATACTTTGCATAACTTCAATATTTTTATTTTTTAATAATCTTTTATTTTATAAGTCTCAGATGTGGTGAGGAGTCAGCTTACCAAATTGTCATCTCTTTTTTACTTACTGACCTCCTTTTGACATCCATTGCAAGGCACCTAATTGTTCTGGGATCTGGGTCTTCCTCCACGTGCTCCATGAGAATATAAGAAATTCCCACTGACTCACTCTGGCCCATCTGGTCTTGGACTGTGGCAACAGGAGATGCTGTTGAGGGAGAGCACAGCCTGGCCAGTTTCAAGGGCCTCTTCCCCTAACATTAAGGATGATTCTTTTGAGGTATTAGAGGTTCATCCCTCTAAATAGAAGCTATCTTTTTATGGATCTGCTGTCTAAATTTGTCTAATCGTTTCTGTGATGGTCCCCAGCATTTTTTGGCTTTGCAGCTGCCATGTGTCAAGCTGGTGGTTTCAGAATAGTGACTTCAATATCTCCTCCCTGGGCTGTACCTACCAGTGAATCCAGTTGTAACCATTCCTGCTGCATTGCTGGTGGTGGTTGTCTGTAGATTAAAAACAATGAAAAAAATACAGAAATACAGCAGCCTGTTTTGAGGGTTTTTTTTTTTTTTAGTAAGTGACAGAATTACATGACAGCTGTAGTCAAAAATAAAGATTGTTGCCTTAACCAGTTCAGCAATTAGAAAAAAAGATTTCTGGGAGTAGGAAGTATTTGACCTCCTCTTTTGCTGAGGTGTATATTAAGAACGGTTCCACTGAGAAGACTATCAAGAGTGAGCTGTTTGCTCCTTTTTTTTTTGAATGATAATGTGCTTCAGAATATTAGTGCTTGTGCAGGCAGACATAGAAGGGGAGGGGTAAGCATGGTGGGCAGAGATTCTTGCTTTAGTCTTGCACTTACAGGTTTTCTTTCAGCCTAATCCATTTAATAAGCAGTAGGCTTTGTACTGTGAGTTTTTGATCTACTTGGACATGGATGTAAACGTTTTATTTGGAACCACCAAACAAAAAGATGGTGGAAGTATGTCTTAAAGGTTTAGTGTACATTTTCCCCAAGGGCATGGTGAGAGAAGAATCTGCTACATGGTGATTATCCTTGTATATACCTATCGGGTCCATTATGGGAGTACTTCTTAGGAAAATATACAGGAATGGTGCAATATATTCATAGGTACTGATTTACACACAGGTTGAAAGAGTGCAGAGCTGTAAACTTTTGTCTAGAGACCTGCACACACTGAGTAGAACTTTTCTAATAATGGTTCTTAAATCTGTAAATCAGAATTAGCCTTAATGAAATTAAAAATTAAGATGTCTAAAGTTAAAAATATGGAAAGCCTTGTGGCTAGAGATTAACAGGATTTTATTATTAAATGGCTTTGATTCTTTTAATTTCTTCCTTTTTTCTTTCTTCTGGCTGGAGAATGCTTGGGTTTCCAAATCAATGAAGGAAAGTTTGGAGTTGAACTGTTGATATATGCATGATGTTCTAGATGAAAAGAAGGTGTATGTGTAGGTTTATCCTTTTTTACCTTGAGTGTGTGTGTATAAATGCTTATTTCCAAATAGTCTTCATCAGTGCTGTTCTTTTAAAGGCACATACAATTTAAATTAAGCTAGTTCTCTGTCTCCATTAAACTGCTATAAGAAAACCAGGAACAAGGTGGTTCTTTTAATTTATTATTAATTTGCAGATTTATTACGTGGCAATGGCTTGATGAAACATCGTTAGTGAAGAAAGAGAAGCTCATATAAAAATTACATCAGTGAGGTATATTTGGGTCTTTTTCCAGTTTTAAGGCCTGAAGTATTAAGGCAGTGAGAGTTGTTATGTTCTGCTTTCAACTGTGGGTTTGCCTGTGGTAGCAAAAAAGGCCTGAAATAGTAGAGTGAGTAAGATAACAAAACACAAAGTATTTTTTCTTTAACATGTGGAAAGCTAAGTGCTTTCTAGTTTCTTTCTATTTTTCCCCTTCTATTGTTTTCTTTCTTCCTCCTTTTTTTTTTTTTTTTTTTTTTTTTTTTTTTTTTTTTTTTGTAAATCTGTTGGGGATTAACTACTTTACACAGAGAGGAATCCAAATCAGAATAACAAATCCTCATGTTGAACCTCTTGTAGAATTTAATTGAACAACAGAAGCCGTTAACAGGATTAGACCTTTACAGACTAAAACTGATGGTTTAGACCATTATATGCATTAAACGTTGAGTGCTGCTTGGAGATGCCAATAGTTTAAAGACAAGGATTTTGTCTAGCAAGGTATCTGTTTGAAGGTATCATCTGCAGCTTGTCTGGTTTTGTTTTATATTATCAGCCATACCAATCTCCTGTGAGAGAAGTTTGGCGAGTCTGCTGCAAAGATGCAGTTGGAGTTATCTGTCTACATATTTTTAACACAACTAAAAGGAGGAAGCATAAATTTAAAGTAAACATGAGAGTTTGCTTGTAATCCCTACCCACTTTATTCTCATAGTGGGGAAAAAATATAGAAGCTGTTGCTTTTCTTTAGAATCCATGAGAAGTGCTGTGGTTTGTGGTAAGCTTGGCTGTTGGTTTAGGAAGAGGTGAGCAGAGCTGTTGTGGAGGCCTGGGGTGTAGTGAACCTAGCTCATGTACTTTGTCCATATGCCATGAATGAGAGCTGGAAATTGCTCTCAGTTTGCTCATCTTTCCCTCTTCAGAGTTCTACAGAGCTTTGATCAAAGCTGGGTGCATGGTTTTATCTATGAAAGTGAAACTTTGATAAGGTGAGCGATAAGGAAGTCTGGGTTTGACCTTCCTCCTGACCCTAAGGTGGACCTGCTATGTGTGCTGTGTCAGAGGAGCTGAGGTGGTTCAGATGGGAGTAGGGAAGGTGTAGGACATAGTGGAATGGGAGAAGTAGAGGTGGGAATGCTCTGTTGATAACCTCAACTGAGAAATGTGCAGTTTTACCCCTGTGAATGGTAGAAGTTGGGGGTTTCTGAAAGGTGAGGAGGCAGCAGTACCAGTATTTTTCTATCTCTTGTTTGTGCTCAATTTGTAGGAGATTTTTTTGCATACATGTTTTAAGCCCTACATGGATGTACCAGTTACAAACTGTAAGCAGCTAAATCCTAAATGTCAAATTGATACTGATTTGCACTGACGAGTTTTGCAAAAAGGATGAAGTATAATAATAGGTGATGAATTAGCCTTCACTTGTGTTGACAACTACAATTTTGCTTTGATTGTTCATTATACTTAATAATGTATTGTTGGATTTTTAATTTAATCAGATAACAGTGATGGAGTCACTCTGCCATTCTCACTAGACCCTGCAGGAACAAACAGCAACTTTCACATTCTGTGCTTGGCCTACGCATGCGTGCATTTCTGTTAGAGTCCCTAAGCATGCTTTCAAAATAAATATAATTCATTCCCTTCTTTTTTTTTTTTTTTTTTTTCCCTTTGGGGGAGAGTGAATCAAACCTTTAATAATGTGGAAAAAATATTTTATGCTATGTGTTTAGCATTCACAGCAAAGCCAGAGTGCACACTAGTGCAGCTGTGCCGTGTGCTGCATGGCACCAGTGAGCCTTTTACCCTTTTTGCTTAGCTAAAAGTAGTAAGGAAGAGTGCAAAGCAGGTTAAATCTGAAGAGTGTCATAATGCAGCTGGCTGTCCTGTCTCTGGTGGCCCCAATGACTGCTCATTTCAGTCCTGTCTATGGAAGCCCCTGAGCCTGTTTCCTGACCGCAGTGCACTAGCAGGGAGCCGGCAGCTCTTGCCTGCAGAGGAGCACCCGGGATCCCAGCTGTGCTCTAAGCCGGCAAGGTTTCCTGCTTTCTGCCTAGCAGGAAAGAGCTCTTCCTGCAGTAACCCAACCTGCTCTTTTCCAAAACACGGCCCTCCTCTGCAGGCTGCACAGAGCCACTGCACTCCCAGCTGGACTGCAGAAAGAGGGGTAGGGCTGTGGCTGCTCACCAGCCACCCAGAGCCAGCACCGGCATCCATACCCTGTGCTTCTAAGCCTGTAATTCGAATTTATGAGGATGTTACTTCTCTGTACAGGTTCAAGGTGCAAGCTTCCGGGGTTGGAAGGAAGTGACATCTATGTTCAATAAAGATGATGAACAGCAGCTGTTAGCAGGATGCAAGTCTCCAAAATCCAAAGGGTGAGTAATTGGTCTATCTGCTATTAAAATACAGAAGGTGCAACAGAAAATAGGTGTGAAAAGTAGTGAAGGGAGACAAGTGACAAAGCAGTAGCATTCACATCCTGGAAATTTAATCACCTGGCTACTAAATTGTTCTAATGCTAATGCATTTCCAAAAGCAGTTCTGCATAGTTTACTGGGAGGAAAGTGTGTAACTTATTTTATAAAAGAATCTTTTATTTTGTAAAAGAATGTTTGGGTTTGGAAGGGACCTCTGAAGATTATCTAGTTCAACCCCTGCCACAGCAGACTCACCCAGATCAGGTTGCACAGAGTAACATCCAGGTGGGTCCTGAATGTTGCCAGAGACAGAGACTCCACAGCCTCTCTGGGCAGCCTGTTCCAGTGTTCTCTTACCCTTATGGTAAAGTTTTTCCTTATGTTTAGGTTGAATCTCCTGTGTTGCAGTTTGTGACTGCTGCTCCTTGTCCTGTCACTGGACAACACTGAAAAGAGTCTGTCCCATTCTCCTGACACCCACCCTTCAGATATTATAAAACATTGATGAGATATCCCCTCAGTCTCCTCCAGGCTGAAGAGACCCAGCTCCCTCAGACAGACCTCGTATGGTGGATGCTCCAGTCCCCTAGTCATATTAATAGCTCTGTGCTGGACTCTCTCCAGTAAGTGCTTTGTCCATCATGAACTGGGGAGCCCAGATCTTGATGCAGTATTCCAGATGGGGCCTCACCAAGGAAGTGGGAAGGGAAGTTGGCTTCCCTCAGCCTGCTTGCCGCACTTTCTTTGATGGACCCTAGGGTGGCCACACACTGCACTTTCATTTATCACTACAAGATTCTGTGCTGTTTAGGCTTACGTGTGTACAAGGGTGTTTTTCCTGAAGCAGAGAGTAATGGATGTGCTGCCATAGTAACTGACTAGCATTTTTTACAATAAACCATAGCAAATTAATTGAATGTTTATTAATAACTATCGCATGCATTGTTAAATGAATAAATTAATCAGTTCATCACTGTTATTTTCTAGAACAAACCTCAAGTTAAAGGAAGAGATGAAATCTGAAAAGAAAACAGGTTTTTGGGACAGTTTGGTGATAAAGCAGAATGTCTCATCTAGGAAACCAGATGAGATAGAGGGATGGGAACCACCGCAGATCACCACCGCAGATCACTCTACCAGTGATGCAGCAGCTGCTCTAAGTGACTATACAGCCTGGTCAGGCTGGGAAGATGAAACCAAAGGCTCCACAAAATACACAAACCTGGCCAGCTCAGGAAACAGTTCCAGGTGGAGTATCAGATCAGCTGGAAAGCTGGTTAGTATTAGACGTCAAAGCAAAGGTAACCTTACTGACAACTGGGAAGAACTAGAATGATACTGGTAGTGTGAACAACTTCATAGATAAGAAGAGAAAGGTTCCATGATTTATTCATATGTTTTAAACCAAAATCGAATCTGCTCAATATTGCACCTTTATACAGTACTTTGTTTTATTCAGAATGTTACAAATTATTGCTCACCTGATAGTAAATTTTCTTATTACATTGCTAAGTAGCTATGTTTTCCACACTGAAAAAAGTAGAGAATCTATTTTGTGCCTATATTTCACATTCAGACTCTGCAGTATGTTGGATTGTCAGTTTTACCAAAAAAAAAAGAACCAACAAAAAACCAGTAATTCCTTAGTGAATGTATACACTGGTTGTAAATTTGACTGCCTTATGTAGGAAATTCCACTAGCTTGAGGTCCTGGGTTTTTTCTGGTATTTGAGGGCCACTCAAAATTCCAGTTTTGATGCTGTCCCTTTTTAATTAAGAATGCTGATCTGTGGCTTGCAGGGAGAATGCTTATACTTAGACTGTTTTGCAAACCTCCAGCCTCAGCATATGCTTCAGCTCAACTGTCACATTGTGCTACGTTGTGTACGAATGAGAAAAACTATTCTGTAATTCCTTCCATCACAAGCTCTTCACCAATAGCCAGGTAAAATGGGTCTTCCAGAGCCTTTTTTTTTTTTTTTTTTTGTGATTGATCATTATTTGACAAAGCTAAGCTTCTTAGATTGTAAGACATATGTTATAAGAAAAACAAAAATGGTTGAAAACTTGAGAAGCAAATAAGATCATCTCAGTATTCAGTATCTGTAGTCCTGAATGTAGGGATAGGTTTCTTCTTATGGAAGGGCTTAAGATTTCATTTTTACAAGAGCTGACCCTTGTTCTACAAACAACATTTTTGTTTCATACTGTGTTGTTCCTTCTCTCTCTGCCTCATAACCAGTGATTAAATTATACTCTGGCATTTTCAGGGTAACTGAGTAACTGAGCCATTTCAAGTATGTGCATGCTCACAACTTTTGAAGCATTTTGTTAAAAAGCTCGGTCTTGTTAGCTACTGTTTTGTTTTTTTTTTTGTTGGTTTTTTTTTTTTTTTTTTTGTAAAAGAAGGTGAAGAGTTAAACTTGAGATTTGAAATGTATATAAGATACTAAAAGTGCCTCTTTTTAGCATATTGTCTGTCATTAGCAGTGCAGCTGATGTCAGGTCCAAAGTTTTGTTAATAAGACCTATATAAATACTGCTTTAACATTCATGGAAAAAAATCAAACCAAAAGTTTTGTAAGAAATGAAACAGTAGGCCTTTTCTCTCCTGATTGTTAAACTGGTATAACAGAACTGAAAACTTGTTCTCTGCCTAGCAATATGGCCAGTGCAGTGGAAAGATCAAGTTAATGTTTCAGAGAAAACAAGACAGTGTATACCTTTATATAATGGATGTCTTGTAAACATATTTTTGCAAGAAGTTTATGCTGATGAAAACAGATGCATGCCATTTTCTTCTAAGCTTGTACCTTGTTTCTCTTACTGCCAAATTCCTCTCTTAGCTCTCTCTTTCTCCTCTGTACTCAAACTCATGCATAGTTTTCTGGCTTACAGTTCCTGTGTAAGTGTCTTTTGGAGATTCCTATTGAGAGATCTGCCTGGAGGGAAACTGTAGCAAAATGTTTTTGGGTTGTTGGGTTTTTCTCTTTTTTGTTTTTTTGTTTGTTTGTTTGTATTAATAGGATGTCAGAAGCCATTGTTCTTAAGTTTTATGGAAAAGAAAATCAGTATTTTGTGCTACAAAACAGGATCTTGGAACTGGAAAATGTATTTTTAAAATTGGCATTGTGTATTAAAAACACTAATAAAGGAGTAAGGGTTAACATTTATATTGCATCATTTAGTCTGTGAGTAAACTCTGTATTTGCCTTTGGCAGGTACGTATGCTGAGGTTAATTACAGGAAAGAATTAATATTCTTGGGTAAAGTATGCTGCATTTTATAGGTTTTGGAATACACTCTAAGGCATGAGCTACTATTAGTTTGGTTGTTGGTTTCCTGAAAGAATGGAAAAACACCTGCTAGCAGCCCATAATATTTTGCTCTAAAAGATGGGCTGAGAACTTTTCTTTCCCTCCCTGAATAAACTGTTTGTACTGTGACCAGTAAAGATTTTGCCTTGCACATTATACTGCCAAGTGCCTGTTCCTCACCTTGATGTTTGATGCAGAGCTTAGCTGCAGCATTTTTCAATTTGTTTTTAAATGTATGATAAAGAATATGCTCACAAAGCTGAATGAAGCCTATTGTAAAACAAAATTGCATCTAAGTGGGAAGTTGAGATATGTAAAGTTAAGGTTTAACTCCTAGTGCTGGAAGTCTTGGTGTGCTTTTTTGAGTAATATTTCCTCAAATAACCACTCTAAGGATGAACATTAAAAAATTTAATATAATTTATTGTTATGCTTTAATAATGTGTTTGTCAACTCACCGGCGTGAGCTTTTTTTTCCTCTTATGTTTATAAACTTGTCTGAATTTTCAGAACGGGATCCTCTTTTCTTTCACTTTCTTGAGATGCTTAACTACATCATAATTTTATGGTCTTAAGCTATCCACAGCTCCATATATGGAATAAGTGTAAAATATGTCCCCAAATATTTGTTTTGAAATTGCATTTCAATCTATGTGAAATGGTTTAGAAGAAGGTAGCATTAAGACTGTATGATAAGATTGCACAAAATAAAATATAGTTTATATTGCTTTCTCGTAGCCAATCTGCATGTTTGCTGGCGTGGTCTTCACGGGAATTAAAAGCTTCATGTGGCTGTAACTGGTCACTTAACTCTAAGCAAAGTTCTTTCTGAGTATTTTTATTTATTAGCATCATTTGCAAGAAGAAAAATAGTATTTTCCATATGAATAAAGATTTAGTTTGAACTGAAATGCCTTATTCTTTGATCTTTTTTGTCCTGTTTTGTCATGTGAATTTGTTTCCATGTGTGTGGATGTTGCTTGCACCACTGTAGAATGCAGCCAAGGAAGGTAGTAGCTATGGTTTGCCCAAACTCAGTGAATTATGCCATCCCAGACATTGCAGCAGCCTAGACTTAAAACATTTACAGTGGGAAGAATTCATTAGTTTTGACAAACTGCAAATATTATGTTTTACTGGTACTTATTGGCTTAAACATTCTATTATTTTTTTTTTTTAAATTTATTGGCTGTTAAAAAACCTAGGGCAGAGCAGCATTCTTTCCCTAAAGATTTCACCAGCTACATGTAAACTGGAGGACCTGGAATGCTTTTGCACACACTGGCCCCACAACAAGGTGAGACCTACACGTCCTGGGCTGTGACAAAATTGAGATGTAGCCACTGTCACCAGTAGATAGGATACAGGAAGAGGTGTATCCTCAGCTTCTCATTTTTCCACTGCTGGCTTTGGTATTGTTTAAACAGACTCAGCAAGGAGCATTTAGGAAAATATTGCTTAGCAGGTTGTGTAAACTAGCTGAAACAGAAAAATGTGTTCATATAAGTTACATTCTTGGGGAAAAAAAAAAACCAACCCTATATTGCAGTGTCTCTGACTGCACCCAGATAGGTAAGGCACACATCTGGGCAGGTGAAGGGGAGTGGAGAGACCTGCATTTTCTGACCCTGAGTCTGCAAGGATCCTGCCAGTTTTTGGTCATAGCTGGTCCCACAGCCCAGAGGAATTTGGTCTGGCATCTGTATTTATTACCAAAGATTTTTGAAATGCTTGTTAATGTATATGAATGCTGGGTGACAAAACTGCAGGTCCTATCTCAGTGCTGTCTGAAAAGAACACGGATGCACTTGTTTTTCAGCTGTTTCTGATGTATCTAAACTGCTGTTACTCATACTTTTTTTTTTTTTTTTCTTGAGTGTCTGCTACTTGGTTTCTGGGGTATCTGGGAAATGAAACCAGCACTATGAAGAAGAAAAATAATTTTCTAAGACTCATTGCTGGTGATAGTTTGCAAAGGTGGGTATCATCATTAGAGATCTGTGTCTCAAAAATGTCTTGCAGCATGTGACTCCTTAAGATTATGCTGCCAAATGCTTCAGGTACTGGAGACACAGAAAATACTGTGGTGCCTGTGTTTGTCCTGGAGGCTCACATACACAAAGTCCAACTACTGTACTTGGTATATATATATATTTTTTTTTTTTTTTCTGCTAAAGCTGTCTCATGTGCAAGATGCTTAATTACTCTTTGCTTTCTTTTATTTTTTAACTTGCCCACAGTTGGATTTTTTTTTTTGAGTCACATGTATAAAGATACCCTATTAAAAAAGAGACCTAATCTTTATGGCTTCTCCCATGATGGACATCCACTTTTAGGTAGACTTGCCCTCAGTTTAGTGCCTGCTAACAGTTTATCTTGTGAACATTTGGACAGAAACTTGGCAATCAACACTTGACAGGACAAACAAAGGAAAACAAGCATCATTTCCCATTAGGAAGTAAACTATTGTTTGATAGGATGGCACACAATATTCCCTGGAGTCGTCTGGCGTGCTCAGTAATACTGCACATAGGGTTATTTTGAAAAATAGTGTCTTAATCAAATACATACTCGCTCTGGTTTTCAATTTTTTAACTTGCACATCTTCTGAAGCATGTTAACTTGTGTCTTGTACCCGAGGGCTGTGGCCTGGTGGCAGCTAAGGGTCTGGTGAAGGTTCCAAGCTCCTGGGCTGCATGGGAGGAACTGCACTAAGGGACAGAGGGAAAGCCTTCAAGACAAGTGAGGAGAGAGATGTTCTGGCATCAAGGAATGAAGCAAAGTATAAAGAGAAATGACAAATCCAGAACATGTGAGAATGTCCCTGGTAGGGATTGTATTAATGTTTATTATTAGGCCAGGGGTTAGTGTTAGGGAATCAGAACTAACACACAGCTTATCCTCTTGTCTATTGTTTTTTCCTGGTTATCCAGTTTAAGAACAGGATTTTTGGAAAGATTACCTGTGCCTAGGCAAAGAATGTATGTTTTACATGCCTTAAACATTGGTGATCTGTAATGCACAGCAAGGACTTCTGCAGTTCTACTCCATATTACTATGCCTATAAATTAGACTTTGTTCCAAAAAACGTAGCAGTGCATATAGTAGAATCTTTAATTATAGGCTCGTAAGAAGGTGTCTTGCCAGCTTGCAGCAAAAATTTAAGTGGTGGTGGCATGAAAACTGTTGAGGTTTCAGTTGAACTAAACAGCTCCGTCCACCATCTTGCTGAATGTGTTTTATTTCTGATTGTAGAATAGTTCTGTTCTGTTACTTGCCTAGTCTAAGAAATGTATTCACTAAATATTCAACTAGCTTGTGGAACGACTCCCAAAGCTCAGATCTGCTGTGTTAAAAGCTTGTAACACTGCTCGTGACAGTGTGATTCTGCACTCAGAGTCTGTAAGACCTAAAAATTGCATTAGCTCTGCACTGAAATGATTGTCAGGGCATGTGTGCACATATTTCTTCTCCCCTTCCCTCCTCCCTCTTTTTTTAAAATATGAAAGAAGTGTTGAAAAAGCCACTATATTGGCTTTTGGACCTGGGGGTCCTGGTGGACAGAAAGCTGACCATGAGCCAAGCAATGTGCCCTTGCTGCAGGTAAGGTTAATGGTATCCTGGAGGAATAGCATCAGGAGGAATATTGCCAGCAGGTGGAGGGAGGTGATCCTTCCCCTCTCCTAGCAGGGCCTCACCTGGAGTTCTCTGTCCAGTTCTGGGCTCCTCAGTACAAAGGAGACACGGGCACACTGGAGAGCTGAGT
Organism: Florisuga fusca; assembly: GCA_038090715.1. NCBI lineage: Eukaryota > Metazoa > Chordata > Aves > Apodiformes > Trochilidae > Florisuga > Florisuga fusca. The sequence goes on along the minus strand of JAAWXA010000029.1, from coordinate 8,986,960 downwards.
GAAGGGCCATGGAGATGATGAAGGGATTGGAGTTCTCTCCTGTGAGGGAAGACAGAGCAGGGCCTGACAGCATAGAGAAAGAACCCATCGGTATCTGTAAGTACCTGAAGGGAGGATGGAAAGGATGGAAAGAATCAGAGGTGAGGGGTACAAGCTTGAACACAGGAGGTTCCCTCTGAACCCTGGGAAATGCTTTTTGTTACTGTGAGGGTGGACAAGCACTGGCAGAGTGCCCCGAGGGGCTGCAGAGTCTCAGCCACTGGCAGTACTCGGAAGCTGCCTGAACATGGTCCTGGGCTCCCAGCTCTATGAGCAAGGAGGTCCCTTCCACCCTAAATCTTTGTGTGACTGTACACTGCTGCAGGCAAAGTGCTGCTGCTTATCATCTTGGCTACTGCCACCTCAGCTCCATGGCATGGCCTTGTTACTCTTAATGACCTACAAAGGTAAATGCCTCCAACCTACCCTTCATGCTACAGACAAAAGAGGGTAAGTGGTAAAAGGGGAGGAAAATTAAGCCCAACTCCTGTCACCTAACATGCATAAGAGAACTGAAAATTAGTTATTACAGATACTCATTTCTCCAAACCTCTTTTTAACTTCTTACAAACCATTTTAAGTCACTGCTTTCCCTCCCTTCCACTGAGAGGCTCAGGGAGGTCTCTCTCAGCAGCATTCCCAGTTCTCATATTGTTTGCATCTGCAGTAATGGCAGCTCCCCAGCCAGTGGTGTGGCCCTGAAGAGCTTGGGTTCTGTCTGCAAGAGGGATGATTCCTTGCAGTCTCTGATCAGACCTTCAGCCAACACGATGGGTGAAGAGCTCCCTCAGCACAGTATTCAACCAAATGCTGAGTGCAGAACCTTTCTTGAGAAGAAAGGTTCTCATCCATGGAGGTTTTTACATGAAATTTCATAACGGGTACAAAAGCTGTACCCAGGTTAAAGGAGCGGTTAATGGATGCCAACCATCACAACCACTGTCAGGGTTACCTGGGTCATGTAGCCAGGAAGGCAAAAAATTAAAAAAAATTAAATTAAAAAATAAGAATTAAATTAAATAAGAAATTAAAAAAACCCAACACAAATCCTTGTATTGAAAGACTCACTATCAACAAATTCAATGAATAAGGTTGGTGTATCACCAGAATCTGAGGTTAAAGTGAATAAAACTACCTCCTGAGGAAATAAATGTTCCCTTGTTGTGCAGCCCATTAACAGTCCAGTTATCCTACTTAAAAAAAAAAAAGTGCAAATACAACCACTTACTAAAAAGCAATGTCACTTGGACTGCTTGTATACTTCTCACTCCACTACCAATTACCACAAAGAACAAATTACAGAAAGATCATATAAAATTCAAATGGATTACTTTCTATGCACAGGAGACTTCTGACTAATAGATAAAAACATGATTTATTACACTGTACAAAACTAAATTCAGAACAAGCAAGTGCAAGATATAGTACATGGTTTATTTTTCTATACATGTTATTTGTTAAATTTCACTGACAAACCCAAAACTTCCCTCATTTTTCCTTTACCTGCCTAAGCCAAGAAGTTGATTTTGTTCTACAGGATAGATGAAAATAGCCTCCTGGAGACCTGATTACTTGGCAGAAGGTGTTTCAGCTCAGAATGACTTTCAGGGTTTCCCACAGTTTGTAAAGACTTGTAAAGTCAGGAACTCAGCTGGTGGCATCGAGTCCTGCCATGGTACCACTCTAGAAACAAGTACCTTCATTCTCAGATTTCAATAATGGCTTCTTCTTAGAAGATGAGTCAATGCAGTTGCATTTGTATACATACCAAACAGTATAAATGAAGGCTGTAGCTACCATGAAAAAAAAATTTTAAAAATCACTTTCCAGTAGCCCCAGATCTGTCTCTTGAGTTATGCAGAATATGCTGAGTGAGGTGGTATGTTTCATAAAGTCCTTAAGAAAAAAAATAAGTATTTTTGCAGAATGTATGTAAAAAAGATTGGTTGATTTCCTTCATTCATAGGTTCAATGACAGAAACAACCACAGCTGTATTTTACTCACTACCTCACAATGATTAATAACACCCTTAGTAACTGTTGTATTAGGAGTTCAAGAGAATATTGGCCTATTCTTTTATAATAGTGCAAATTACATGGAGGTGTTTTGAAAACAGTGGCTTGAAGAAAGAAAGATTAACTAAAAACCCCTCCCTTGATTCCTGTAAGAGTAGTTTAAACTCTTCCATAACATTTTCAAAACTCCCACACGTAATTTTAATAAACTATTAAGGCATCAAAAGAACGGATTTGAAGTTGAGATTAAAATGGTCTTTCTTGAACTTGAAAAGAAGTCCACTGCAGATTTCCTGACAAAGAAATGTTCTTATTATGTCTCCTTCTCCTCAGCTCTTTTCTGAACAAAAACAATACACCAAATTTTAAACCTGGTATTTCCCCCCATTTTTTTAAACTACAACAAAACATAACACTTAAATATATTGCACAAAAAAGCATAACGTAGTCTGCCTGACTCTTCACAAAAATGGCCACAGACACAGGAGAGCAGCTATCAAGCATCTCAAAATTTGAAGAGATCAATGAAATGCTGAGGAGATACTGGCATTAGACATGTGTTTGGATCACTGGCTGTGCAGGGGTGTCCTGTATCCTGCAAAATAAAGAAGAAAAAAAAAAAATTAAGTTCTTTTTCGACCAACAATGTCCTCCCACTCCCAATTAAGGAACAAAAAAAAAAAAAAAAAAAGGCAAAAATTGACACACAGGCACATGCCACTACTTCTGTTGTAGACAAAGTGCTAGGAATGTGCTTTTTTTAAGGATTCACCATTTTTTTTCTTTAAGTGCTTTGGACTAAGCTGTTAAGAAAATAGCCCTTTCCAGTTTGACTGTGGGAGTGCAGGATAGCTTCAGACTTCAGGAAAAAAAAAAAAAGTACAAAACAACCAGAGATCAGAGATCTTGAAAGAAGCATCATATTCCTTATCTGTTGGTTTGGTTTTTGTTTTGCTTAACTTTGTTTTGTTTGGGGGGCTTGTTTTTGTTGTTTTGTTTTTTCTTTATAAGTTTCATGAAAAAAAAAAAAAGCTTGAACTCCCAGTCATAAGAGTTCTTCTACATTTTTTATTTTTCTTATTTCCCTCTATCTTTTTCTCTTTATCTCTTTCATTCATACCTTTTCCCCACCTGAAAGCATTACCTTAAAGCAGAAGGTGAATTTGTTATTCATTAGAAGGAATGGATGGAAAGGCTTTGTCATTACAAATTCACTAAGGCTGCAGTGCTTTCTTTAGTGTTACAGAAACCTGAACTCAGCACATTCACCTGATTATTTAGCTTTCAAATTCCCCTTCAAATGAGAAGTTCAGTTCTGCACCTTATTTGGACCCTCTAAAAGGCAGGGAATGTGGGAGGTGCAATGAGAGGAAGGTCTGAGACAGGTCCATGGAGAGGTTAAATGCTTTCAGTAGTGTTGTAAGGCTCAGAAACTGTCCTCCTCAGGTGGCAAGGGGTTTCTTCTCCCCTTTTCTACCAGTGCTGAGGAATTCACCATGTGGGTCAAGAAAACTAGAGTAAACATGGTAAGTAGATCAGGCCCCACTGCATTCTTAATTTCTTTTGTTTCCAAAAATAAGTTTGTATGCAATTCATTTAACAGAAGGAAAGAACCTACAAATGAAATTTTCTTACTTGGAAGCTTACATAAGGAAATTGCTGTCAAAGATGCCACATTCCTTTCCAAAGTCTTTGCACCAAAGAGCACAAGGCAAAATACACTCTTAAGTACTACTCAGCTCTTCCACTGAAAATTGTTACTCTTTAGATACATTATCTGTGGTTTTCCATCAAGCCTATGGGTGACTGCATGAAAATATCATGTCATATCACTCCCTCATCCTCCCATTTGTTGTGTTGTTGTTTGGTTGGTTGGTTGGTTTTTTTGTTTTTTTGTTTTTTTTTACATTCCTTTAATATCACCTGAGAAACAGTTACATTCATAACACACAGCAGGGGAAAACACAAACAAATAAAGAACAGATAGATTATACCCCAAATAGAACTGCCTACTTGGGGAAGCTGCAGATGGGAAAGAACAGAAGACTAAGTGTTAAAAGCTAACACCTTCATCTTGGGATGACATTTGCAAGGAAAAGATACATCAGAGCAAAAAACACTCTCAAAGGTACTTGCTAATGAGCTATCATCTTCCCATGTCAATGTCATGTCATTACTTTTGCAGTTTCCAGGAAAAAAACCACCATCAGAATTAGGATTCTGGTAAAGAAGTTAGCGTTCATCCCCTTTTAGTGGTTACATGTAATCCTAAATATTTTAGACAGGATTTCTAATGTGCTGTCTGCTTTGTTCCACACAGCATCAGAAAAATACTTTTGAAAGCTCTGCTCAGTCAGGAATTACAGTCCCAATAAAACTCAGTAAGACCAGTTCTTGGGGGTTTTAGCTATATAAACCCAACAGAAATAGCAATTTAACAGTGGGAAAAAAAGGTGGTAACTAAAAAGACAAATCACAACTTGCCTGTAACTATGAATACACCTCCTTCCAAAAAATATGTATTTCTCTTGAAATTACATTTAAGAAATAATAGTAAAATTATAGATTCTCAATGTATCTCCTTAAACCTAGACCAGCATTCTTTTAAATTAACATGAGAATTTATCAGGAGGAGATCTTCCTAGCAGATGTACTTGTTTTCCTCCTCAGATTTTACCATAACTGGAAAATAAGAAGCTCCCATAAGAACTCTGGAGCTACAGCTCTTCCCTCTATAACTGTTTCTACCATTTATTCATTCAGAAAACAAAATAATAATTGCCTTCCCCCATTCTCCCAACTTATACACAGCCATTCATAAAAGTATGTGTGTCTGCAGCACTCCAAAAGGAGCATCTTTGCATTAAAGAAAGTTATCTGAGATTAATACTGCTCTTTTCATATTTCAGTACTGAACTAAATACATCAGAGTGGAGGAAAAAAAAATATCACTGAATGCAAATAAATGTATTTACTAGCAACTCTTGCTGGTCTCTCTGACACCATGCACCTGTGTTCATTAGAAGTTGAATCATGGTCCCTAGTTTAAATGGCATTACCAGGGAAAATGACAACAATAAAAACCAAACCTGATTACAAACTAAAGTGGAAAGCCACCACCATCTTATCTAACTGGGAAACAAGAAACAAAGTATTCCTGCTGCTACACTGATGTGGGGAAACAAAAATCAAAACAAGGAGCAAGCAATTAGAAATTAACACATTATTCATTTTGACATTACAGAACTGTCAGCAATGAAAACACAAGACACACAGGAAATACCTTGAGTAACAAAGCAAGGTGGTAATCCTTTGAAACCATGAAGAAGGAAGCAGGAAGGAGAGACAAAGTAAAAGAAGCAGAGTTAAGGTTTATTGATGCTAAGGTTCATGCACCATTTAGAAAAACAGGCTTTTATCCTTGTGGCAAATCACAAGCAACCAGAGAACCAAAACCACCACAAGCCCCAAGAGGACTAAAACCAAGAGTGAAACTTATCACTTATGCAAAACAATTACTTTTTTTTTTTTTTTTTTTTTTTTTTTTTTTTTTTTTTTTTCTTTTTCATAAAGCCCTTGCTATTTAAAGAAGAAAAAGTATTTCAACTTCTATGGCTCTCTCAAAGATAACTGAAATGTGCCAGTTAGCTAAGACAATAAAAGAATTACACACAATTGTTCTGCATAGGGGAACACCAGGAATAGTATACATAAAAAGCATGCACAGAAGGATCAGTCAATAATGAGTTTGCCATTACTTTTACACTACTGAAATTACACATTTTCTCATTGTCATCATGGACAAATCAAGTCACTGATCAAATGTAGCCCTTTGAAATGAAGAGTTTCTTACAGTCATTCCCTCGTTTAACACAGAAGAGTACAAGATGTTCTATTATGTCACTGTACTTCCTACAATGCATTTGGGAGTCTCCTTCTAACTGTATTTAACATTACCATGGCCACAGCCTTTAAACAAATGCAAGACTAAACCACTGCTTCTTGAAAGCTCTTAAAGATTTCTTAAAATTAACACTAATATTATTATACCATACTGAAAAGTGAGAAGTCATTTGCCTATTTCTACTGTTTGCTGATGCAATTCAGTAGCCATCAGTCCTTCCTTTTGCAAGGCCTTCTTTAACAGGACACAAAATGCAGGACTGAACATTTCCTGTGTGTAGCCCTCATGTTGCCAGCAACTACACTGTATTATCCATTTCATAAACTGATGAAAAAATCACTGGCCAGGCCTGTGCTTTGTGGCTATTTCATAACCTTGCTGCTTTGGTTTACCCATAACTAGTTTCTACAACTTATTTGCACTAAGGCTGTCCCTTTGCTTTGGGAAATATTTAAGCTGTCTCACATTTATTCATCCCTTTACTGTCTCTGTGAAGAACTTATGGAGCGCAGCCACATCCCTTATTAGCTGTAACACCAAGGTACCAGACATTAACCTCTGCTACTCTTCCTCACACTCTGATCACTTAAGTACCTTTGCTCTGCATCTATTCCAATGCTTTGCTTTGTTCTTGAGCAAGAAAAAAAAAAAAAAAGGTGAAATAACAAGAAGTCTTCACCTCATTGCCTGAGGTTCTGAATGCCCTTGAGATGAACAGGTGCCTGAATTTGGAAGGGTACCATTAGAAGAAGAGACGAAATTTTCACACACTAGACTGTTTGAAGAACTCAGTGCTTCTATTTGTTTCAAACACTTGATACTTTTTCTCTGTAAAGTAACTATGATTTCTCTTTCAATGACTTTAGTATTTTCAGGGTTTTTTGGGCTACACAACCAATGGAATTAGGCAGAGTGAAAGTTCCAGTGAGAATATAATTCTGTATGCTATAGATACAAACATATGTTAACCACTCATACACCTATTTAATAAGGTCTAATCAACTATGATACTGAAGCTTGAAATGAATAGTCAAACCCTGATAAAAGTTTTCTGATTAAGAAATACTTTCACCCAGCAAAGAATTTTTGTTTGAACTGATAAAGTACCTGCTGTCCTGCTGCCCCAAGCTTTGTTTTTCACCTCTCTTTAGAAAGCTTGGGAAAGGACATAGGAACAAATGCCTGAAAAAGCAGAACTGTTTTTCCCCCCATATAACTCACATACCCTGTAAACAGAAGAACCTGTCTCTCAGACCAATGATTAACTTCTTAGGGTCCTTGCCAGTCAGGGTGCCAGTTGTTAAGAAATAAATTAGTTTTAAGAATCTATTTCCGCCTGATCAAACATTTATTTTAAGACGGGGACAAGGCTTAGATTCCAAGACCTAGGGAAGGAAAACTGCAATGCAGGCTTACAGAACAGTAAGACAGGGAGGTACCTCAGGAGGTCTCCAAGTCCACCCTTCTGCTCAACACACATAAACCTATGAGATCAGACCAGGTGGCTCTGATGCTTATCCAGCCACGTTTTGAAAACAAAGGATGGAAACTGCACAATCCTTATGGTCAAGCTGTTCCCTTGCTTGCCTGTCCTCACAGCAGCCTCTTACTTTCCTCTGAAGCAGTATTCTCCTGTTCTCCTGCCTCTCCTCAAAAGACAGGTCTACAAGCCCACAAGGTCCTCAGGCCTCCCTGATTATTTGGGCCTCACCTCAAGTCCATCCAATTCTCTCTCTCTTTTTTTTTCTTTTTTTTTTCTTCTTTTTTTTGGGGACCCCTAGCTGGATACAGAATCCCAGATGAGTGCCAAAGAAGGAGGCATAATCACTTTCCTCAATCTGCTGACTGTGCTCTTGTTGAAACAGCCAAAGCCTACTACAGAATTTTGGTGCAGAAGCATGCAATTCATCCATAACCACACCACCACTTTAGGACCTGATTCATCCTGGAGATTCAGGCAGTAAGCACTGAAATGGTCATCTGGTCATTCCATTCATGATGACCTGATCACCAATCCAAGCAAAGTAGCTTTACAACTTCCTGTGCCATGTAAAACCACAAAATTAGTGCAATTATTCCAGCAGTAGACTGGATTTGCCAGGATGGCAAGACATCTACCTGCCTGCACAGGTTTACTGCCTCTTACTGTCACACACATCTCCAAAAAGAAACATTTAATTCCAAACACATTTTAGTCATTCCTAATATTTAAGTGTCATACTGTAAAAAAGCATTAACTCTTTTACACAGAGCCAGACAATTCAAACAAATCTGATACCAAAAATGCCCAACTGCATGCATTCTGTGTGCTTACCTTTAAAATTTCCACTTTCAAAGAGGAAACTATCTACACATTGAGCAACATGATAAAGACTGACTGCACTATAGTATAATTCTTGAAACAGGTTCTTCAGTAAATGCCTAGACTTTTTACAGCAGAAGGCAGTTCTGACTACCTGCTTTTCTACTACTAATTTAGCAAAACATGCTAGTTCCTGGAAGGGCTCCTGTGATATCAAGGGTACTCAGCTTCAAAGATAACATTGTTCAGTAACATGGTAGTTTATAAAAGCTACCTTATTCTCTTAGACAGCCTAGTTTTTTCTATGGAAAATAAAAAAGCCCCAGTGTCATGCAGCTCCTTCTAAAATTACAGAAAGATGAAACAAGCAATTCATTTCGGTGAATTAAATATTTATATTTTCCAAGATTTCTCAAACATTTTTTGCTTTTTGCTGTCTACTTGGTGCTGTGCATATGTGGTCTTTGAGATGTAAAATTAAAGATGTCTCCAGAACTATAAGACTAGATTATAGTGCAACACAAAGTAAAAGCAGGACAATTACACATGAAAATGCCTTAGAGAAATTAAAATAATCTTGTAAGAGACAATATACTTAAGTGTAAATATTAGAATCAACATAAAATGCATTTTGACTAAAGTTTCAAATACTCTTCCAAGGCTCACATGGGACAGAAGAAAGACTTAAAAAAAATGTTTTACACCAATGTGGTAGGAATACCTTAGTAATAAGCTCTCATTAGACACATTGATCGTGGATCCATCATTAGAAAAGGGATGTCATAAAATGGCTAACTTAATTCAATTTCGTAGCAACTTTCCCTAATATAAAAGAGATAAGATGACAGAGTGCAACTTTTTCCACGTAGCACTTTTCTTTGCAATTCTAAGTACTGAGGTTATTTGGATATCAAGAGGTAAGAAACTTAGGTAAAGAGCAACTTTGGGATTTAATATTGACATTATGTGGAATTTCTACATAGGATTTAAAAATCTGGTATCAGTTGTTCAATCCCATTATGCGTGATAAAGTCAACAAGATGATCTCATTTTTCCTTTCAGATGATCACCAGTAGCTACTTGAACTTACTTCTGATTACTTCAGAGTTCTTACCTTCCAAAACAGAATACTACAGTGTCGACAGAAATGCAAGGTGTCCCCATACTGCTCCTTTATTGGGTAATATTTCTGAAGTGCAAAGTACATCAGCTTCCAGTCAATGTGACCTTTCTCGGATAGAATCAAATGCCTACAAAACTGGACATAAAATTAATATCTTCCTTTAAAATTGTTTAAGAGAGAGTCAAATCAGGTAGAGGACTCAGGGAAAAGAAAAAAAGGTTCTTAAAATGAAGTCTTGTAACTGGAATTCTTTGAAGTCATTAATCTAACATGATACATCTCTGAAAAACAATGAAAGAGATCAAGCCACAAAAAATGGAAGGTAAAACACTAAAACCAGGAGAAAAACAGGTTTGCAAGAAAAAGTGGACAATAAACAGCTGATCTAACTCCACTGTCTTGAAATTATTCTAATTATTCAATAACCATGTAACAAAAGCAATTGAGAGCCAGAAATAATTAATTTTATACTTAAAAAAAATCAGGAATGAGATTTAATTTTTTTTTTTGTGTTACAAATAGTGTTTTTCTGTTAAGACAGTAACTGTGGGGGTTTTATAATGCCATTTTAAAATTTTAAAAATACAGACATGATTGTTTTTCCACACTCCTTTCTAGAAGGATAGCAATAATCAGTGATGGATGTATGTCTTGAGGACATAATCAGCATGTAAGGATTGGATGCACAATGGCTATTTCTCCCCACCATAATACACAGCCAAGGTTTATGAAGTATGCAGCATTTGTAAAAGGCTTCTTGTTCCACTCAGTGAGGATTAATGCTAACACATTAAGGGCTTTCTTCACTCAGAAGATGATTCCTGGATGGAGAAAATAGCAATGCCTTTGTGATTTCAGCTACACTTTGCTTTGTTTCATAATAGCTTCCTTGTGTAGAGTTCTCAATTTCTTCCAAAAGTGAAGTGCTCTACAGATATCAAGTGTGTTTTTGTGGCTGTTTCAATAGTTCAACAAATATACTGCAAGCAACAGGAAAAACAATTCTGTAGCTTACAGAGACAGTACACTTTTAAACAAAAAAGAGAGTTTGATATTGGAAAATAAAGTCATTAGAATTGTATAATTAGTAACTTGATAAGAAATTTAATGTGAACATTTAGGAACATATTGGAGATAATGTGTGGAAGCTTCACAAGGCTGGCTAATGCTACTGAAATGCTCAAGGGATCTTTTTCCCCATCTTTACCTTAGTGTAAAGACTTCCAATCCAGACAGTTTTCTGATTGTTCAGTACACTTTACCTCATCTATCCTTGAAACCCATTCAATTGCTACAGTCAGCTTAAACTTCTTATCCTCACAACTTCACCTTCCATTTTTCTGAGCTGCCTCTGAAGCAGGGCTTTTAGTTTGCCTTTGTCTATATTCTCCATGAAGTTCATTCTAAAGCCTTTAATCTCAGCAGAATTATTTGGATCAACTCCATGTGAGTTAATTAGCTTCCCTTCTACCTTTCCTGCTATAGTAATAATTAATCTGTAGACACCAACCAAATGGTACCACTTCATCCCATAAGATTTAAGAGTGACCATTTTTATGTCCTCCAGTCCAGAAAGCAGTAGGTTCTTAGAGCTTTTTCTCTGGTTCTGATGTGCTAACTTCTGTTTTCATACCTTTATTTTCAAGTAGGCTGATTTTGTCCCAGAATGTATTTATTTCTTTCAGAAAGCAAAGACAGTTCTGGAGGCATTCCTAGGCTACTTTAATGCTTTTTGAGGAAGTAACTAAACAGCACCATGTATCTTCTTAGTCTTAATTTCAAAATCTCAAGCATTAGCTTTATTCTTTTTTGAAAAAAAAAAGACTGTTCACATAGCCTAAAAGTTGGGGCAATCTGCCTGCTTACCTTGATCAGTAAAATATTCTGCTTTACATGCTAAAATAAGAAACAACTTAGAGCTATCCTCTACCAGACTTATTGGGGATTATGTAGTAAAAAAATAACATGGTAGACTTTGTTTGAAGTAATGTAAGGAAACAGCCTGTTAGTTATCCTAAGCTCACAGACAAGCTGAACACAATTTTAAGTATGAACCAAGCCCCCTCCCTGAAAGAGAACTTTCACTATTACTTCATATTGCCACATTTTTATCTCCATTAGGGTGGGCTCACACTTCATTATCAGTATAACATACTGCAAAGATAAGTGCCACATTTCTGCAACTGATAGAGTATTTTACCTGTTTTTCTGCAAAATGGTACTGGCAGAGTTTTTTCCACAATTGCCTGTCTTCACTGAGCATGTACAAAGTTGGGGTCACTTGACCCAGAGTAATAATGTCCCAGCCATCTGAGAACCTGTACAAGATGTTATTCAGCATGTGCAGAGGGAGATCACTAAGTGTGAGACCATTGTTGACTTCCTGGAAATAAGAGTTGTAGATTTTTAACTACAAAAACTTGACAGCATAAGTTATAAATAAGATTCTTACTTTAGAGGTATCTTATATGTCTTTGTTCAGTTTGTACAAAGCCACTGATTAGTATCTATGGTTATTTCTGTGATTATTTGATTACTTGGCTACTATTACTCCGTAACTGCTGTTGTTGAAACCTTAAAATGACTACAGGTACAGAAGGAGCTACAGACTGTTTACAGCTTTCCTACTGTTAAAATAAACACATCCTAAAATTTTTTATTTACATTTCAAGTAATTTTAAAGCACTTCTATTCTCATAAAATAATTCAAGATAATACAGTCTTGTGGAATATATTACAATATGTTCTATTCCATTTTTGAGAAGTGTCCTAAAACCTTAACTATAAAGTTATGAACCAATTCTTTGTAATTTGTAGGATAACTACAGTTTCTCGATTTTTGTTAATAAACAGAGCACATGTCAATGTGTCTTAAGCAACTAGAGTAGAGAATACAGTATAGAATATAGAGCTGATGAGCAGAAATACAGAATGACATTATAATAAGTCAGAAGAACATAGGTTCATTTCTGAAGTCTGGAGACAGCTCCCCTTGTATGTAAATGATGAATTCTGCATGGGGTGACAGATCAGACCACTGAGAAAGTTTTCCTTCAGAGCATAAGCCTCTGCTCAAGTTTTTGTTCAAGAGGGTAACCTGCAGCAGCACTCCTGTGTTACTGAACCTGGAGCCCGTGCTGCCAGGTGGCACAGAGCCTGGCAGGGCTGGGGGCAGTGTCCCAGCTGGTGAGGGACATCCCACCTCTCAGAGCTGCCCTGCTGCAAGGCACTGGCAGTGCAGCAGCTGTACTCCAGCAGGCTCTCACCTCAGCTCGTTTCACAACCACTCCTCTCACAGACAAGAATTTCCACAGTGTCATCTGTTATAAACACCTTTGGGACTCTCATTCTGTTCAGGAATGTGTGAGCATTACAGAGGCTACATTTCTCATCGGTTGTTTTCATCTGAGCTGCTCTACACTGGTTGAAGTGGCACAATGGAAAGGAACAAATGCAGTGACTGCAGTGTCTCAAAACTATGCTGTGGTTGCCTGGCATATCCAAACTGCTGAAGCTGGGTTCCCCACTTCTCCTTTCTGTTCCAAAATTAGCTGTTATACCTGGCACACACTGCAAGGAGAATTTCAGAATTGCACAGCTGAAAGCAAAGAGATGAAACAGTTGTATGACTTTACTGTTAGCCATTTCTTTCAGCATGTCTCCCTCCAGAAGTAACCCAGACAGTTTAAAAAACCTGCCTATCACCAGAAGTTTCCACTATAAAAACTGGGAGCAGTGCCTACCTCATGCTTTTAACAAATCTGCATGATCAGAGTCCAGATGCTGAAGTCATTATCCATTTTTTACGAAAAGCAACTATGCTAATGAACAAAGCTGTAAAACTGCTACTTAAGTATTTTATTTGTTTTCTTGATCCACATCTAACATTCCTTTTGTATTTGTATTTCTTCTATTTACTTTGGAAGTAAAAATTGGTAATTTTTCTATCTTTGACAATCTAGAGCCAAACATTTGAAATGTATTTGTGTGAGAAAAACAATTACATCTATACACCTCTACCAGAAAACAGGGGCAGAGGCATTCTAAAAGCCCTAATTAGAAAAGAGCTATTAAAACAGTAGAAAATTGACTCCATTGAGTTTAATTTTGTGTTCTCTAAAAGCAAAACAACTAAAATTGTTTAAGATATATTTTAAAATTTGTTCACTTAAAGATCATACACAGATGTTCAATATATCCCCTCCCCCAGTTACAAGTATGTATACCTTGTTCATCTGGAGGTTTTTTAGTTGTTGTTGCCACAGGAGGATAGTTTCTAATCGGCATATCCAAATATTAATGTTCCCTACCAACACTGATTTTCCAACTCCCCTAATAAGTATACAGAGAGTAGAACTCAGATCCTGTAGAAGATCTTTGATTAATCGTGGGTTATACTGGTCTTCCATGACTGGAAAGCAAACAAAACACAATTTTGGTTAACTCAGTTAACCACGCTAATACAGCAAGCTTGAGTTAATCAACACTTTTTTAGATGAACTAATTACAAGCCAACCGTTAGCTGCCCTAATTCTCACAACATTCATTAATGCTGTTCCATAAGCACAAAATCAATAATTAACAATTTCACAGGTGAATTTGATGTAACATTTCATTTAACATGCAACCTGGTAGTGAACACCTAGTAATAAATAAAATTTCTTCAGTTCAAAGCTGATAGCATTACATCTCCATTTAAAGTGGTTATCAGAATTTTTTTTTTCAATAATACACAATAGCTTTTCTGAATTATATAATAAAGAAAAGCAGTCATGCAGTTTAAATCTCAGTATGGCATGCAAATTGAAAAACAAACCTGTTACTAATCTAAAAGCTTTCACTTTTCATAGAGTACAGTTTAATAGTACTCAATAGTTTCTGAATAGAATCTGTCATTTAACTTCACGTTTCAACAGACATGATTCAATAATCATGAGAAAACAACTTATTGAAACTGTGAGATGGGAAGTACAAAACTTTGCACTAATTAAATATGCTATTGATTTATCCTACAATGAAAAAAAGTTAAAGTTAACAACAACAACAACAAAATCAGCTTATATCTTAGTCACAGCAATTAAACCTGAACAAGCAAATTACAAAAACCTTAGGTCTTACCCTTCCGCACAATTTTGTCCAAAATGTTAAAGTAATTCTTCTGTGCAGCACCACTCAGTGAAGTTAACTGGGATTTTGCAATTAACTGCAAAAGCTAGGACAAGAAATTATAACTCAGAAGAATGATAGAAATGAAGTCAAACATACACTTTTAGTACGTAAGTCCACCTACAACAGCTTTGAGCACTGTAACAGTATCTGTGAAAACTTAAGTACAGAGTTGAGAAAATGAAGCAAGACAAACCCCACTGGCATCCCATGAACAACTCCAAGAGATGTACATTTTCACAGTGCTGTACAAATACTGTTGTTTGTCTCTGTGACAGAGCACACAGCATACACTTTTTATAAGCTTGATGAAACAACGGAGGGAGTCTCTTTTGAAAGTTTGGAAATAGAAATGTGGCTGAGTCCTGAACATCCAGACAGATTTGGTGGCCAAGAACATCACACTGAACTAGTATTAACTACCAGACTTATTTTTGAGTATCACACTGGTCAGACTCTGGTGTGATAGACTTAGTGCACTACTTTCTGCTCATGAAGGGTAGGTATTTTACCTACAAATTTTTCCTGGGAGAGGACAAGGAGGAAATGGTGTTACTCCCACATTCAAGTCCCTGGTACAAAAAATTACAGTAATTTAATTAAAAAACAGTGTATATACTGCATAAGTAACTTTTCCTTAACTATACAGTGAGTTAACTGTAACACATTTCTCTCTGAGACCATTGTGCACAGAAGGATGGTAAGAACAGTGGAAACTGTCTGGGGTAGAGTAATCAGAATAGTTTAATCTCTACCTGGATTTGAATGCCAAACATTAGCTATGAGAGGCAGCCCTTGCTCCATTCTGACACCCTTGCTTTCACATTTTAGATTGTAGCTGGTAAGGACTATTTCCTCTTCAACAAAAAATGGCCTCATTTTGTATGAAATAAGAGAGACTTTGATGTTATGACTGTATTGCAGTGTTTGGAAGTGTGGCACCAGAGACAGTTATAATTGTGATTCATAATCTTGAGTTCAGAAGTGTTCTCTTACAGGTCAGAAAGGGAAAGCAGGGAGCAGAAACCAATATCCCCTGCTAAGTGCTCTAAACACTAACCTGCAGAGCAACAACTATTGGCACTGAGGGTGAAGAGAGACTAAGCCTGCTAAAAATGATTTTTTATCTTCATTTCTAAAACACTGATTTGACACTACTTTCAGCATTAATTTTCCTTTGGAGGAAGAGAGAATACACACCTGTTCTCTCCCTGATTTAATAATGTTCCTTCTGGCTTCTCTGCATGATCCCTGAGAAGACATTATGTGCTACGAAAGGAGGAAATAATTCTCCTGATGTACAAAACTTCTATTTAAACGGTTTTTTGAGGCCTTTTAGCAGGTGCATAAGTACAAGGACCTGACATACAAGTTCATCCTTACTGATACACACACAGCCATGGTTTATGTTATCTACTAGAGATTATAACGCTGAATGGAACAAATTTTTATTCAGATTGAAACATTCTGAAAGAAGTCCATCCATATAAAACTCAAAGTATCAAACCTTTAACANTTATTTAACTTTGATTTGTGTCTTTTCAAGCTCTGGATACATTCCAACCTCTGTGTTATTTGTGAACAGCCCCACCACTGAACTGAACTCAATGCTAGTCCTGATACATCTCATTTTTTGAGCTTCCCTAGGATTTGGGAGAAATACTTTACTACCTGAAGTTAGTAGGTATTTCCACACAGGCAGCTGGTTAGGAAATTAGGGGATGACATCATGTGGCTTCCTGAAGACCAAGTTACATAGGTTTGGAAAACAGGTAGATAGCACTGCAGTCCAGAACTTAGAGATTCCATGCACTTAATTATCAACCTAAGACTACATCTGACCCAGAGAAGCTAACATAGTAAGAAAGGGACTTTCCAATGCATCATGAGATTAGTATATCATAACTGTTTCTATACACTTCATGTCATTACATTATTTGTAACAGACAACTGGCAATGAAATTGATTTCCACAAAAAAAAGAAGACTGAAAAAGCAGGAGTCTTAAGCTTTAAGGGATGCTAACAAAGGTAAATGCATATGTATCTATAGGTAAAAATAAAAATTAATTTAAAAGAGTGCAATGAATCACTGGACTTCTACAAAACTGCAGAAGAAACAGAAACTGCAGCATATTTACACATCAAATATTCTTCTGGAAATTGCTATTTTACGCCTATTTAAGACATAGTAAAGTAACTTTAAGATGTACTACACTTTACTGATTTTGTTTGTACAGAAATTATTTTGCATTTAAAGAGAGGTGACTATCCAGACTGATGAACAAGAGATGAAACTGCCACCAGTGTCTCCCTGTAAATATACAGAATCACAATCCTCCTCAAGCTATAGGCTTTCATAGAGCAATATAATGAGTTTAAAGCAAAAAAAAGCACTTAAAGTGTTTTCACACAGTATAAATCACATAGCAACAGGATACTTACACAGTTACAAATCATCAGCTGTTCAGTACAAAATGATTTCTTTTGTATACACAGGCATATCTGCAAATGCATTTTTAAATTGAACCTTCAATTGAACCTTCTGATCCTGAATTGCACTTGAAAAGTCTAAGCGGTTGAATGCTTCTCCCAGTGTGCAATAGCCATGTCTCTGAGAAGAAGAATAAACACACTTTAAATGGAAAGAAACAAAGATAAAATTGAGGGAAATACTCAGCAAAGCACTCTGACATGCACCTTATGCTTACATATACTGTGATCCCTGGAAGTACCATGTATGTGGACTGAAAATGTTTAATTTCTTGTAGAACACATGAAACCAGATAAGCAATTTGGAACCCAGAGGCATGATGCAGTACTGCTCAACAGCAAGGCCTTTAAATTCACCCTAACCATGCAATCTGTAATCACTGGTATCTGAGTGTCCTGGGAACCTGCTCCACTACTGCATGTCCACAGTGCTGGCACTGCCTCTTGGCCATCACCCATCCCGTTTGCCTCAGAACAAGGAAGAGCTTGTCTGTACGACAGCCTGAGCTTACAACCACAATCATTAACTGACTGAATTTATGTTCACATTTGAGGGTCAGAACATAAACTACTTGCTCCTGGGTCTGGAATAACAAATGGTCTCAACATCTAGAGCAACATTTTCTGGGTGCTAGAACTTTAGGCACCATTTTTCTTAGGTGCCAATAGCAACAGAAACTGCATTTCTTTTGGTGCTTCTGCACAGGTGTCATGAGGTGAAAATGGAAGTTTCAGATCTGTTGGGCAACTACTGAAGGTAGTAGTGGCAGCCTGAAATGACGTGGGATCCCGTAAGCTGAGGAAATTTATAGCCAGAAAGCCACACATAACCCTTGAAGCAAATATAATGAGGCTAGAAAAAAACCTACATCCAGGAGGATACTTTCAGAGTAGAATGGCTTTTCAGCCCAGGGAAGTGGGGGATAAATAACTGTTTGAAGTTCATTCCTACACAGATTTCCTCAATGCATTAGTGATGGGGGAAAGATAACAGTACAACTTCATATTCCTTTTTGTAGCCAAAAGAAAACTTAAGTTTGGATGTCCCATGGAGGGACAGGAGGCAGTTAGCTATTCACTGCAGAGCTCTGTTAATTACTGTCTGTTGGTTAATGACCAAATTCAGGATCACACTGCTTTTTCATCCACTTGACATACCTGAGATCTAAGCATGCTGCACACTTCACAAAATGCACAACTTGGCTGGCTAATAGCAGTGAATTAACACTTGCAGAAAGCAAAACTTTTGTTGAAATTTAAATATTTGTGGCTGTTTTCTGGCTAAACAGTTATCCAAAAGGCCACATTTAAATACAGTAATGTAAGAACTCCCTTGAACAGCTGGAAGCACATTTCTGTGAAGCTTCAGCCCTACATTCCCCAATATATTACCATGACAAAATTATTCAAAGAACATCTCCTACCTTGTTTCAGCTATGTACCTGCACCTGCTCTGGTTTTATTAATTTTCAGTGCTCTCCCACAGCATATTTCACATGCTTCTTATCAAAACCTTCCTGCTCTTGTAATTTTCCCCTAAACTTCAGTACCAAGTTTGGAAAAAAGTTCCCCAGTTGTGACACTTCACCATTTGAAGTCAAGTAACATTACAGCCTGTAAGGAAAAGTAGAGCCTCTGAAAATGGTATTTAGATTAGCTTAAACTGTTGCTCTGAACTTTTTGGTTCAAGTATGCTTATTCCTTGCTACTCGTTCATATTGCTACTTAACTTTTTACTTTACTCTTTTGAATTTACACGAGGAATTACTTGAAAAATATTAGTAATGAATTCTAATGATCCTTGGGTGGTTTTTTTTTTTCATTATGTTTAAAAAAAAATTTAAAAAAGAAGGAAAAGTGAATAGTCAGTTATTAGAAGACAAGAACAAGCTATCTGGTAGACCAAAATATTTTGTCCACTCTCTGAAAGGACAAGAATCCCAAGTGAATCATCACATATCACACCAGTACAGCAAATTCTGCACAAGCAGAAAGGGAAAAGAAATATCCTAACAAAAAGGTTATGAAAACCACTAGTGAATTATTTTAGGCAATTTGTGGGTTTGGCCTGAATGTAGTTTGAAAAACCAGGTTAACAACCTTATCACTCAAAGCACTATGACTGCTCAGTGTGTTATCCTCTCTTTCTTCTTGCCCTACACTTGAGATGGCACATAGGGAAAGACAATTATTGAGGCTTTTGCAGACTAATGTGACTAACTACGTGTATCAGAGGAAGATAAAACTGGAAAAAAGGGCTCTGAACCTGGTGAAAGGCTTTGCAGTACCCTTCAGATGTAGAGAGGCAGACTCTGGGTGACTGGTATGCAAGCTGAAGTTTTCCAGTGTCTCCTCTAAGCTCACTCCACAACATTGTGCTCTTCCCGAGTACAGTGCTCTTTGTGGTCTCTCTCAGCACCAAACTACAAAGCCAACTTCTGCCTGCATGGCTAGAGGTCATCACACTCACTTTCCCCTCTCTCTCTCTCCTGGCTGGCATTGCTGTGGATGGAAGACATCTTTAGGGATGTCCAAGTGCCACTCACCCCAGATAACAACAGGAAACAACACAGGAATGAAACTCAAACATCAAGACTGTTTACCTCTAAACACTAGTTGCATTTTAACTCTTGACTTTCCAGGAGGTTATTTCAAGATCTTTCATGTTCCCCTTACAGTTGCATGATACTGAAAACATCTGGACTTTGTGGAATACAAAGGTCATCTTTGAAAACTTGAAAATACTTACTGATATTCAAATTTATATCAGGATTCCAAAATATCAGGTAGCTGCCTGCAGACACCTTTTTTGCAGACATTACACTGGTTTTCCAACTGTTCTTTCAGTATTAGTTCAAAGACACAATACAGAAACAGACTTGGGAGAAATAGCATCTAACTATTATGTCCATGTCTGCCAGTTCCCACATCTCTGCCACAATGACCCAGTAAAAGTCACTCTGCCAGCTGCCTTTGCCTCACCATATGCAGATCTACTACGCTGCCAATGAAGAGAGATTTTAATATAACCCCTAAGACAACAGAGCACAAACATCTGTTTCTTAATATACTATTTGTCGATTAAGAAGCACAAGAATTATAGGAATTGACTAACAGCATGCAGAACTTACTTCCCTGGTGCTTTCTTTATGAACATAAATCCACTTCTCACGATAAAAACCTAAAATAAAATGAAAATACAAGCATTTTAAGGCTTACACTTTAGGTAATGCCTTCTAAAAAGAAACTTAAAAATGATAGAAACTGAAACTCAATACAATGCTTCATAGGACAGGCCAGATGGTAGAACAGTTTTTACGAAAGGAGTTTACAAAAGCTGAAAAGGATGACTACAAATTTTCAGGCAATGTACTTAAAAAAAAAGGAAGATTAAATCATTTTATAAAATCAAACACAGGAGCTGGCACACAAATAGCAGACATAGCACAGCTTTTGTTAGCTGGGTACCAACAAGAAGTCAATTTTCTCCTACAAAACTCCTGCAATTTAAATCCAACTGGCTCTTTAGCCACTTAACAAAAGTACAGAAATGAGCAACCTTTCTGTTCCTGAACTCTCCACCCCTCTAATTTTCTTCTGTAAAGGTGCCTGATTTGCATCCACTTGCTTCAGAATGCTGCAGGGAAGTCAACTATGCAAAACTAATAAAGGCAAATAGACCTTCAGCTTTCAGAAGTCTGGTACACTGTCAAATGAAACCATGCTCTTACATTTGAATATTCTGAAACACTTCATGCTCAGACAAGGCTGGGGAAGATCATAGCTTTCTGCAAGATTATCTCCATTACAATTTTTGGGAACATACAAATAATGGAGATAATTTCAAGATCAAAGCATTAGGAATGCCAAAAAGTTGCTTATGAACTTACCTTTTTTACCTACTCTTCCAAATTCTCTACTTGCTGTCATACACATATTTGCAGTGTACAGTACAGGTGATCTTTTAGAAAAGTGAGAACTGACAAAAATGGCTTTGATACTTTAACTTTTTCAAAAAGATACTATTTTGAAGAAATTCAATACTGATGAAGTCTTTACCAAAAGCTATCAATATTATGACAAAATATATTTATGAACTGCTTCTTGAGATGTAAGACTAATTGTAATTTGAATTAAGCAAAACCAAAACAGTTGCTTTGGTAAGCAGAATCTCCCATTAGACATTCAGATTAATTTAATCTAAAACTAGTCTGGTGAAACAAAACCCTGGTTATTTTCAGAAGACATTTATTATTCAGGAATTACAGGTCAAATTAATTATATTTGGAAAATTGTATAACAAATGATCAATGCCACAGTTCAATTAAGATGTATCATTTCTGACATCAAAATTTTTTGCCAATACAAAAGTAAACATAACTCAGAAGGCTACTCTGTAGATTAATATAAATGAATAGCTATTTTAAAATTTAACCTATGAGGGTGTTCTAAAATAAATTAAAAAACAAAACAAAACAGCCTTACATTGTGAATCTGTGTTATTCCTAAAATGATCCTTTTTTCTTTTCTTGGCTGCAAACTCACAATCTTCAGTACTGTATATTTCTTCATCTTCATCATCACCAGTTAAGATGCTGAAACAAATACACCTAATTAGAACAGCAGTGATTAAATATTTAAAAAGCTTGTGGCTTATAACTCTCTGCATTACAGTCTGGCATCTGGGAAAAAATAAAACATTTTTAATGATGCTCCTCTTCTATAGATTTCTGAGGGCTTATAGCAGTTTTGCTCTTTTCTGCCCAGTGAAATACAAAGATGTATCTTCCTAGTAGCTATCCTGTAAATCATTACTGACATAAGGACTACTGAGGAGCCAGTATTAGCTGGACAACTGACTGTCTGCAGAGCTCTAGTGTACAAAACATCATTACTTGAAATGGACCAAGCCTTGAAAAACTGTGCACACAAATAAAAGCCAGCACAGAATTCCTGCACATCCTAACACAGGCAGAAAGCCAACAAAGAAAGACACCTCTATCACTACTGTTGACTTTGGGGAAAAGAGAGTATTTTAACAAATGCCTGAATCAGAACCTTGTACATAAGTCACATGTCACTGTTTCACAATGATTTGTAGGGCATCATGAACCATGTGGTTTACACTCCTCTATCCCAGAGAGAATCAACTATACCTATGTCACTTTTGACATCTAATCATGTAACCTAACACTGTACTGGATAAATGTAACTATATTGTATAACATAGATTGTGTGAACATACATATAAATTACAAAAAAATTATTAAAAAGGTTTTCTTGGATAAACTAACCTTTCTGAAATTCATACACAAATTAAAAAACTGCCTGTGCCACATAAAGCCTGTGCAGTTGTATAAAGTTTCACTTTCCATTTTTGCAGATAATGGAAAAGAACAGCAGTGCAGATAAGAACGAGTGTTCATTTTTCAAGTACAGAGAGGGAAGATACTTTGTATGAAGGCCACAGACTTGCACAGATAAGCAAATAACTGAGGATACATGGCACTGCAGCTTAACTGTAGGGCTATTTTATTTCCACATTATTATTCTCTGACAAGAAAGTTCTATGCAAAACCCCTCCCATTCATCACTACTTTGTAACAAACTTGCCAGATGAACCTATCAGTATCAGTTTAACTTCTAATTGTGCTTGCAACAGCTGAACATTGTAAAAATGAAGGCCATCAGTTTATTCAAAAATAAACTGTACTTGGGCATAGAGTTGTAAAAATCAGATTCTATTAGTTTATTACTACTAGTTACTAGGCAATTAAAATTTTGAAGCTTGAACAGTCTCTTAAGGAGGATGATTACACTGAAAGTTTTACTTTCTAAATTGCTCTAATCAGTAATTGCTAGTTGAGCTTAAAGATACAGAAGCTGAAAAGACTTAGGAGTAGAAAGTTGTTTTCACCTTATGTTCAAATCCTGGAAAAAAACCAATATTCATTGTATTCAGAGAGCTCAATCCCAGGTGAGGAATTTCATTGGTGTCTTAAAATTTTTAAAACAGAGCATAAAGACTCGACAACTTCAATATTCTATGCAACACTGCCAAATATCATACCTGGTCACACAAGAGTTTAGAGAAAAGGCACTGGTAATTGACAAATATCAACACTGACAAGTGACTGATTATGTAAGATTCCAATCCATCAGAATCACCAGCAAACTTGCTGAGGGTAAACCAAGTCCCTTCATCCAGGTCAATGATGAATACGTTGCACAGGACAGGCTCCAATACTGTAACAAGTACTAAAATAAGAGCTACAGAACAGAGGGTCTCATTGTTTCCATCTCTGTTTTCATAAGTGGAATCAATTTAAATTACACTATCCAAGCATCATTCCAAATAATTTAAATTATGCAGAGAATCATAGAATGTTATAGGTTGGAAAGAACCTCTAGAGATCATGTAGTCTAACCAGCCAGAGCACATTGCACAGGAAGGCATCCCAGGGGCATCCCTGAATGTTGCCAAAGACAGAGACTCCATCACCCATCCTCAAAGTAAGTAAGTTCCTCCTCATGTTTAAATGGAACGTCCTATGTTCAGGTTTGTGCCTGCTACCTCTTTTCCTGCCACTGGCCACCACTGAAAAAAGACTGGTCCCATCCCCCTGCCTTTAGGTACTGGTAAGCACTGATAAGACCCCTCCTCAGTACTCTTTTCTCCAAACTAAGAAGGCCCAAGTCCCTCAGCCTTTCCTCATATGCTGGATGCTCCAGCCCCCTAATAATCTTCACAGCCCTTTGCTGTACCCTCTCTAGCAGTTCCACATTCTTCTTGAACCAGGGAGCCCAGAACTGGACACAGTACTCCAGATGGGGTCTCACCAGGGCAGAGGGGAAGGTTGCTAGCACAGATGATTGTTCAAGCCATGTTATCATTAGGTCCATGATTTTTGATTAATTAAGCAACTGAATATACCAGGGCACTGGATGATTACTTGAATAAGGTAAAAAGCTTTAATTTAATAAAGGCATACAAATAACTTACATAAATTAAGGAATAATGTATCTTGAAAGTTTATTTCTAACCTGTTTGTGAGCAGGTTTAATTAATTTCTGAAAAGGAGATACGTATGATTGGTAAAAGACAAAATCTGGCAGGAAACTCTGTGTACTTCTCTCACAGAAGATGATACAAGTAATAGTAACAGGGGTTTCAGCCAACTACACAGCTCAACTTTGTTTCTTTTTCAAGGAAAACTGCCTGAACTGCTCAAGTACTACCTTTAGCATAGATTTCTAGAAAATATTTTGGTGAAAAGAATTATTTCATTTGATGGGTGAAAATAAATGAAACCCCGTTAGGACAGCCACACTGAAATACACCATCATCCCTTTTCATAGTGTAGTTTAAGAAGAGTCAAATAAGTACTTACATGCTGTTTACAATATGCTTCTTCCACAAGAAAGAACAATTTTATCAAGCATCA
The DNA here is from genome assembly GCA_038090715.1 of Florisuga fusca. NCBI lineage: Eukaryota > Metazoa > Chordata > Aves > Apodiformes > Trochilidae > Florisuga > Florisuga fusca. The sequence goes on along the minus strand of JAAWXA010000029.1, from coordinate 8,962,474 downwards.
TTCTTACTAAGTTCAACATCATGTTAACAGATACCCTAAGCTCAGCTGTCTGTTCAATATACACAGATAATTGTCTCCAAATAGTTTAAGATGGGAGAGAGAACTATCATTAAGCCACAATACACTCCTGTACTTCAAAAAAAAGCCCCAGGTATGTACTAGCAGAACCACATGCCTGGGTATATGCTTCTTTGCAGAAGAGGAGCCAGGGGTCATGTGGATAACAAGCCAAACCCAGGCCAGCAGTGTGTCCTTGTGTTGTGTCAAGTCAACTGCACTCTCAGGTAGATTAGCAAGAGGGTATCTTGCAGACTGAAAGCAGTGAGCAATCCCCTTTACCTGGCATGAGAAGCTGCACCTGGATTACTGTGTCTAGTCTGGAGCTCCCCAGTGCAGTAAAAACTTTGGCACACTGGAACAACTTCAGTGAGTAGTCACCAAGGTGATAAGGTACACGTGTATTAGGACAAGGGAACCAAGCTGGCTCAGTGCTCAGAGGAGGGAAATCTGATCATTGTTAATATCCAGTACAAGGGTATAAACAAAACAGAGCTAAAGTAAGGTTAGAAGAAGTGAGTAGTAGTAAGTTTAGTAGTAATTAATTAGTTTTCACAATCTGTGAAAAGAGAACTTACTAGATTAAGGGTGGAAGCAAAGAAAAAAAAGAATTGCAGGGTAATGGAACTTGGAAGAGGAACCCCGAGGGGAATTTCCATTTTTGGAAATGCACAAAGCTTTAACTGGAGAAGGCCCTATCTATACAACCAAACCTCAGCTGGCCCTGCTCTGAATACGTCTTTGGACTAGATGACCCCCAGAGGTCCTTGCCACCCTAAATTGTTCTGTAATATTGTGCAAAATAGATACTAATTGCTGTTTAGCACTAAAGATCTAAATTCAAGGAGCAGTGAAATTACTCACATGTAATAGACAGAAGCATGACTTTTAAAAAAATTAAAAAGAGGGCAAAAGTTGTTTGGCTTTTCTATGAAGATGTGCAACATGAAGATGGGGATCTGGGGAATTGCTAGAGATGAGGGCATCAGGTGCAGACTAGGATGGCCCCTGAGTTCAGGATTCTGACAAACTAGCAAGCTTGCCTAAGAAACAGAATTAAATAGATTTTATAAAAACTTCCCCATACCCCAAGCATTTCACGGCCAGTCTCTTCAAATTATTTTGCTGGTTTTAGTCCTGAACTTTGATGCATGTATCTTTACCAAACCAGTTGATTTAAATCTGTTTCTACCAAAACAACTCCAGAGGAGTTAAATACTAATGTCTTTCAAACTTAAGGAAAAATATAGTATTTTTTTCTTGAAGAAGTAATAAAAATACCTCACCTTCTCTCTGAAGAAAAGATACATATCTGAAATAAGGATCAAAAGTCCTAATGATACAAAGACAATGATCATTTATGTCATACCTGCCAAACAGTATTCATTAAAATAACCTATGAGGTATAATTATTTAGTAGCTATGCAAATAGCTATAAAATTAAATTAGATTTCATTTGCCAGATACGTTATTAAAGATGCAAAAAACAGGGGGAAAAAAATTCAAAGGTATTGAATTCTATTAGTTTATTGCTGAACACTCTTAGACAAGGACAGTCTTCTGTGTCCACACTGTATGGGAGAAAAAGCCCAAATAACATCAGTGACAGGTGAATGCAAAAAGAAAAAAAAGGCATGAAGAAAATATTAGGTCAAGGTAAGCTTAATAATAATTGTTCACTGATCAATAACTCTCTTGAAGTTTATTTCACAGATTTAGAAAACATAGGTGTCTGAATACAGCAAGTCCTAGCTTGCCAGTATAAATTCCCTCTAAATCAGATCACTCACTGTATCATTTACTGGACTAACAAAAAAGACACAGACTGTTCCCTTTTCTCATTATGAGTGCATTATACTGGAATTTATGACCAAGAATGCTATCCCTGAGAATAACTTTTTCAAGAAGAGACCAAGTGGAAATTCGATTGGACAAAGCTATTTATATCAAACCAGTCTGTGGGCATCTGCCAGTATTACTTTATTTAACTAATATTTTTCTCACCTGTTCTACAGCAGCACATGCAGTGATACATTGTGTTTAAGAATTGTCATAAAACTATGATGAATTCTGTGTTTGGAGCAAAGGCATTCTATGACTGCCAAAACCAGTCCTAATCCAACACCCAATATAGAGAAAAAGTCTTCATTCACTTCCAGGTAACATTTTAATTTGCACTTTTAATTTAAAGGAATCACTTTTATCTTTAAATAGAATTTGACAAGTCATTTGGTTGGTTAGATTTTTTAGTTCTTTTTATTATTATTATTATTATTATTTTAAAAGACATAACAGAAGATGGGATCTGTCTGCCTAAGATACACAACTCATGAAGCAGTGACAAAAGACAGAATCTCCATAAGGGTCTTCTGTCTACCTAACCAAACAAGTCATGGTTGTATTTGTTTGTATGCTCCTAGCATGTGTTGATGATATCATCTACCACAAACACTTGCAGTCTGAATGGAAATGATGTCAATCTTTACTTTCCCATCTGCTATTAACTCATGCAGAATCATTACTCTATTACTATTTTTCTAACTTACACAGTGTGACTGATATCATTCAGCTGATTACTTCCATCCTCAAGTGCAGGACTGAAGGGTTCACATCTTTTCCATCCATCTTCTGTTTTAATCCATCTCCATCCAGGAGATCTCCAGTCTTGGCCCAAAAATGGCATGGTTTCTCTATAAGCAAGAAGAAGATTTTATTATTATTACTTAAATACTAAGAGAAGCTGCAAAACTTCTAATTATTTCAGTTTTCTTTTTAACATTAAAAAAATATTACCTTGATGAAAGTTCTCTGAAAAGCATCCTTTTAAGAAATAGATTCAGTGGCTTCTTAAGTATATTTTTGATTCTGCAACTTTACATTTTTGTCTTTGAGCCTTTATTAAATTAAGATAGGTTTCCTAGTTCTTTAGAGAACAATGAAAGAATCATCCCAGCTCAGGAAAGGGGTGATACCAAAACGAGCAAAGTTGTGTTCTGTGTAATCTGCTCTGCCATGATTAAATCGATACTGATTTTGAGACTATCAGAAAAAGAACAGTTTATTTCAACTTCTTTACTGAAACATTTTTGAAAGATTACAAAAAGTAAGTCAGTAATTCTGTGAGGTTAATACACGTTGACCATATTTTTTTTCCCAAAGAAATAGATATTTAGTCCAAGAAAAGTTTCACTATTGCACAAGATACGAGTGTATCCATCAGTAAAAATAACACAAGATAACTTGTACCCCTGCTCAAAACCTGGGTACTCATGGAAACAGAAATGTGGAAATACTTTTTTAGCAACAGTGCATACAGAACTAGAAATAGAAAAAAAAAAATCCTATTGCTTCTCCCTTCCTGTAGGACTGCAACATAGATCTGCTTGCTGTTCAGAACTACTTGACCAAATTTCAGGAAGCTGTGGTGTATCACAAAGATCTCTCCAATGCACCTCTCTCACATGAGAAGTGATGATAGGGTATGTCTGCCTGGAGTGCTATAAAGATCCATACTTTTGCACTCAAACTTTGCTCCCCAGTACAGCATGGCATTGAAGCATCTCTGTGGCTTCCAGACTTCAGCTTGCTTTCAAGATTTCCTGCATGCTTTAGGAAGCATGCCTTCAGCAATGACAAGCAACTGTTTACTTGTTAAAGCTTTCATGACGACGGGGGATGAGCTCTCTAGATTTGGATTTGGGTGAAAATACAATGGGCCAGAGTTCTTTAATGCTCAAAAGGACTTTGAAAGCAACGTGGCCATTATTGAACAACAGGGATCTAGGGAAAGGCATTGATCACATTTAACTTCTTCCTAAAATAAAACAAAAACAACAGTTCTTCACTTTGCATCATACATCCCTTTCTCAGAAGAGAGGTGAAAAGACCGAGGAAACAAAAACCACCAAAACCAAACACTGGGGGGCTGTGTATGCCATCTTTGCATAGCTATGGGTTACAGCAATTCTTGGAGATACCCTTGCACGGGCAAGGGGGTCCAGCTTCCCATGAAGGAGGTAACTCACCACATGAGCAAACATCACTGCAAAACCACTCAGGGCTGCAGCAACTCATCCTGCTGCTCTGCCTCTGTACTTTTCTGTCTGCAAGTTTTTATACTTCAGAACATGTAAATATGACCCAAACCATTCATCTCACCCAGCAGCAAGTCTGTTGAGAGTATGAAGGGAACAGGAGAAGTTGTCCTGTTTTTAAGCAATCCCACACATCTCTTCCTTTAGCATGCTAACAGAAGCTTTTCATCAGCTCACCTTCCAACAGAAACTGCTCCTTTACACTCTCACTACAGGCAGGTAACTGCTTGACTACCTTCTAGGAGACAGCCTGGGTCAACCTCTGTGACTCAGAGGTCAGAGTCTGCTTACAGACTTCATCCCACCCCATGTTTTTTCGTATCAAATGACTGCTCAAATCAAGACTCAAACTTCCGCCAAACCATGATTCATCGACTCTTCTTTTGCTCACCCCTGTCCTGATCTCTATTTCCCCGTACAATCATTCTAGTGCATCCAGGCCACTCCTTTCTCAGTTCCCACCAGGCACAAATGCTCCTCCTCCTCACCTGAAGTGCCTACCCTGGGCTTCTTTCCCCCAGCCTCCTGCTTCTCCCCCTTCCCCCGTACCCACACAGCTACCCACAGCCCCACACCCCACTCCTCCAGGCAGGCTCCAGACACACCCCCCCCCCTCAGCNAACTAGTAATTTCTAAAACAAGTTAACTAATCTCTTAACTCAACTACTTTGACACTATACCTATATGATGTTTCAGAATTGGAAAATCTTTCCATCTTACTCGATATTTTTATTTGGTAAATTTTTCCTGTTGAGCTGACTGGCTTCATTTCTTGAGGTTTTGGTAGTTCTCAGTTCCCATGCCTCATGTTCTTGTAGCTTTGGCAATGTAAAGGAGAGGAAGAATCTAGAACAAGGTAGGGGCAGAGGGAAGAAAGGGGAGATTCTGAAATAAAAACTATTATTTCTGTAGAGGTAGGCTGCAGAATTAGGGGGTTGAGATAATCACATGATGAACCCTGGAGCACTGGAAATTCTGCTGGTGTGTGTCTGCCTCTGTGGGATACAGGCTTTGCCTTGAAGCTCATTTTTTGGTACAAACATAGTACCATGGGTTATGTTGATTGCCTCATTCTAAGATTTAAAACAAGAACAAAATCGTGTGACTTTTTGACAAGAAGTGATGTTTTATCAGCTTTGGGCATTCAGTCATCATAGACATTTGTGTATCAGGTTGGTTTTTGATAGCTACTTGCTTTGGGATGTGTTATAGCTGCCATAAACAGTGACAGATAGATGGATAAATACAGTTTATGATTTCATCTCTTTCAGGTGTCCTGTCCTGTAATGACTTTGAAACCTTACATTTTCACTTGCTCCTTTCTCAGGAGGTTCTGACTTAGGACAGCCTTTCTTTTCAAATCCCTATTTCATTTTTGTGCAAAAATTGTTCATGGTTTTGGCCAGAGGGAGTCCCTGTCATATTTAAAATACATCACGTCCTCACAGCAGCTGGAAATTCATGTTTTTATCTAGTCTATGTGCATATGTAAGCCTGTCTGTCGGGCTTTTTTAGAGAAATTAATTGTGGTTACAAGTAGCAATGACCTTGATGGTGGGGCAGAGTGTCTTCTCAGCAAGTTTGCTGATGACACAAAACTGGGAGGACTGGCTGATTCACCTGAAGGCTGTGCAACCATTCATCAAGATTTGGACAGATTGGAGAGCTGGGCCTAGAGGGACCTAATGAGGTTCAACAAGTGCAGAGTCCTGCATCTGGGAAGGAATAACAAAATGCAGCAGTACAGGTTAGGAGGTGATCTGCTAGAGAGCAGCCCCATGGAGGAGGGCTTTGGAGTCCTAGTGGACAACAAGTTATCCATGGGACAGCAATGTGCCCTTGTGGCCAAGAAGGCAAATGGTATCCTGGGATGAGTTCAGAAGAGTGTCCAGCAGACTGAGGAAGGTTCTCCTCTCCCTCTACTCTGCTCTAGTGAGACCTCACCTAGAGTATTGCATCCAGTTCTGGGCTCCCCAGTTCAAGGGATTTACCTGAGAGGGTGCAATGGAGAGCTGTGAGGATGATTAAGGGACTGCAACCACCTGCCTTATGAAGCCAGGCTGAGAGACCTGGGGGTTTTTAGTCTGGAGGGGAGAAGACTGAGAGGGGATCTAATGAATGTGTATAAATATATGAGGGCTGGGCAACCTCTTCTCACTTGTGCCCTGTGATAGGACAAGGGACAATGGATTCAAGATAGAGCACAGGAAGTTCCACCTCAACATGAGAATTTCTTTACTGTAAAGGTTACAGAGCCCTGGAACAGGCTCCCCAGGGAGACTGTGGAGTCTCCTTCTGTGGAGACTTTCAAGACCCATCTGGATGCATTTCTGAGTGACCTGACTTAGTTTTGGTCCTGCTCTGGCAGGGAGATTGGACTCAATGATCTTCAGAGGTCCCTTTCAACTTCTGACATTCTGTGATTCTGTTTGTTTTAAACAGTAATTTGCAGAACTGCTGCAAAGAAGAGTGGCACCAATGAATTATCAATCTGATCCAAAGATGAAACAGCAAGCAAACTGACAAAACCACTGTTTTGTAACTATGATGGGGTTCAGAATACTTTTATCCTCTCTTGAAAAGACGATAAGTGATTCTAATGAGTGAAAACAAAGCCTGAAGGTTGACTATTACAAAGGTTGCTCCATAGTATGTGCTCTCTCTCTATTCTATATTTACAGCTAATTTAACTACTCAAAAGTCTATCAGAGGTTAGTATATGATCAGTAATTTTATACCTCAGAATTATCAGTCCTCATGATTAGTAATCCTATGTGATCTGTGGTTGTAACAAGTTCCCTTTCGAAGAAGAGAAAGTCTTAAAAAGTAATGTATTTTGTGAAATAGGAGCACAATATACTTTTATGATCCTTATTCATACCCTTTTTTCACCATGTACATAAAATCCCTGAATTCACATTTCTGACCCAAGAATCTGAAATGCTGCTTTTTAGCATTCCCTGTCTATTTTTCTTAGAAATCGTCTGAAAATTAGAGTTGTGTAGATGCACATGGCCTTCTCTTCCTTGTGAGAGTTATTTTAGTTTTGCTGAGTAATCTCTGTACATTTTTTAAAGAACAGAAGAGTTATGCCACACAATACCACAGCCTGTTTCAGTCACTTAGCAACATGTAATGCTAACAAAGAGAAGCAGGACTCTGGTGCAGCAGAAATAAAATTGTTAGACAGCAGAAAAGAACTCATTACAATAATGAAGACAGAAGTCATAGCATCCTATAGGTAAAACAAAGCTAGAAAAGAACACATAATCCAAGGAGTTTTCTGTTTTGCAAGGGGTTCAGTTGCTTATAGTTTTATTTTTCAGGAAAGCTTCTAGAAAAAACAGTAGAGCTTAGACAAAACCCTCATTGTTCTAACTATAATTTAATGTATGATTTTCAGTATACTACACAGTTCTTCAGAGCTTTATCTTGTGGTTGGCATAATTTGTTTCTAAATCTTTGTCATCACTGCTTCCATTGTCAGTAATTATTTTCATCAAAGATTCACAAATCAATGTTGTATGTAGAATTTTAATATGAAGTATGTTTTATTGTATAATAAATCACTGCTGAATGTANCCCGCCCCTCCCGGTACCGGTCCTGGTCCCGCCCCTCCCAGTACCGGCCCGGGTCCCGCTCCGGCCGGCGTAGCCCGGACTGGGATTTTTTTGACATAAGTACAGAAATCCGCCCGCAGGGTGCCAGTGTCGCGGTGTGTCGGGGCAGGAAGTGTTTTTAGCCCACTTTAGGGGAAGAGCGGGTCACAGAATCACAGAATTGTCAGAGTTGGAAAAGACCTGTAAGATCACCAACTGCCAACATCCCCCAGACCCATTAAAAATATATATATTTTAATATCTATATCACCCACTTGTACGTGTCCTGAAGTGCCTCATCGACACGGTTTTTAAATCCTCCCAGGGGTGGTGACTCCACCACCTCCCTGAGCAGCCCATTCCAACACCTCTCAGTAAGTTCTTCCTCGTATCCCGTCTAAACCTCCCCTGGTGCAACTTCAGGCCATTTCCTCTAGTCCTTGAGAGACTTGAGAGAAGAGTCCAGCACCCACCTCGCTACAACCTTCTCTCAGGTAGTTGTAGAGAGCAATAAGGTCTCCTCTCATCCTTCTCTTCTCTAAACTAAACATTCCCAATTTCCTCAGCCTCTCTTCACGTTGTCCCACAAGCAGGGTCTGTTACCCGGTGTGCAAGAGCCAACCCACACACAGAGTTAGATATTTGCATTAATATCCATTTCTGTGCAAAAAGGAGATCAGGGTGGTATTCCACAAAGCCAGCTTGATTTCCTGAAATGCCAGTGCTACTTTTATACCCAAAATAATAAGAACTTTCTCTAACATTATACTATCACTCACACCCATGACTGGTTAACTAATTCCTTGCTGCCATTTAAAGTGGCAATGCTCAAAAATTTCCCCACACATGCACAAAGAGTAAGGGACTCTTTGTTAGAAGGGGTCCCTCTAGCCTATGGATGTGTTTTTTAGTATGCTAATAGCTCATTAATACATTAATAGCATGTTAATACAGTGAATCCAGTTACACAATGTTTTTCTAGCCAGTGCTCAAGGCTGTAACAAGATAAGTTTGGGGGGCACTCTTTCCCATCCCTTATAAGATGTCTCACAGGCCTGTCTCAAGGCCAGGCAGCATGGTTATTACATGCTGGACAGTATATCAGGACAATATAATGATGAAAAAGGGTTTCCCAGCTTCACACAAGAAAGTGGTGTGAGTCAACATGGACAGTTCGTGCTTGTCTGAAACTTTTTGTGGAGCAGTGTGCTTTCTCGTAATGATTTTATATTTTCTAGCCCTGCTCTCACATTTCCTCAGCTCACCTCCATCCCAGCTGGCATCGCTGGCTGTTGTGGGCAGACTTCAGTCAAACACAGCTCACAAGGAAGTTGAGTCGACCTGCAGTTATCCTCACACCCACCAGCCTGGGTGAGTCAGTCATAAATGGCTCTCTCAACCACACTACTCTGCCAGAAACTTGTCATGCTTCTTGCACAGCCTATGAATGGGTCTTTTTTTGCTCTTTTGGATCTGGAAAATCTGGAATTCCTTCCTAGTGTGACACAAATCCTTTTGTCTCGAGGTTCTTCTATGTTTTCTCTCCATCTCTTGGATCATCCTGTAGCCTGTGAACATGTGAGTACAGTTACCTCGCAGCTCAGGCAGGGCTGACCTTTCAGGGCAGGTGGGATTTGACTAGCAGAGCATCATGAGGAAAGCATCTAATCCAAACATGATGCAGTTCAGAAAACATGATGTTGAACTCCTGTGTTTCCTATAGTGCTGGACTAGGCAGCACTAAAACACTGAAAGAGACTAAGCTGGAGCTTACTGCTTGAAGAAGTGCAGCCTTATGGCAAACACCCACATTGGAACAGTTGTCCTGTGACAGGAACTTCAATCTGGAGCAGGGGAACAGCCTGAGGAGGGATTGGAAAGGACAGAGCATTATGAACTGACCCCAACCTCTGTTCTCCCTCCTCCTGTGGCACTTGCAGAGGGGAGGATTGGAGCTGAGTCTAGGAAGAAGAGGGGGCTGTCAAGAAGACACTTTTAGGTTTTTTTCTTTCTCACTATCCTAGTTTAATAATACACTGTTTTTCATTCACAATAAATTAAATTAATCTTCCCCAAGCTGAGTGTCTTTTACCTGTGATGGTAACTTGTGAGTGATCTCCTTGTCCTTATCTAGACTCATGAGCTTTTTCATCATATTTTCTCTCCTTATCCTGTGGCAGAAAGTGAATGAGAGAATACCTAGGTGGGCACCTGTCAGACAACCGAGGTCAACCCACCACACTCCCTTAATTATCAAGCCCATCCCATACCCCTTAAAATGTATACAATATGGAAGGAGGATGCAGGGAATGCAATTCCTTTCTGGTACCTCTTTTCTTTTTTATGGTATAGGTTTAGAGGGGCAAGTGTACCTTCTGAGCTTGAGTTGTCATGCTTTTTGACCCGAGCTGCAGTTTTAATCACAGAATCACAGAACTGTCATGGTTGGAAAGATCTCTAAGATCACAGAGTCCAACTGTCAACCCAGAAAAAACCACCATGCCCACCAGACTATGTCCTGAAGTGCCACATCTACACATTGGTAGCTGAGGTACATAGATATTTCAGTTTTCCATGTCAACCTTCTTTCCTCAATAGTTGTTGCTACTCATATCCAGCTATTACAGCATTTTACCTTCTGGCTTCAGTATATTTATATTATTAATATATTTATTATGGGCAGCTGCAGCAGAATGGGATTCTTTGGGGGGGTTGAGGTTTTTTTGTTTGTTTTGTTTGTTTGTTTGTTTTGTTGAGTACCGAGCCACTTGTTATATGACTTTGTGTGTATGTGGTTTCATTCCAAATATCTAAAAATCTTGTACTAATTCAACAAGCAGATATAAAGGCATTATTGCCCATACTTACTAGTGTCGAGCCATCCTCTCTATTTAAACTGTAATTTTAACTTTTTGCACTTCTTAACATAAATAGTTTTGTTATTTATTGTTATGTATATCTGTCCACTTGCCTATATTTATTTTTTTTAAAAGCTGATAAATTTTCAAATGTGGAAATTTAGAGGTATTTCTCATGGAAATAATAGTTGGTGTCTTGGGAGTCCAAGCTCTTACCTATAAATAATCATCTTAAATATATAGGTTCTAAGGCTGAGAAATTTATTTAAAATGATATTTTATGTATAGTGCATGTCTATGTTAAAATCTGCAAAACAAAAGATTTTGTTCATTTGGGGGGGATTTGAAACATTACAATAACATGAATTAAGACTGTTCTGAACAACCCTAAGCAGCTCAGTTCTTGAATAATGTAGAAATTATTGGCACTATTCTGTTTCAAGTATTTTTCATAAAATTCTGTGTGAACTTTTCTATTCTCGTGTCACAGTCCTCATATGGACTTTCTCTATTATGTTTTATTTAATACTAAGGCTGTCTAAACCTTCAGAGTGGAAACTGAAAGAGCTGGTCTGCAGTGTGACTGTTACTGCTTTTGACTATTTCAGAGGGATGTAAAGTGAAGATTGCATTGAGCCCAGCGTGTGTCCTGTTTTGCAACTGGGGTGATTACCCTCGTTGTTGATAACAGGGCCATGTGAGTAATGCAGATTAGACACAATAGATCGTTGACACATTAACATGAAATTAGAAGAGCTAAATAAAATGGAAAATCCCATCTTTCTCATTTCTTTCCTATTATTAAATTACTTATGGTATTATTTCGATCTAATAAACTTCAGCAGCAGTGAGTGCTCTAAATGGCCTTCTTCTGATGGAAGGCCAAGCTATTTTACTTTTAAATTATTTTGCCTGTAAGACCTGAGAAACATGATTAAAAGCAAAACAAATGCTGTTATATAGGGTGGCTTAGGATAACCTCATGGAGACCATGAAGCAATTTTTAATCAATATTTATATTTCCCGGATTACCTGGTTTAGAAAGACTTACTGCTTTTTAGCATTCCCTGTCTATTTTTCTTAGAAATCGTCTGAAAATTAGAGTTGTGTAGATGCACATGGCCTTCTCTTCCTTGTGAGAGTTATTTTAATTTTGCTGAGTAATCTCTGTACATATTTTAAAGAACAGAAGAGTTATGCCACACAATACCACAGCCTGTTTCAGTCACTTAGCAACGTGTAATGCTAACAAAGAGAAGCAGGACTCTGGTGCAGCAGAAATACAATTGTTAGACAGCAGAAAGGAACTCATTACAATAATGAAGACAGAAGTCGTAGCATTCTATAGGTAAAACAAAGCTAGAAAAGAACACATAATCCAAGGAGTTTTCTGTTTTGCAAGGGGTTCAGTTGCTTATAGTTTTATTTTTCAGGAAAGCTTCCCTCTTGTAGAAAAAAAAGTAGAGCTTAGACAAAACCCTCATTGTTCTAACTATAATTTAATGTATGATTTTCAGTATACTACACAGTTCTTCAGAGCTTTATCTTGTGGTTGGCATAATTTGTTTCTAAATCTTTGTCATCACTGCTGCCATTGGCAGTAATTATTTTCATCAGAGATTCACAAATCAATGTTGTATGTAGAATTTTAATATGAAGTATGTTTTATTGTATAATAAATCACTGCTGAATGTAAAAACAGTGATTTTGTCTGGAAGGAACACTATGTAGTGTAGGGCAAAGATTTTTGAAAACTGGTAATTTCTCTAGGAAAAAAATGGCAACAGTTTGCTGGGAAATAACATTAAGGGAGAAATTAAAGAAGCTTCAGTGTTGCAGTGGGAAATATAGTTATGGTGAAACTCCAGAGAAACAACCTGAAAAAGAGCATGTACCCTATCTTCAGACAAATCTTTAATTGAAAGGACTGGGATACCAAGAGAAATTACACTGTTTGATCAGTACAGGTTGAGTACTGCAGTTAACTCATTCACAGTGGGGGAAATGTGATGTTAAAACAAAGCTTTGGAAAAGAAATTTTCATTCTTCAAAATCTATGAGCTTTTCCTAAATAAGAGAGATAATTAAGAAAGGAAACTAACTAGTTCAGAAATTTTATGTATGGGGTGGAATTTCATGGCTGTTTAAGCTATAGAAAGTAATAAGAAATTAATTGTAGAAATGAGAATCGTTGCTTTTATGCTGATATAGAATGCCAAGAGATTTTCTAACCTTCTACTTGAAAACTTTAATCAGTAAAAAATTAGAAGCAGATTTACTGTATTGTTGTTAGTAGCTGTTTTCATCATATTTATAAGCATCCATTCCACTAATGAATTTTTTTGACTCAATGGTTTTGAGTATGTTCACAAGAGAAAGTGGTTACTGCAGCAAAAACTAGGGAAACACAGCTCAAGGAGAAAAATGGATTGAAACTGAAGACAATGTTGGAATAATTAAAATAGATATAAAGTTTATCTGTAAATGAGAAGACATCTAACTACTATAGGAGAAAGATTCTCCCTCCTCTCCTCACTTATTTCTCTAAGCTTCTCCCATAGGAAGAATTGGAACAAAGAAATCTAATTAATTTTAAAGAGAAGCTTAATCAGTGTATGAAGGCTACTATATGATGAAGTCAAATCCAACTGCAGGGAACTGAATGAAAACTAGGGTAGGTACCAGGAAGGCCAAGATAAGTTTTAAGCTATTAGTCTACTGTTCTAAAAAGTGACATGCATTGGTGTTTACTAAAATGCTCAGCTAAGGGGGTTGGCTAATGGAAATGCTAGCTGCAAAGGGTAGGTTTCCAGAGGAAGACAGAGATGGAGAAAAACAAGGGTTTCCAGAGAAATACATCTAGAAAGTATTTAGAGAAAATTTATTGATCATTTTGACTGGATAAATTGTGTTACTTAGACTGTAAGCACTCCTAAAGATGCTAATAGTTATGCAGAACAACAGGAGAGATAGGAGAAGTGTGGCAGAACAGTAAAAGGACAAACATATTTTCTCTTTAAAGAAAAAGAAAAAACAGAAATAATTATAATTTGTACATGTAACTGTAACTTCTAGCAGAAAAATACAGAACTAACATGAACTCTTTAATGAGCTGGAATACAGAATAGAGTGTATGTGTGGAAAATGGGTAGACAGTGGAAACTGGCAGGATCGGTAGCAATGTGGAAAGATATGCTAAGAATTAAAAATTACCTTGGAGAACCGGTCTGAAAAACAGAATTAAATTCCCTGCCGACCTTCTTTGGTGTATCTAGTCATTATTAAAACCTCTGTCCATAATATGCTTCTATCTCATCTACCTCTGCCTGTGATATAACCTCTGNTCCGATCTATTCTAAGATTTAAAACAAGAACAAAATCGTGTGACTTTTTGACAAGAAGTGATGTTTTATCAGCTTTGGGCATTCAGTCATCATAGACATTTGTGTATCAGGTTGGTTTTTGATAGCTACTTGCTTTGGGATGTGTTATAGCTGCCATAAACAGTGACAGATAGATGGATAAATACAGTTTATGATTTCATCTCTTTCAGGTGTCCTGTCCTGTAATGACTTTGAAACCTTACATTTTCACTTGCTCCTTTCTCAGGAGGTTCTGACTTAGGACAGCCTTTCTTTTCAAATCCCTATTTCATTTTTGTGCAAAAATTGTTCATGGTTTTGGCCAGAGGGAGTCCCTGTCATATTTAAAATACATCACGTCCTCACAGCAGCTGGAAATTCATGTTTTTATCTAGTCTATGTGCATATGTAAGCCTGTCTGTCGGGCTTTTTTAGAGAAATTAATTGTGGTTACAAGTAGCAATGACCTTGATGGTGGGGCAGAGTGTCTTCTCAGCAAGTTTGCTGATGACACAAAACTGGGAGGACTGGCTGATTCACCTGAAGGCTGTGCAACCATTCATCAAGATTTGGACAGATTGGAGAGCTGGGCCTAGAGGGACCTAATGAGGTTCAACAAGTGCAGAGTCCTGCATCTGGGAAGGAATAACAAAATGCAGCAGTACAGGTTAGGAGGTGATCTGCTAGAGAGCAGCCCCATGGAGGAGGGCTTTGGAGTCCTAGTGGACAACAAGTTATCCATGGGACAGCAATGTGCCCTTGTGGCCAAGAAGGCAAATGGTATCCTGGGATGAGTTCAGAAGAGTGTCCAGCAGACTGAGGAAGGTTCTCCTCTCCCTCTACTCTGCTCTAGTGAGACCTCACCTAGAGTATTGCATCCAGTTCTGGGCTCCCCAGTTCAAGGGATTTACCTGAGAGGGTGCAATGGAGAGCTGTGAGGATGATTAAGGGACTGCAACCACCTGCCTTATGAAGCCAGGCTGAGAGACCTGGGGCTTTTTAGTCTGGAGGGGAGAAGACTGAGAGGGGATCTAATGAATGTGTATAAATATATGAGGGCTGGGCAACCTCTTCTCACTTGTGCCCTGTGATAGGACAAGGGACAATGGATTCAAGATAGAGCACAGGAAGTTCCACCTCAACATGAGAATTTCTTTACTGTAAAGGTTACAGAGCCCTGGAACAGGCTCCCCAGGGAGACTGTGGAGTCTCCTTCTGTGGAGACTTTCAAGACCCATCTGGATGCATTTCTGAGTGACCTGACTTAGTTTTGGTCCTGCTCTGGCAGGGAGATTGGACTCAATGATCTTCAGAGGTCCCTTTCAACTTCTGACATTCTGTGATTCTGTTTGTTTTAAACAGTAATTTGCAGAACTGCTGCAAAGAAGAGTGGCACCAATGAATTATCAATCTGATCCAAAGATGAAACAGCAAGCAAACTGACAAAACCACTGTTTTGTAACTATGATGGGGTTCAGAATACTTTTATCCTCTCTTGAAAAGACGATAAGTGATTCTAATGAGTGAAAACAAAGCCTGAAGGTTGACTATTACAAAGGTTGCTCCATAGTATGTGCTCTCTCTCTATTCTATATTTACAGCTAATTTAACTACTCAAAAGTCTATCAGAGGTTAGTATATGATCAGTAATTTTATACCTCAGAATTATCAGTCCTCATGATTAGTAATCCTATGTGATCTGTGGTTGTAACAAGTTCCCTTTCGAAGAAGAGAAAGTCTTAAAAAGTAATGTATTTTGTGAAATAGGAGCACAATATACTTTTATGATCCTTATTCATACCCTTTTTTCACCATGTACATAAAATCCCTGAATTCACATTTCTGACCCAAGAATCTGAAATGCTGCTTTTTATTGTTAGGGTGGGTTTGTCCAGTGAACCTTTATGGGCTGTGGTTCCTGCATTTGGTTATTTGTTCTTTACTTGCTGTATTAATATGAGCACCACTTTGTATGGCAACCTTCCTTAAGTGCCATCCAAGCCCCAAGGGAGTCAAGGAGGATTTTGACCTTTATTTCACAGGAAATGAATCAGGCTTGTTTATACAGAAGAAAAGCAACTGCATACATGCAGTTACAGATCTAAACATCATAGTTAAATGCAGTGTTGGCTAGTACTAAAAACAGTCATGAAAGATCTGGGCAAATTTCATGTTTTTCTTAGTGCTTTGTGTTGGGTTGTGGTGTTTTTTGAGGGTTTTTTTTGTGTGTGTGTGTTCATTTTGGTTTTGTTTTGTTTGTTTGTTTGTTGGTTTGGTTTGGATTTTTCTTTTTAAGGAACAAGAAGCAAAAGCACGATTTTGTTCAGTCCCAAACAGATTTCTGTGTGACTCTTGGGACTGTTCTACTACTCTGACTAGGATTCACTGACAGTCCATTTATCCAGTTTTCATCAAGGTTTGAACTATTAATTCTGCGTGTAATTTTTTCACATGTATTATTGGTGTCCTGGTTTAAGTCAGGATTGATTATGATTTTGTAGGTATCTTAAATATAGTATCTATAGAATCTGATAGGAGTTTTCAGGAAAGAGTTAAAGGCTCTGTGTGTGAATTCCTTTTCCTGATGCATTTTGACAGAAAAAGGAGGATTATAATTAAACTGAACATAGCAATTTTCAGAAATACATAGGGCTAGAAGACATNCGGGGCTGGCGGTCCTGGTCCCGCCCCTCCCGGTACCGGTCCTGGTCCCGCCCCTCCCAGTACCGGCCCGGGTCCCGCTCCGGCCGGCGTAGCCCGGACTGGGATTTTTTTGACATAAGTACAGAAATCCGCCCGCAGGGTGCCAGTGTCGCGGTGTGTCGGGGCAGGAAGTGTTTTTAGCCCACTTTAGGGGAAGAGCGGGTCACAGAATCACAGAATTGTCAGAGTTGGAAAAGACCTGTAAGATCACCAACTGCCAACATCCCCCAGACCCATTAAAAATATATATATTTTAATATCTATATCTCCCACTGGTGCGTGTCCTGAAGTGCCTCATCGACACGGTTTTTAAATCCTCCCAGGGGTGGTGACTCCACCACCTCCCTGAGCAGCCCATTCCAACACCTCTCAGTAAGTTCTTCCTCGTATCCCGTCTAAACCTCCCCTGGTGCAACTTCAGGCCATTTCCTCTAGTCCTTGAGAGACTTGAGAGAAGAGTCCAGCACCCACCTCGCTACAACCTTCTCTCAGGTAGTTGTAGAGAGCAATAAGGTCTCCTCTCATCCTTCTCTTCTCTAAACTAAACATTCCCAATTTCCTCAGCCTCTCTTCACGTTGTCCCACAAGCAGGGTCTGTTACCCGGTGTGCAAGAGCCAACCCACACACAGAGTTAGATATTTGCATTAATATCCATTTCTGTGCAAAAAGGAGATCAGGGTGGTATTCCACAAAGCCAGCTTGATTTCCTGAAATGCCAGTGCTACTTTTATACCCAAAATAATAAGAACTTTCTCTAACATTATACTATCACTCACACCCATGACTGGTTAACTAATTCCTTGCTGCCATTTAAAGTGGCAATGCTCAAAAATTTCCCCACACATGCACAAAGAGTAAGGGACTCTTTGTTAGAAGGGGTCCCTCTAGCCTATGGATGTGTTTTTTAGTATGCTAATAGCTCATTAATACATTAATAGCATGTTAATACAGTGAATCCAGTTACACAATGTTTTTCTAGCCAGTGCTCAAGGCTGTAACAAGATAAGTTTGGGGGGCACTCTTTCCCATCCCTTATAAGATGTCTCACAGGCCTGTCTCAAGGCCAGGCAGCATGGTTATTACATGCTGGACAGTATATCAGGACAATATAATGATGAAAAAGGGTTTCCCAGCTTCACACAAGAAAGTGGTGTGAGTCAACATGGACAGTTCGTGCTTGTCTGAAACTTTTTGTGGAGCAGTGTGCTTTCTCGTAATGATTTTATATTTTCTAGCCCTGCTCTCACATTTCCTCAGCTCACCTCCATCCCAGCTGGCATCGCTGGCTGTTGTGGGCAGCCTTCAGTCAAACACAGCTCACAAGGAAGTTGAGTCGACCTGCAGTTATCCTCACACCCACCAGCCTGGGTGAGTCAGTCATAAATGGCTCTCTCAACCACACTACTCTGCCAGAAACTTGTCATGCTTCTTGCACAGCCTATGAATGGGTCTTTTTTTGCTCTTTTGGATCTGGAAAATCTGGAATTCCTTCCTAGTGTGACACAAATCCTTTTGTCTCGAGGTTCTTCTATGTTTTCTCTCCATCTCTTGGATCATCCTGTAGCCTGTGAACATGTGAGTACAGTTACCTCGCAGCTCAGGCAGGGCTGACCTTTCAGGGCAGGTGGGATTTGACTAGCAGAGCATCATGAGGAAAGCATCTAATCCAAACATGATGCAGTTCAGAAAACATGATGTTGAACTCCTGTGTTTCCTATAGTGCTGGACTAGGCAGCACTAAAACACTGAAAGAGACTAAGCTGGAGCTTACTGCTTGAAGAAGTGCAGCCTTATGGCAAACACCCACATTGGAACAGTTGTCCTGTGACAGGAACTTCAATCTGGAGCAGGGGAACAGCCTGAGGAGGGATTGGAAAGGACAGAGCATTATGAACTGACCCCAACCTCTGTTCTCCCTCCTCCTGTGGCACTTGCAGAGGGGAGGATTGGAGCTGAGTCTAGGAAGAAGAGGGGGCTGTCAAGAAGACACTTTTAGGTTTTTTTCTTTCTCACTATCCTAGTTTAATAATACACTGTTTTTCATTCACAATAAATTAAATTAATCTTCCCCAAGCTGAGTGTCTTTTACCTGTGATGGTAACTTGTGAGTGATCTCCTTGTCCTTATCTAGACTCATGAGCTTTTTCATCATATTTTCTCTCCTTATCCTGTGACAGAAAGTGAATGAGAGTATACCTAGGTGGGCACCTGTCAGACAACCGAGGTCAACCCACCACACTCCCTTAATTATCAAGCCCATCCCATACCTCACACCTTAAAATGTATACAATATGGAAGGAGGATGCAGGGAATGCAATTCCTTTCTGGTACCTCTTTTCTTTTTTATGGTATAGGTTTAGAGGGGCAAGTGTACCTTCTGAGCTTGAGTTGTCATGCTTTTTGACTCGAGCTGCAGTTTTAATCACAGAATCACAGAACTGTCATGGTTGGAAAGATCTCTAAGATCACAGAGTCCAACTGTCAACCCAGAAAAAACCACCATGCCCACCAGACTATGTCCTGAAGTGCTACATCTACACATTGGTAGCTGAGGTACACAGATATTTCAGTTTTCCATGACAACCTTCTTTCCTCAATAGTTGTTGCTACTCATATCCAGCTATTACAGCATTTTACCTTCTGGCTTCAGTATATTTATATTATTAATATATTTATTATAGGCAGCTGCAGCAGAATGAGTTTTTTTTTGGGGGGTTGAGGTTTTTTTGTTTGTTTTGTTTGTTTGTTTTGTTGAGTACAGAGACACTTGTTATATCACTTTGTGTGTATGTGGTTTCATTCCAAATATCTAAAAATCTTGTACTAATTCAGCAAGGAGATATAAAGGCATTATTGCCCATACTTATTAGTGTCAAGCCATTCTTTCTATTTAAACTGTAATTTTAACTTTTTGCACTTCTTAACATAAATAGTTTTGTTATTTATTGTTATGTATATCTGTCCACTTGCCTATATTTATTTTTTTTAAAAGCTGATAAATTTTCAAATGTGGAAATTTAGAGGTATTTCTCATGGAAATAATAGTTGGTGTCTTGGGAGTCCAAGCTCTTACCTATAAATAATCATCTTAAATATATAGGTTCTAAGGCTGAGAAATTTATTTAAAATGATATTTTATGTATAGTGCATGTCTATGTTAAAATCTGCAAAACAAAAGATTTTGTTCATTTGGGGGGGATTTGAAACATTACAATAACATGAATTAAGACTGTTCTGAACAACCCTAAGCAGCTCAGTTCTTGAATAATGTAGAAATTATTGGCACTATTCTGTTTCAAGTATTTTTCATAAAATTCTGTGTGAACTTTTCTATTCTCGTGTCACAGTCCTCATATGGACTTTCTCTATTATGTTTTATTTAATACTAAGGCTGTCTAAACCTTCAGAGTGGAAACTGAAAGAGCTGGTCTGCAGTGTGACTGTTACTGCTTTTGACTATTTCAGAGGGATGTAAAGTGAAGATTGCATTGAGCCCAGCGTGTGTCCTGTTTTGCAACTGGGGTGATTACCCTCGTTGTTGATAACAGGGCCATGTGAGTAATGCAGATTAGACACAATAGATCGTTGACACATTAACATGAAATTAGAAGAGCTAAATAAAATGGAAAATCCCATCTTTCTCATTTCTTTCCTATTATTAAATTACTTATGTTATTATTTCGATCTAATAAGCTTCAGCAACGGTGAGTGCTCTAAATGGCCTTCTACTGATGGAAGGCCAAGCTATTTTACTTTTAAATTATTTTGCCTGTAAGACCTGAGAAACATGATTAAAAGCAAAACAAATGCTGTTATATAGGGTGGCTTAGGATAACCTCATGGAGACCATGAAGCAATTTTTAATCAATATTTATATTTCCCGGATTACCTGGTTTAGAAAGACTTACTGCTTTTTAGCATTCCCTGTCTATTTTTCTTAGAAATCGTCTGAAAATTAGAGTTGTGTAGATGCACATGGCCTTCTCTTCCTTGTGAGAGTTATTTTAATTTTGCTGAGTAATCTCTGTACATATTTTAAAGAACAGAAGAGTTATGCCACACAATACCACAGCCTGTTTCAGTCACTTAGCAACGTGTAATGCTAACAAAGAGAAGCAGGACTCTGGTGCAGCAGAAATACAATTGTTAGACAGCAGAAAGGAACTCATTACAATAATGAAGACAGAAGTCGTAGCATTCTATAGGTAAAACAAAGCTAGAAAAGAACACATAATCCAAGGAGTTTTCTTTTTTGCAAGGGGTTCAGTTGCTTATAGTTTTATTTTTCAGGAAAGCTTCCCTCTTGTAGAAAAAAAAGTAGAGCTTAGACAAAACCCTCATTGTTCTAACTATAATTTAATGTATGATTTTCAGTATACTACACAGTTCTTCAGAGCTTTATCTTGTGGTTGGCATAATTTGTTTCTAAATCTTTGTCATCACTGCTGCCATTGGCAGTAATTATTTTCATCAGAGATTCACAAATCAATGTTGTATGTAGAATTTTAATATGAAGTATGTTTTATTGTATAATAAATCACTGCTGAATGTAAAAACAGTGATTTTGTCTGGAAGGAACACTATGTAGTGTAGGGCAAAGATTTTTGAAAACTGGTAATTTCTCTAGGAAAAAAATGGCAACAGTTTGCTGGGAAATAACATTAAGGGAGAAATTAAAGAAGCTTCAGTGTTGCAGTGGGAAATACAGTTATGGTGAAACTCCAGAGAAACAACCTGAAAAAGAGCATGTACCCTATCTTCAGACAAATCTTTAATTGAAAGGACTGGGATACCAAGAGAAATTACACTGTTTGATCAGTACAGGTTGAGTACTGCAGTTAACTCATTCACAGTGGGGGAAATGTGATGTTAAAACAAAGCTTTGGAAAAGAAATTTTCATTCTTCAAAATCTATGAGCTTTTCCTAAATAAGAGAGATAATTAAGAAAGGAAACTAACTAGTTCAGAAATTTTATGTATGGGGTGGAATTTCATGGCTGTTTAAGCTATAGAAAGTAATAAGAAATTAATTGTAGAAATGAGAATCGTTGCTTTTATGCTGATATAGAATGCCAAGAGATTTTCTAACCTTCTACTTGAAAACTTTAATCAGTAAAAAATTAGAAGCAGATTTACTGTATTGTTGTTAGCAGCTGTTTTCATCATATTTATAAGCATCCATTCCACTAATGAATTTTTTTGACTCAATGGTTTTGAGTATGTTCACAAGAGAAAGTGGTTACTGCAGCAAAAACTAGGGAAACACAGCTCAAGGAGAAAAATGGATTGAAACTGAAGACAATGTTGGAATAATTAAAATAGATATAAAGTTTATCTGTAAATGAGAAGACATCTAACTACTATAGGAGAAAGATTCTCCCTCCTCTCCTCACTTATTTCTCTAAGCTTCTCCCATAGGAAGAATTGGAACAAAGAAATCTAATTAATTTTAAAGAGAAGCTTAATCAGTGTATGAAGGCTACTATATGATGAAGTCAAATCCAACTGCAGGGAACTGAATGAAAACTAGGGTAGGTACCAGGAAGGCCAAGATAAGTTTTAATCTATTAGTCTACTGTTCTACAAAGTTACATGCATTGGTGTTTACTAAAATGCTCAGCTAAAGGGGATGGCTAATGGAAATGCTAGCTGCAGAGGGTAGGTTTCCAGAGGAAGACAGGGATGGAGAAAAACAAGGGTTTCCAGAGAAATACAGCTAGAAAGTATTTAGAGAAAACGTATTGATCATTTTGACTGGATAAATTGTGTTACATACACTGTAAGCACTCCTAAAGATGCTAATAGTTATGCAGAACAACAGGAGAGATAGGAGAAGTGTGGCAGAACAGTAAAAGGACAAACATATTTTCTCTTTAAAGAAAAAGAAAAAACAGAAATAATTATAATTTGTACATGTAACTGTAACTTCTAGCAGAAAAATACAGAACTAACATGAACTCTTTAATGAGCTGGAATACAGAATAGAGTGTATGTGTGGAAAATGGGTAGACAGTGGAAACTGGCAGGATCGGTAGCAATGTGGAAAGATATGCTAAGAATTAAAAATTACCTTGGAGAACCGGTCTGAAAAACAGAATTAAATTCCCTGCCGACCTTCTTTGGTGTATCTAGTCATTATTAAAACCTCTGTCCATAATATGCTTCTATCTCATCTACCTATGCCTGTGATATAACCTCTGTTTAATGGACTTTGCTTATACAGGAGAAACACCCTTAAAAGTTGGAAGATATGTTGTCTTGCTTGTGGTAGCATGGTAACAGAATCAAGCTCTCTGATTTGTCAAAAATTTTAATGGAATGTGGAAACACATTTTAATCTCAGTGTTTCATCTACATGAGATGCAAAGTCCTGTCTTATTACAAGGTAGAAGTAAAAGTGTTCTTGGTTTACACATACACTCAATTATTGCACTTTAGCTCAGCAGTGCCAGAGAAATGTGATTCTGTCTTCCTGAATGTCCTGTCCAGGTTTGCTTTCTGAAGTGAACTGCAGATGCATAGCAAGGAAAGAGAAAATGTCTTTTACAGTAAAAAAACCTGATTCAAGACCCTTGAACTCACTGTGTCTTTCCCCTGACATAGCAGAACCCAAAGTAATTTCTAAAACAAGTTAACTAATCTCTTAACTCAACTACTTTGACACTATACCTATATGATGTTTCAGAATTGGAAAATCTTTCCATCTTACTCTATATTTTTATTTGGTAAATTTTTCCTGTTGAGCTGACTGGCTTCATTTCTTGAGGTTTTGGTAGTTCTCAGTTCCCATGCCTCATGTTCTTGTAGCTTTGGCAATGTAAAGGAGAGGAAGAATCTAGAACAAGGTAGGGGCAGAGGGAAGAAAGGGGAGATTCTGAAATAAAAACTATTATTTCTGTAGAGGTAGGCTGCAGAATTAGGGGGTTGAGATAATCACATGATGAACCCTGGAGCACTGGAAATTCTGCTGGTGTGTGTCTGCCTCTGTGGGATACAGGCTTTGCCTTGAAGCTCATTTTTTGGTACAAACATAGTACCATGGGTTATGTTGATTGCCTCATTCTAAGATTTAAAACAAGAACAAAATCGTGTGACTTTTTGACAAGAAGTGATGTTTTATCAGCTTTGGGCATTCAGTCATCATAGACATTTGTGTATCAGGTTGGTTTTCGATGGCTACTTGCTTTGGGATGTGTTATAGCTGCCATAAACAGTGACAGATAGATGGATAAATACAGTTTATGCTTTCATCTCTTTCAGGTGTCCTGTCCTGTAATGACTTTGAAACCTTACATTTTCACTTGCTCCTTTCTCAGGAGGTTCTGACTTATGACAGCCTTTCTTTTCAAAGCCCTATTTCATTTTTGTGCTAAAGTTGTTCATGGTTTTGGCCAGAGGAAGTCCCTGTCATATTTAAAATGCATCACGTCCTCACAGCAGCTGGAAATTCATGTTTTTATCTAGTCTATGTGCATATGTAAGCCTGTCTGTCGGGCTTTTTTAGAGAAATTAATTGTGGTTACAAGTAGCAATGACCTTGATGGTGGGATAGAGTGTCTTCTCAGCAAGTTTGCTGATGACACAAAACTGGGAGGACTGGCTGATTCACCTGAAGGCCGTGCAACCATTCATCAAGTTTTGGACAGACTGGAGAGCTGGGCCTAGAGGAACCTAATGAGGTTCAACAAGAAAAAGTGCAGAGTCCTGCATCTGGGAAGGAATAACAAAATGCAGCAGTACAGGTTAGGAGGTGATCTGCTAGAGAGCAGCCCCATGGAGGAGGGCTTTGGAGTCCTAGTGGACAACAAGTTATCCATGGGACAGCAATGTGCCCTTGTGGCCAAGAAGGCAAAAGGTATCCTGGGATGAGTTCAGAAGCGTGTCCAGCAGACTGAGGAAGGTTCTTCTCTCCCTCTACTCTGCCCTAGTGAGACCTCACCTAGAGTATTGCATCCAGTTCTGGGCTCCCCAGTTCAAGGGGGACAGGGATTTACCTGAGAGGGTGCAATGGAGAGCTGTGAGGATGATTAAGGGACTGCAACCTGGGGCTTTTTAGTCTGGAGGGGAGAAGACTGAGAGGGGATCTAATGAATGTGTATAAATATATGAGGGCTGGGCATCAAGAAGGAAGGGACAACCTCTTCTCATTTGTGCCCTGTGATAGGACAAGGGACAATGGATTCAAGATAGAGCACAGGAAGTTCCACCTCAACATGAGAAAGAATTTCTTTACTGGAAAGGTTACAGAGCCCTGGAACAGACTCCCCAGGGAGACTGTGGAGTCTCCTTCTCTGGAGACTTTCAAGACCCATCTGGATCCATTTCTGAGTGACCTGACTTAGTTTTGGTCCTGCTCTGGCAGGGAGATTGGACTCGATGATCTTCGAAGGTCCCTTCCAACTTCTGACATTCTGTGATTCTGTTTGTTTTAAACAGTAATTTGCAGAACTGCTGCAAAGAGTGGCACCAATGGATTATCAATCTGATCCAAAGATGAAACAGCAAGCAAACTGACAAAACCACTGTTTGGTAACTATGATGGGGTTCAGAATACTTTTATCCTCTCTTGAAAAGATGATAAGTGATTCTAATGAGTGAAAACAAAGCGTGAAGGTTGACTATTACAAAGGTTGCTCCATAGTATGTGCTCTCTCTCTATTCTATATTTACTGCTAATTTAACTACTCAAAAGTCTATCAGAGGTTAGTATATGATCAGTAATTTTATACCTTAGAATTATCAGTCCTCATGATTAGTAATCCTATGTGATCTGTGGTTGTAACAAGTTCCCTTTCGAAGAATAGAAAGTCTTAAAAAGTAATGTATTTTGTGAAATAGGAGCACAATATACTTTTATGATCCTTATTCATACCCTTTTTTCACCATGTACTTAAAATCCCTGAATTCACATATCTGACCCAAGAATCTGAAATGCTGCTTTTTATTGTTAGCGTGGGTTTGTCCAGTGAACCTTTATGGGCTGTGGTTCCTGCATTTGGTTATTTGTTCTTTGCTTGCTGTATTAATATGAGCACCACTTTGTATGGCAGGCTTCCTTAAGTGCCATCCAAGCCCCAAGGGACTCAAGGAGGATTTTGACCTTTATTTCACAGGAAATGAATCAGGCTTGTTTATACAGAAGAAAAGCAACTGCATACATGCAGTTACAGATCTAAACATCATAGTTAAATGCAGTGTTGGCTAGTACTAAAAACAGTCATGAAAGATCTGGGCAAATTTCATATTTTTCTTAGTGCTTTGTGTTGGGTTGTGGTGTTTTTTGAGGGTTTTTTTTGTGTGTGTGTGTTCATTTTGATTTTGTTTTGTTTGTTTGTTTATTGGTTTGGTTTGGATTTTTCTTTTTAAGGAACAAGAAGCAAAAGCACGATTTTGTTCAGTCCCAAACAGATTTCTGTGTGACTCTTGGGACTGTTCTACTACTCTGACTAGGATTCACTGACAGTCCATTTATCCAGTTTTCATCAAGGTTTGAACTATTAATTCTGCGTGTAATTTTTTCACATGTATTATTGGTGTCCTGGTTTAAGTCAGGATTGATTATGATTTTGTAGGTATCTTAAATATAGTATCTATAGAATCTGATAGGAGTTTTCAGGAAAGAGTTAAAGGCTCTGTGTGTGAATTCCTTTTCCTGATGCATTTTGACAGAAAAAGAAGGATTATAATTAAACTGAACATAGCAATTTTCAGAAATACATAGGGCTAGAAGACATGTGCATTTCATTTGTTATTTGAACAGAAGCAATAGGCAAGGAAACAAATATTTTCTAATAGTGTTAATATAAAACTGACTCATTAACACCCATATTAGACTAGAGAAACAACAGGATGTGAGCAATGCTCCTTTCAAGTTGGAAATTTATGCTAGCAAATAGGAATAAACAGGGTAAATAATCTTGGTGATAGCATTGGGAATGTTATTTAGACTGACATCACATAGCTAGGTGTACAGTTATCCCACCATCTGGAGGCAAGGATCACATATTTTCCTTCTGCAAGCACCCTAGTTAAATGAAAGTAACATTTACTGCAGCAATGATCTCCTATGTGTACCCAGAGGATAAAGAAATGTGTTTAAAACACTGAGAAGGGATTAAGAAACCACATTTCTTTGATTCTCACTTTTCTTTTTGCCTTTCTTCTGCTTCATTCAAACAGTACATCCCATACTGCTCCTCAGTACCAAACCAAAGGACTTGAACACACAGAGACAGGTGTGGGCTGGTGGCCTATCTCCTTTCAGTGGGCTTCAGGGTTCTGTGGAGATTTTTCTTCTTCCCAGTTCTGACCTGAGATAAAGGCTGCCCTGGACCAGTATTGTCTCTCTGTGGTGATTCTTGGCATCTAGATCATCCTGTGGGCCCCTCAAGAAGAAAAAATAGCACCCAGTCACTGCATCCAAACTGCCACCAAGCTGTCTGGTGCAGTCAACATGCTGGAAGGAAGCACATCATTCTGATTTACCTGCCTGAAAGATACTACTTTTGTTGTTGCTAAATTAAAAACAGTTAATCCCTTTCCTGTATTCATTTATATTATGGAGATAATGTCATGATTTTATTTGCTGACAGTTCTAAAATGTAAATGCATGCCATGTATTATTTTTGTGTCTCTATTTTGTAGGGCAGTTAGGTTTTATTCATTAAATTAAAAAAAAAATACAAAGGAAGAAATTATTTATAACTTATTCAATCTTTCAGCTCCAGAGCTGGGATCTGTACAAACTAATTTTAAGAGGATCAGGGGAAAATCTGAAGTAGGTTAAATTTCTTCAGTGACAGATGAACTTTCATCTGTATATAATTACCATTTTGGGTGCTTATTTCTTTGGTCACTTGCTGTCTGACTCTGCCTGTGTTACAGAATGTTAATACCATGAGACTAAATGGAATAAAGTGTTGCTGCAGAGATTACATCTGTGACATTACTTGGGTCTAGTAACTTCAGTCAGAATTTAGCAGGTTGAAGACTGGCCCCAAGATGCTGTTGTCTAAGAAATGAAGTAGGAGCCACATCATCTCTCAGATGCAGACTATGTTACTCCATAACACGGCTCTGCCACACTGGTAAAGTTATTTGCTAAAATATCTGCACCCAAAATCAGTGGAATCCTCTAGGTTATGTTGCCCAGTGCTTCTGGATACCAGATTTAGGCACATACTTTCAAAAAAACTTCCATTTATTTCTCAGCACAGCCTCAGTCACATCTCACATCTCTTGCAGCAGCTGCACTTCTAGAACATCCAGCTCTTAGTACTTTTCATGTGACCACAGAAAGTAAATTAACACTGACAATGCTGTCTTAAGTCCAGTGCCTTTTTCATGAGGATGCTGAAGACAGTTTCCACCCATAATTTTGCCCTGACTGATTTGTTAATGTAGCTACCAATGTGGCATGGTTTTCCTGGTACCTGGTTCAAAGCCTTGTACTTGACATGTTCTGGTCTAGCAGCATTCTTCTGTGCTAAGGGAAGTGACCTGTCTGCATATTTGCTCCTAACACAAATCCAGAAGCTGGCAGAACCTTCCTGTGGGAGAAGAATGAGCAACTAGACAGGTGGCAGAGAATCCTCTGTTGTTTTTACTGTCCCTACCTCAGACCAGGGCACTCTTTTCTTCCACTTCTATTTTATCCTAGCTGACATAAATGTGGAAAAAAGAGAAGCAGCAGGTTAATTACAGATGTAAAGACAAGATTTTTCAAATAAATCTGTGCTAGTCTGGAGGATTTATTTTGTTTTCATGTCAGAAATTTACTGAATTTGAACCTATATAATATTATTTACCTTTACCTGAGGCTATTCATTCAATTTAATGCAGTACCAGCCACTGCTCTGATTTTTTAAAATTCTTTTTTATTTTTTATGCAATTTTATGTAATAGGTACATGCTTTGAGCATAAACTCCACCAGGAGATAGATGTTAGCAAAATCTTCCCAGCTTCCAACGTTGCAAGGATGTAATGGGCCCCACAAACTGTGAGTCTGGTGGTGAGCAAAATAGTTTGATGAATTCTAGCGGCAGCAGCAGCTCCATGGCTGTAAAGCACTGAATTCAGAGGATAAAAATGAATAAGGCATGTGCTATATTGTCCTGGTTTGGGCCAGGATAAAGGTGATTTTCTGGTTTGTACTTTTGCTTTCAGCTAAGTTTCTTGTAAGTAGCTGCACTTGCTGAAATTAACAGCAAGTTTCTCGGACAGTGTCTGCTTCTAGGACTGGTAACACTGGATGTTTATAGTTACTGCCAGAGACTGGTATGCAGAGCCAAGGACACTGCTCAGCTCTGAGGAACATTTTACCCTCCAGAAGGAATAAAGAGGTCCCACCTGAACCCCTCCTCAGGGGAGGCCTGAGACAAGATAGGTGCCAGAACTGACCAAACAGAGTATTCCATCCCATACATGTCCTACTCAGTATAAATTTGAGGGATCACGAGGGTCAAAGATCCTTCCTGCCCTTTCTTCCTGTTCTTCCTGCCCTTTCCTTCACCTGTTCCCTCCGTTCTTCGGCATCCTGGGAGGATTCCATCCGTTAGTCTGCCTGTGGTCCTGATCCGTGCCAGCCTGAATCTGTGTGTTCCTGCCTCCAGCTCCCGACTGCTCCTGACCCCAGGGGTCCAGCCTGGACTTTCCCAGGGCTGTCCTGCAGCCTCCGTGGTGATGTGAGAGTTACTGGCGGAAAGTGGGGAGGAAGGTGGTAAAAATTTTTCTTGTATATTTGTATATTTGTATATATTTAGTAATTTTACCTGTTTATCATTACTGTTTCATTAAAGTTGTGTAGTTTAGTTTCCAACCCATAAGTCTCTTTCCTTTATTCTCTCTTCTTTCCTTGTCAGGGAGGAGAGGGGGATTAATAGAAAACATCTGTTATTTGGTTTAATTGACAGGCCAGTGTTAAACTGTGACATATATACTTTCTATAATCTATCACAGCACAATCTATCATGCACCTTCTTTTTCTTGGATGAAATTGCCTTCTTGCAACATCAGCATAAATATTTGGAAGAAGACAGAAACATGTGGCTTTCAGAAGTACTCCACTGACAAATTGCTTCAGGAGAAAGCATGACTTTTCATCTACTGTCTCAGATAATTCATGGAGTTAACCACAGCAACTAAGTGCCACCTCTGTGCCCTGTTGAGGCAGAGCTAACTGTGTTAGCAGAAATTTAAACACATGTGGGAAAAGCCACAGGAATTATGAGACCTGTGAGTCTATGTTTAATAGACAGGAACACCTGACAGAAAAGAGAGGAAAGAGTTCCACATTTCTTGAATTTTACTCTTTCCAAGACTCCCTCTTTTTTGGCTTAAGATCTCACCTCATATGCTCCTTCATATATCACTGTGCTCCATAAGTTTTTCCTACTGGATAGAGTAGGGAGCAATAACACTGAGAATGCAGTCCCCATCTCACTGAAATCAGTGGAAAAACTCCAGGAGCTAGAGTGAACCAAAATGTCTCTGTTAATGTAGCTTCATTTCTCTGAAAAATCCAGGCTTAAAAAAAAAGCAGAACCAAATCCCCTTTTTACTGTCTTTCTAAATATTACAGCAAAATGCCACAACTGAATCCCTCTTCTCCAGTTACTTGCAATTATGATGAATTATTGGGTTGTATTGTGCTTTGGGGTTCCAGGTCTAAAGGGACTGTCTTGGCAGCTTTGCTATAGCTTCACTTTAATCAATGATGTAATCAAATTGTCCTTCCTCCTCCAGTGTTCTGTAGACCTCTCTTGAAATTATTAGAAAAGATTTAGAGGATACTAGATGTCCTCAGTGAGCACATAATTTGAAAATCCCATTACCAGTCATGAGGAATATTCAGAACGGGATTATTTTAATGACAGGCTCAGTTCCAAATTTGGACAGTTAGTAAATTCTTTCCAGACCTCATGAGAGGGAGTTAAGGTTGGATTAATCTCCTCTGACTGTAACCATCTCTAGTTTAGACATTTCCACCCGAGCTTACTACCTGATGCTGTCTACATACTCAGGGGTTGGGGGAGAAATAGGCAGGTTTAAGACACATCAGTAATTTGTTCCGTGTTATACTTCTGTTTTAGGATGAGATGAATTGTTCCCTGAGAATGCCTGTGTCTCTCCAATGACTGGAGGGGGAGCCCAAATGGTAAATCTCTACATTGTAAATATGTCCAGCTAGGTGAGACTCACTCCCTCTGTGATTGCCTTTCATTTTTCATGCAGGGCATCCCACATTCTTCTCAGCTTTGGGAGAACAGTTCCAGTTGTCACCATAGTTCCCAGCTGCTCTACCATGATGAGATGGTCCAGCAGAGTTAAAATCACAGTACTGGTTCCTGCTAGCTAGCCCTGGAGAAGTTAAGCAGTAGTCATGGTAGAAACTGGGTGGCCTTGATCATAAATGATCAATAAGGTGAAAATAATGGGTACAGAACAGAACCAAACTCATTTAAAAAATGGTGAAGACATACAAATATGTGCTTAATCTTCTAAAAATGGAAACCAGAATTTTAAATACACCGCTGTATTTTGACACTAGATGGCAACAGTATACATTGGAAACAGTGGATTCTCAACCAGTAAGCATTAACTCAAGGAAATGAATGAAAGAGAATCACAGCCATTATTTTTAGAATAGATTCTGCATTAAGTAAATTCTAAAAATGTCTAGTGTACACTGTTTCTGATATAAAGATATAGAATGTAGAGAAACTGATCTAAATGTAATAGAAAAGCTTATAATTATTCTGAGTGATAATCCTTCCTCTAATGAAAGAATATTTGTTAGAGGTTCATCAATATAAACAAAGGTTAAATGTAGCTTTTACTGACTGGATGACTACAAAGGGTTTGAACATCAAAGTCTCCACTCCTTTGGTCCTCAACTTCTTAACCAAATCAGTGTGTGTTTAGAGTTTAAGAACATTTTTGTTTTATGATCATATACACTTGTACAGTTCATGAATCAAATTTTCATTTACAGAGGGTAGTAGACATTCTACTGTGTGACTCATTTAATTAAAAAAAACAAAAGAGAGAGAGAGAGAGAGAAAAGAAAATGTCTGAAAGACTGCAGAGAGGTTAGTTCAGAGACATTAGTTCAGCAAGAGAGATCACATCTGCACTTCTTTATTCATAGTGTTCTAAACTTTTTTGGACAGTGTCATTAGCCAGTGAAGAAGAATAGAAAGATGTGAATTTTTGATGCTGTCAGTTCCTTCTTCTTTACCAATGCCATTGAGATACCACACTGGGGAGATAGCATGGATATATCTGTGTAGGACTTCCCAGGTGGTCAGGGAAACTTCCCTGTTCCTCATTGCTCATTGGTTTTAAGATAATTTTTCTGATTACGTCTTTCTCATTGTGGGGACTTTCAGGATGAATATGTCCACCCCAGCCAGACCCAGTAAATTCTCATTTGAACTTGCCAGGTTCCCAGTTGTGTTGTTTATTGAGCATCTTATAACAGTCAACATTTCATGAGTGCTGATGAGTCATTAGTTCTGTGACACCATAATATAACTTCTACAATAAACAGGAACTTCGAACCTTTAAAGGACAGAAGAATGGAGTATTTAAGGCTTAACAAAATGTGTAGTAAAATTCTTAGACTTATCACAAGTATATCCTTTCAATATTGCTACTATTTTGAAAGAAAAAAAATCTCATTTATTTTGTAGAATGTTCTTCTGGGCTATGGAGCTATCCTTTATATGTTGCTCTTGTTTTGAAAGAAAAAAAAATTGCTATTTCTTTTGCAGAGTTTGATTCTGGGCTACGGATCAATTTCCTGTAAACCAAATCATGCTGTAGAGTTTTTGCAGGACTAAAGCCACAGAAGTGATAATGGCTTAACGAGAGAGAAATAGACAGGACACCTTTTTTTCAATGAAATTATCAAATCACACAGTGGAGTAGAGATCTGGGCATTGAGGCCATCTTCCCAACTGCAAGAGTTGTGTCTATATTGTCTTTTAGGTGTCTTCCTTCCACCTTCAATCAGAAGCTCAGTCAGCATCCACATTACCTATATTCAGGCCTATATACACAGTCAGAGAGTGTGTAACCAGGATTCAGGGTCTGAGCTTGTCAGAAGGGATCTGTGGAGAGGGATTCTGTAGCATCAAGCACAGGCAAACTTTTAACCCACTTCAGGTTCACAATCCACAGGATGACTTTCAGTTCTCGTGTGACTTTGAGGTGAGATATATCCTAAGGGAAGTATTTTTGGAGGACAGGAATAATGCCCTTTCTTTACTGTTAGGTGAATGTGGGAACTTTGTATTTCACAGATGTGGAGTGTGAGGCAGAAAGATTAAGTGAACTGCTCAAGGCTATAAGGAAAATTTGTATCAGAGCCCAGATCAGACAGGGGGAACTGCTGACTCCCAATGCTTTGCTAAGATACCTCCCTCTGTTAAAATAGGCCTATGAATCATCCTAAGAGCCAACAGTAATGCTTTATGAGTCTCAGCACTGCAGATGCTATTAGTGCTGTTGAGAAGGGACTTCTTTATCAATGTGCAGCTGTAATAATTCTCAACTCTTAGAAGTATTTATTCATCTTCAAAGCATTCACAATCTGAATCCAGCATAACTAGGGGGGTGCCAAACCTACCTTCCCAGGACTGTCCTTGGGTTTTCTTTTATCTAAAAAATCCTATTATTTTTATTGTTTCCAAATTGCAGATTCCAAAGCTGTAAAAATGACTTTGCAGTATATTCACTTCCTAACAATGCTTTTCTTGTTTGTCCTTAGGAGGTATTTAAAAGATATTGTAGGCTTCTTGGTGGCAACTGTGCACAAGAGAGGGAGAAAAAAAATCCTAATGTGTGTTTTTGTATTTCAGGACATGTTTTCATTTCATTCTGAATAATAACACCTTCTTATTTTCTATACTCTTCCAGGTATTCACCTCTTATCTGGTGAATAATGTCTGCATTTGAGACAGATTCTTTGTACTCACCATTCCTGTCATGGCCAGCAGGAGCAGAAGACTCAGTAAAGCCCAACAATCTTTTCATTAGGAGAAGGAAGAGAATTGTGGATGTCTGGGAAAAAAGGAGGACTCTTCTGCGCCCTGAAAAACTGTTCCAGAAACTTTCCTGTCTCTGTTCAGGAGATTTGCAGGTGGAACAAGAGCAGACCTGTTGAATACAAATCTGCATGAGTTACCTGCTTCTTTGGTGTAGACAGTAGGTTAAATCTTAAACTGGTACATCTCAAAGCACAATGATTCATCAAAAAACATGCTTGACATTAAACATACAAATCCCTCAGAAATCAGTGGGATTTTAGTGTATATTAACTAATGTACCTGCCTTATTTGAAGCCTTCAGAGGCATAGCATTATGAGGCATTTCATTGTTGCTCTACAACTTGCAGACAATTTTTCCAGTTTCCAAACCTTCCAGGATACGACTGGCTTCCCAAGGCTATCTGTTGGTACCTAAGGATTTGGACTATAATATTTATGGTGAAATGAGGAAAAATACTTTGGAAGCGTCACAGGTATTGTTTCACACATCCAATCAAAGTAATTCCCAGGTAATCTGTAGTTCCCAGAAGTCAAGATCAGATAGCATAGATGGGCCTGGAGAGGTGTCAGTGTCTGGCCTAGCACAGAAAGGGCTCCAAGGCTGTGGTGTCAGCTGTTATTTTCTCTCAGCCATGAAGCTGATTATTGCCATAAAGGTTCAAGACCTTGAAGAATCAAGCCTGAAGCCTTATAGAGTATGGAGGTTATCTACATACTTGGAATTGAACTATAAATGCAGAATCAATGTTAGTCATTCACAGCACTTCAGATAATATTGTCATAGGAAGGCAGACTTCAAACCACTTTACTTACACAAATTCATGTGTTTCCCCCTTTTTTTTTTTTTAATGCCTGAATGAAGTAGAAATAATGAATTACTTTATTCTAAAGTGTTTCAGTGAAATGTTATAGAAGTCATAAGGCAAATTCATCAAGAGAATACCAACTGATATTTGAAAAAGAGCCCCAAAGAGGAAGTAACTTAGAGCAGGATGATCAGTACCTGTGTCTGATGTATCTGTACATTACAGGTGTACCATACTTCCATGATGAGATACTATTCTCTTTTTTTGATAATCCTAGTACTTACTCCCATCAGAGCTAAAACTCAGAGACTGTGTTCACACCATGAGGTTAAATTCAGCCAGGGCACTTGACTGCCTAAACTGCTAATTTTTAGTCTGCATCCTGGCAAAGTTTTGTCCATTCAAACCAGAAGTCTCTCAGCTGATGCCTGTGCATAGTTCAGTGAGCAAGCACAATCTAAGGGGGATGGTCAGGCTGTGTCCATTCTGTTTTGGGACATAATAAAACTTGTCAGTATGCCCATAAACGGTAGTGTGGTACCTGGCTACTATCTAGAGAACTCCAGAGTATTTTATTTACTAAAACATTCATAGTATAAGTGGCAGATGTCAGCCTCCTCCAATTTTTTTTTGTTCTGTTTCATCCCTAAGCTTGAGATAAAGCTTTTTAGTTCCAGAACTACCCTGTCTCATTCACTGGAGACCTTCTTATCCCCTCAGGAAATGAGACTGCTGCAGAAAAGAGCCTCCTTCAGTATTCTGCCTTGATTTGATCCTCCACACAGCTTGGGAAGAACTTTCTGTGGTATGTAATTAAACAATGTACTAAAGCATACATACAAGGGAGGTCAATAATACTATCCACATGATAGGGAAACAGATATGTCACTCTGTTGGAAGTTTTTGTTACTCAGCAGTATTTGCTAAGCTAGCACTCTGTCCAGTGAGAGTCCCAGCACTTAAGTAGGTTGACTTTTGCAGGATTTTTATCATACACTCTCAATTGCTCTGATGCTCGGGCTATGTTTTCATCCTGGTACACTCAAGATGTTCCACAAAATAAAGATCCTAATTCTCACTTAAAAGAATCTTTACTCTCTCCCTTGCACTCACAGCCTCAGATATATCACAAAATCATAAGGACATGTTTTCTTCATGCTGTTTAGAATTTCAGGAACTGTGAAACCCCAGATATGCTGTTTCAATACCTTATACTTTTTTCAAAAGTTTGTGTTTTGTTTTTGGTGGTTTGTTTTTAAAGAGAAATAAAGACATAGTACTAAATTCAGAACCTTCTCCAAATCCTGGCAATCATGCTAGGGCAGAGGGAAGGGGAAGAGGGCATTTCTGAAATAAAAAGTGCATTCTCACAATATATACAGCTACATGGTATCTTGTCTGCTGAAGACTGCAAAACGAGGAAATCATTAGTTTCAGCATCTTTTGGATGCTCTGATGGATGCTAAGAACTGCCTTCATTACAGAGTAGTTCAGACCTAGCTACAGATAAGGACATCTTCATACCATCTTTCATCTTTACCTTCACTTTTCTGTGCTTGGTATTCCCAAAGGGTGTCACTGAGTACCAGCTGAGGAGTACCTCTTAGCATTGGGGTTACATTTTTCAGCTTCTTGTTGGTGGCCTTGTGTTTCTTTTGTGAGCTGCAACTTGTTCCATTACAGCCTTTGTGTAGGGCTCAGTTATACCTGGGTTACATACAGCAGCAGGGGCACTGTGGGCAGTGAAACTCACCCTTACTGCATGCTCCTGGTCAGATTAACCCAAATTCCTTGTCCTCAGGTCTGTGTTCCCTGCATATTCAGTGTTCAGAAAAGGTAATGCTCTTCTCAGGAGAAAAGATCTTCACTAAAAACCCCTTCTCCTTTCTTCATATTAAGCACTTTTTGAGTATGCAGAGGCAGAATTTAAAGTTTTTCTCTAAGGCTGTGTTTGCTGGTTGCTATCTCACTTGTTGGCAAATATTGTGTTGCTCACAACTGAGCTGTTAAGCATTGGCTGTAAGGAAGAAAATAAATGCAAAATCTTCTAAGGACCTGATGAATTTCCCGTGTCACTCAGTACCTTAATAGCCTTCTTCACCAACATGTGTATCCTTATTAATATTCTTATAAAGGAAGGAAATGTCATTATTCCTGTTTAAAAATGAAATGTAACTAGAAAAAAATAAAGTGACTTGCTGAAAGCTACACCAGATAATAATAGAAACAAATTCAAGATTCTCAATTCTTGAATCTCAGTCCAGTTACTCAATAGCTAAAATCCTTTTCTCTAACCAATTTTTATTCCTCTGACCTATAGATTTTAACAACTTCAGTATTTTAGCCAGTTATTTAAGTTGTTAATAGTATTTTTAGTGATTTCACATTGGTTTATAATTTATTTTTCAAACAGAACATTTTTAAAAAGATAATAAGTTTATAATTTTATAATAGAAAATCACAACTGAAGCAGAAAATAACAGTGTAATGGATATGCTGTTATTTTTGACTTCTTTATCTTTACTTTGGTGGCACCAACCTAATCTCAAAACAAAGACAGCAGGAGTCTCGAGATAAGGGTATGGTAAACTTCTGCTTTCACACGTAAAGTTAGGAGTAACTGAATGTTAGTGCCAATTATGCACTTTACTGCAGTTTCTTCTTTGTTGTTATTTTGTGCATAAGACCCTGTTTATTTCTCTAGAACAATGCTAGCTTTCAAATTGATGCCTGGCTACCTTTTTCTGAACTGAGCTTGTGTAAAGCAAGTATCTCAACTCTATGTGTGGAACACATTTTTTGCACACTGGGTGAAGAAACCAGTTTTGGTACAACATTTTTGGCGACCCGTGTGGGACCCTCAGACCTTGCCCAGGTTGCTTGGCTGTCAGAGCAGTGGAGAATTGGACCAACCTTTGTATCTGGGGCTCCTCCAGTCCTGATGGGCCAAAAGACTGTAAGGTACAATGCCCAAGTGATATATATGGAGGGGTGAAAGGAGAGGAATTCCTGGATTGGTTATTACATTAATTATTACATAATTATTTATGTACATAATTACATAAAATATTACACTTACTGACTTCTGTGGAAAATGTGTCACGTGTAGGCATTTGTTAATGGGGGAAGAAATTACTTTTCTGGCAAATAAGAGCCAGAGCTGAGTGTGGGCTTCAGAGGTACAAGGAAAATAAAAAGTTTTCTCAAATGTAGACGCTTGGTACCAGGGTAAAAGTTTACCTGTGCTGGAACAGAGTTCAAAGCTGAGTGTGAGAATGAGATACAGGTTGTAAAGGGATCTTCCCTGCAGTCCTTTGTGTTGTATTGTAAAGAACTAGAGCCAGTCTGGGGGAAACCCAATGACTTGCCAGAAAATCAGAAGATTACAACCAGTGGTGGCCAAATTACAAGCTAAATGATGGTGAATGGTGGCCTTGCAATTTAACACTATTACAATAGAAGTTCTTTTGTTGCCGATTTGAAAAATGGGATGAATTGCCTTATGTTGATGCCTTTATGACTATATGAACCATAATATTAAGAAAAAAAGTGAATTAGAAGGAGATACATTAACGCTATATATTGAGGAAAAGAAGAAAAAGGAAAAGAGATGAATACTTGTATGTTGTGCTGGCAGCAAACAAGTGGATGTGCAGTTGCTGATCCCATCTTCCTCTCTCCTAGATAATCCTGGGACCAAAGGGGAAGAAAGTCAGGAAAGTTCAGAAAGAGATCTGAAAACAGGACAAGAAATGATAATTTTTGTCCTGTTTCAAGTAGGACTATAGGGCATTCTTAGGCAGTCACACAGCCACTGCTGGGCCAGGCTGTAGGGATGGACACTATGCCAGTCCTTGTTGACAGCTCTTTCACTACTTTGCATTTGATAAATTGGAAAATGTTCATTTGTACAGAGGGAAACATGAAAAAATGTTTCAGTTTTTTAGAAACTTTTATGCTGATTCACAACCCTAACTGGGGGGACATGGGCTCTGCTGAATACCTTTTTAACTGCAGAAGAAAGGAGAATGTTGTTGGATGAGGCAAAAGAGGAAGAAACAAAAAGAAATAAGCTGGAGGGCTCTAGCCAATATTTGCCTTTCAGGGAAGATCCAGAATGGGATCTGAATACTGGTTTAGAAAAAAACAAACTGAAACAGTACCAATATTTGATATAAATTGGAATACACCATAGGGTTCCCAAACTGAAAAATCTGTCTAAACTATATGAACTTAAACAAGAACCTAATGAAAGCCTATTGGCTTTCTGTGAGAGATTATGTGAAGCAGTGAAGAAGTGGAACGACATAAATCAAGAATAGGAGGCAAATAAAAATTTAATAGATTGTTTATAAGCCAATCGCTGCAAGGCATAAGAAAAAAAGTTACAGAAAGTAGATGGAACTGGGGAATGCCTATTTCTCTGTTGACTGAAATTTCTTACAAGGTACACAGTTATAGAGGAGTAAAGAAGGAACAGAAAAAAGAGCAAAAAGTGAAATGTCAGGTTCTCTCTCAGCTGCAGTGAGTGCAGACAGTGGGATGAGAGGTTGGGGGAGAGGAGGTGGCTGGGGAAGCAGCACAGGGAGTCTGGAGCAAGACTGGGGTATAAATTGCAAAGGGACCTTCCTCTGGGCTTGAGTCAGTGTGCTATTTGCAGGCTTGAGGGACACAGGAAAAGTGAATGTCCCTAAAGGGAAGAGAAAGGACAACAAATCTATCAGGGAACAATGACCTCATCATGCTGGAGGATTTGGATAATGAATGAAGGGCACTGAGGGAGAATATCAAATCATCACCAGCATATCTCCTGGTTCCAATAAAGCTGGGGAATAAAATCCCAGACTTAACTGATAGAGGGCCACACATTCAGTAGTAGTGATAGCTGTAAAAGACCTTTAAGTAAGGTCACTATACCAGTTGTTGAAACAATGGGAAAAAGAACATTATGATAATTTTTACAACTCGTGGAGTGTACAACTGGAGGTACTAAACTGGCTCATGAATTTTTATATATGCCTGAATGTCCTCTTCCCTTATTAGGACAAGATTTAACATGTAAATTAAGCACCCAAGTAACCTTTTTCGAGAACTCTGTACAGCTTCACATCCTACCCAAAATGACTTGGAATGCTCAGATTTGCCTACTGATGGCTAAAACTTTGGAGGAGCTTGAAGATAATATCCCAGATGTGGTAGTGGATGCAGTAATTCAGAGGAACCAGATAGAGCAAAGACTGCAACCGTCAAGGATTTAAAAACATCCCCACTTTATTTGTTGAGGCATTGGTAAGGAATTAGAGCAGTGGCAAAGTGATAATAACAATCTTACACTGTTACAGTATATGGACAATATACTGGACAATATTCTGACAATATTTTGACCAGAACTGATGAGAAACAGCACTGAATGGGAGCAACAATAAGTTTGCTGAACTTTCTGGGACAGGTAAGATACTGAATCTTAAAAGGAAAGCCCAGATTGCCAAGAAGGAGATTTGTTATCTTGGCTTCAATGTATCTAGAGGACAGTGAGCACTGGGAGAAAAAAATTGCTATATGCAGGACTGTGGAACCAAAGACTAGAAGACAATTAAGAGGATTCAAGGGAATGGTGGGGTTTTGTCCCACATGGATTCCAAGTGTGGATTGGTAGCCAAACCTTTGTATAGTGCAATCAAAGGTCTGTAGTAACAAATGGATAGGTATTTTGTCAGTTGCCTTGAAGAGAATTAGAATCTCTCCCTGGGTCAGGGAAAGTGTGAGTCCTTTAGAAATATTTTATGAGAAACCATCTCCAGCTAAAACTGAAGCAATCAAACGCATATTAAGGGGAAAGGAATGATACAAAATTGTTTGCTGTCTTTCTCATGCATTTTATCATCCTTACACAGGTATCTCAATCAGCAAGCTCCTTTGCCCCTGGATTCATTGGTGGATTCACCTTGAGACTTCGTATATATTTGTACCTGGAAAGACTCAGAGAAAAGTGGAAGGGACCACCTAGACCACCATGAAACTAGAAGGTATCAGCTCTTGGATCCACTACATGCAAGTCAAACCAGCTCCTTCTCCCGGACCCAAACATGAGTGGAAAACCATCCTAAGAAGACCATGAAAAGCTGTACTGTCACACAATTGTGTAGTAAAATAAACATTTACAGCTTTTTGTTTCTTTTCCAAATTGGGGGGTTAACTATGTTTTTCAAAGGTTGAGATTGATCAGAGAATGTGTGGGAAAATCTGGCTAAAAATATTGTAAATACTGCTAGCTGGGGGAATCTCTGTAGAAGAAGTGAGGACCTCATGTTTAGTAGGAGTACTGACTCCCCTGCAGTCCTTTAAAAAAATAGACTATTCTTAGAACATTTGAAATTAACACAAAGTATGGCCAAATATATAACTGGGGAAACATTACTAAAATAAGAGATAATGGAATGCTGAGAATCAAGGCGAAAGGAATGTTTCCTGCAGAAAGGTTTGTGCAATTTTTGAACTCTGCCCCACCCACAAAAAGTGAAAATTTATCTTGCTGTGAAACCCCTCTTGAAGTGTAACAGGAGGGAATCAGAAAGTTATGTATAGGCATAGGCTAAGCTTTACAGGAAGGGCCTTGCTTTATAGGAAGATTTACAGCCTTATTCTCTGATAAAAAAGATTTTCCAGTAGATGAAAGAAGCCAAAAAAGACAGATTCAAGCTCTGCCACCAGACAGAGATTCACAGGTAACCCTCCAGAGTCCAGGTGAAAGAGCAGCTGCTGTGTTTTTACCTCCTGGGATGGGAGTAGCAATGAGCCACCATTCAGCAAAATGCTGTGCATCAGTGTAAAGTATAAATTGTACCTCTCATGCTTCAGGAGCCTTAAGTAAGGAGGTGACACAAGTTAGAGAGATCACATTGTAAAATGGAGGCGGTATTGGTTACCTACTTCTTAGATATAATCATGTGTGTGAAGAATTTAAAGGAATGTGGTGTTTTAATCTTTCAGACAAATTTTAACTGATAAAAGAAAAGGTTCAGAATTTAAAGCATTTGGTTCAAAATTTTATGGAAGGGAAAGAATTCTTCTTGTGCTTAGGAGATAATGCTGAGCTGCGGATCCCTGTCTAGTCCATGGGCCTTAAGCCAGAGTGTGAAAGTCCATGAACTTTACAACTAATGGGTTTCTTTTCCTGCTTACTAAGCCCAGTGAGTCAGTAAAATTAGAAAGAAGAACATTTACATGAAGTATGACTCACTTTTTAAATTAACCCATTGGAAAAAAAAATATCTTGCAAATTATATTCAATTGCTGCCAAAATTTCTGTTATTACCATTGGTTATTTAGTCTCATTAGCCATATTACTTTAGCCAGATCCTAAGGGCTTATTTTTCTAGCCACATGGGAATGATGTGTTCAGGTAACTCCCTTTCTTAAGAATTGGAATAAAGAGCTTAAGCCAGGTGTGGATTCTACTGAATTTCACTTGGAGCTTTAGTGATTGTGGCCAGCAGGTAGAGGGAGGTGATTCTTCCTCTCTCTCTACTCCATTCTCCTGAGACTCCACCTGGAGTATTGGATCCAGCTCTGGGGCCCCAGTAGTATGAGAAAGGCATGAACCTGTCAGAGCAGGTCCAGAGGGAGGGAGCCACAAAGATGATCAGAGGAGCTGGAGTACCTCTCCTATGAAGGAAAACAGAGAGTTGGGACTGTTCAGCCTGGAGAAGAGAAGATTCTGAGGAGACGTCATTGTGGCTTTTCAGTACTTAAAGAAGGATGTAGTGCAGGAGGGGGGGGAGCTTGAAGATAGCTTAAAGATGAACGACGGTAGATTTAGATTAGACATTGGGAGGAAATTCTGCACTGTGAGGGTGGTGAGACACCAGAACAGGTTGTCCAGGGAAATTGTGGGTACCCTCTCCCTAGAAGCATTCAAGGCCAGGTTGGATGGGCCTTTGAGTAAGCTGGTCTAGTGAAAGGTGTCCCTGCCCATGGCAATGGGGGTTGGAACTAAATGATCTCCAAGGTCCCTTCCAAAACAAACCATTCTATGATTCCATGTGATTTAGTACTTTCCCAACAGAACTGCCTGCATGTATTCTCACATAGCCAGAAGAGAACAGGCACCTTTAACACTCAGGTTTCATATGGTTTTTAAATATAAAATTCTACTCATGGGTGTATCTTTGTAATTCAGACCTCACTACGTATCTCAAGTATTGGCTTTAGAATAGCCTCTGAAAATTGTATGAATATTGAGTGCTACAATTTTTCTCATCCTTATTGGAATTTGTCCAGGGCTTCACTGTGTGGTTTTCTTTCATAATTCAAATGGTGGAATGCTGGACAAACCTGAGGCTAAGAAAGAACTAATGAAAGAAAGCCAATGTCAGTGACTTACTCTGCTACTTGCTTGCACACAGAGATAGTATCTGCCTACTTAATACACCTTATTTTGATGAAGATGTCCAGATGGAGAGAAATACAGCTCACAAGACATATGAAGTAATCCTTAGTCTTTACACAGCATTAGTGAGGTTTCTGCAGAAGCAGAGGCTTCTGGTTTGTGGAAGAAGAAAAGGAGAATTTTAGGGGGAGATCAACAAAAAAGGACCAGAAGTCTGGAAAACATGGCCTGCAATGAAAAACTGAAAAATCTTTAGATGAAAGAAGAGAGGATTATCAGGGGGTAAGGACTGGGAAAGGAGTGTCAAACTTCAAGTAAGCAAAGGTCTTCAGTGAAGATCAAGGAAATATTTTTTCCTCTATGTCTATCATGTATATATGCAAAGAGATTTAAGGGCTAAATTACATCAGAAAATTGAGGTTAGACACCATGGAAGTTTTCTACAGTATGAATAGTAAAAGTAGGGAAAAGCTACCTGGGGAAGGTCATAGCAACTCTTTCTTTGAAGAACTTTTGAGAGGTGTCTACCAGGAATAATCTGAGTACAAGTGATCCTTTTTTGATATATG
Organism: Florisuga fusca; assembly: GCA_038090715.1. NCBI lineage: Eukaryota > Metazoa > Chordata > Aves > Apodiformes > Trochilidae > Florisuga > Florisuga fusca. Next base: position 8,918,983 of record JAAWXA010000029.1, on the reverse strand, counting down.
ATGGTAGAATAGAGAAACTTAAATTCTTCTCTTGCTGCTGTGATTTTATGAGACTAGTAGCAATAATAATGCATTTTCTTCATTTTCATAGGCTTCACTTGTGCTTTCTGAACAGTCCCTGATGCAAAAAATTCTCCAAAGGAGAAGGAGAGATTTTAATGATACTGCCAAAACCTCAAATTTGCTAGGAAACCGGGGGAGAAACTCAGATGGCTGAGTGACATGGGCATTGAGACAGCTGTGTTTCTTTTGTAGACTAGAAGTTGAAGAATAACTCCAACCAACCTTTGGCTGCTGGGGAAAGTGTCTGGCTACAGGAAAGGCAGCTGTGCCCATGGAGAAGGACAAGTATGCCTTTGAAAAAGGACTTGTTGAAAGAAGGTTAGCGTGGAGGGTGGTTTGTTTCCTGAGCACTGGCCATTTGGTTTGGGTGCTGATTTGAGGAAACTGCAAGCTCTCTTGCAAATACATGTGTATATCAGGATTGCAGAGTACCAGTATCACAGAATGATAACATGCCAGCCAGCACTGACAAATAAAAACAAACAGTGGCCTGAAGTAAGCATGAGTGAAAAATGATTTTGTACAAAAGATATTGATTTCAGTTGATGAGAAGCTTAACAATCAAAAACTAACTTTTAATTGCACTGCTGTGAACTTTCTTTTAGGAAATGAATGTCATGTTTATGTACTGGAAGCCTGGAAGGAAAAGCAGCAGCAGCACCAATTCCCAGTTCCCAGTGAGGGGAAGGGCTTCTTGCTCAGGATCAGTTGGCTGCTGAGATCCACAGTGGGGCTGGAAACACTTCCACGCTGGCTGCTGATCAACAAATGCCTGACAGAGCCATGATGCCTCAGACAGCTGATGAAAGCCTCGTGCAGCTGTGGCAGGCAGGGAGGGGGGAGCTGGTGTGATCTCTGGTACCCCAGAAACTCAGTGGGATCACTGCCTCCCGCCCCGAGCAGAGACTTCTCCCCTCCCCACATCAGCAGGATGACACCTTCAAGATGAAAAATGGTGGTTTGCCAAACACTTCTGTGGGGCAACAGCCACAACAACTGTAATCAGTGGAGTGGCCTCTAAGTAGCTAGGAAGCAACGAATGAGTTTTCCTATTTGCTAAAACATGGAAAACCTGGTTCATTTGGGGAGATTTGCTAAAAGCAAATGGTACAAAAGCTGTTGCTAAAATCCCAGCAGAGACTTCAAGCAGTTTTTAGCTCGTTATCCATATGCTCACCCTTGCTGGAAAAAACTTTATCTCATGGTGAGAAACATTAAGTTATTTCTGTGGCAGGAATTCTGCATAGCCTTAAACTAAGAAATTTTAGTTTTTCAGGATGCGTTGGGAGGACACCGTCACTAATTGCATGCCATCTAGGAATATCCCTAAAGATGGTGGTTTGAGGCTGTTTCGTGGACTTTCATAGCATAAACAAATTTCAGGGATATCAGTAAAAAGTGAAAAGGCTTTGCATGCTGGAATACCAAATTCAGGAACCAGATGATCTATGTATAGCATGGGGGGCAGAAATAACTTCCTGCCACTAAGAATGATGCTGCTGATATATGTGAAATGTCCTTTGACATGTGTAGGAGTTACAGTAAGAATCAGATTTCCAACCAGTGCCAGAGCTAGTGCTCAGCATTTAATCTGTTGGTATTAAGTATAGCAACAGATAGGGAGATTCCAATTCTGTGAAGGTTTCTTTAACACCGTTGAAATCATTCTAAAGTAAGGTGAGAAATCTGTGGCAGCTGGTCAAATTTACCCTATGTGTACTTCACCGAAATGAATCTGGCCCGGATCGCATTTTCCATTTCTCTTGAAGTGTGACCACAATGTAGAAAGAAAGTCAAGATGTCAATCAATTTCTAATATTACAGTGAATAGGTTTGACCTGTGAGATACCACCACTGAAGTACAAGGCATGATACTAAAGAATTTAGGAATCTTGTCAAAATGAGATGTAATGGCTTGATTTATTAGTAAACAGTGGGATAGTTTGATCAATTTAGACTTCATTGCTATTTTTCTGTTGATAAGAGATATATTTCACCTTGTGCTGCACTGTGGAAAATTGTCTTCAGAGTCACTAAACAATTTTTTATTTCTTAACATGATTTGGTAATTGCAGACTGGGGCCACACAGCTTTAGATAAGATGTACTTTTAAGACATAAATTTGTCAGGGCTCTGAGACCATTGACAGGTTCTAATGGCCCTGACCAGTCTTATCTGGAGCCTTCACTCCACCACTGTCTGGGGGCTGTATTTCAGCTCAGATGTGGGCATCTAGTCCTGGCCCCAGCTGTGCTATGGATGGGGCTGTGTGCAGCCATGTCTCTAGTCCTGCCTCCTGGATGGATCTCGGCCCCTTGCCAAAGCCTTGTCTCTGGTACTGTCTTTGTCCTTCATCTCCTGCTGGTCCCTGGACCAGATTCATGTCCTCACTACGTCTGGGACTGCTCTTGCACCCTGCTGCCAGCACTGCTGTCCGGATGCAGTGGGGCTGTGCCCTGGGCATTGGGGTCAATGCTAGACCAGCTGCCAGCTCACCTTCCTTTACAGAACAACCCCATCCATCCCCTGATGCTCTCTCCAGTAAATTTCTCTACCTGTACAACCTGGGTGGTTTTTTTTCATCTTCAGTCCTGTCATTGTTAATGTTAAAGGCTTCTGCAGTTACATCAGATATTTTGTACAGTAGCTCAATTAACATTAGGTTATAACTGACTTGTAGAGTTTTAGTAGCTATCCAAACCTAAGACTTTTTTCCTGAGCCACACACAGGATCTTGTCTCTGAAGTTCTGCTCCATCTCTGTTCATTGACATTAGTGCTCTACCAAAGTAGCTGCTTTGCAAGCAAATGGACAAATAATTTGTTGGACATGTGTGCCTATTTTCATGGTAAATACTTGGAATCATATGTTCATGGAGAAACACACTTCGGAAGGGAAATCTGAAGACTATCTAGTTTAGATTTCTGCTCTGAGAACCTTCTGCTGTCTCTGAAGGTAAATGGGGTTTGTTCAGGGCCATGTTTAGCTGAGTTCTGAGTTTCTCTAATGATGGAGTTTATACAACTTTTCTGGGCAGCCTGATCAAGTTACCCTCACTGTGGATCTTTTTCCTCATATGTGGTAGGAATTTCCTTTACTGCAGCTTGTATTTTTTCCCGTCCTTTCACTGTGCAACTCTTTGATAAGGGTTTAGTTCCACCTTTTCTATCAACTCCTTTTTAGAAATGGCAGCCTGTTAATAGCTCCCTCTTGCAGCCTTCTCTTCTTCCAGATAAACAAATACAGTTCCTTCATCATCTCTTTCTACATCAATTGCTCCAGATCTTCAAAGATCGCAGTAACCTGCTGCTGGGCTTGATCTGCTTTGTTCTTGTAACTGATGTGCTGAGAGCCAAAAGTGAAACTACAGTGTTCCAGATGCAGCTGCACAAGTGCTGAGTAGAGAAGAATTAATTGCTACTCTCGACCTGCTGACTGTACTTTTGCCCATACAGTCCTGTATGTGGCTGTATTTGATTTATATATGCATCAGAAGGCTGAGGCTGGCTATAGTTAAGCTCACAGCACTGAAAAGCATCTCAGTATTTCCCCTTTCTGACTGAGCCAGGGGAATGCACTTGAACAGGGGTAAGGAAGCAAATTTTGTGTGTAGGCGAGGCTGCAACTTGTCATCGGAACCATTTCTGTTTTCTTTTTTTTTTTTTTTAAAAAAAAAAGGGAGTATATAAGCAAGCCTCTCTGGTTATTACTTTGAAACTCTGCCCTTCATATTCAGCATTCTGCACAATATGCAAATGATGACCATGCCATGTGCTTGCAAGATCAATGGATTATCACCTTGCTGTGAAAAACCTTGCATTTCACTGGTGCTTTTAATGGCAGATGTCTAGGAACAATTTCTTCTGGCTCTGGTGTGAACAGTTTATACCAGACAGTGTTGAGCATCTGGTCAATATCAGCAGCAACATTCAGGTCTTTGCACTGCTAGATATGTTGGAAATTTGTGAGCAGAAAAGCTACTTGGTCTGTAGTATCCCAGAGTTTTAGCCTCCATACTTGGCAAACTGCTAAACACATCTTTTTGGAAAGGTATACAGGAGCAGAGTGTCTTTGCAGAATTTTAAGTCAGAATTTGGTTTTGTTTTGAATATATGTGGCTGGAGATGGTTACCTGTAAAAGAGGTATGGAGGGAAAAGAATTACTATTGTGACTATGTAAGTTCTAATGTATTAGCTGAAGTACTGCAGTGCAGTGAGAATCTGTCTTTTTAATACCCTGATTTAAATATTCAGGAGGAAAGGGAAAATGGATATACATAAAACCATTTAATTCTGCTACAGTCTGCCATTACAGAGGTCACTGATTCCATTGTATGCAATATTCAGGTGCAAAGCAGAGGTGATGCCTACCACATGCTTAACTGTATTCACAGTTTTCATACTATTACTGGACAAAAACTTGAAAAACGCTCAGCAACTCCAAACTCCCAAGAAAAAGCAGCAGTGGGAAATAATCTTCCTTTTTATACATTTCTCTGTATTTACATCACAAACACAGGGTGAATGTGGGTTTCCTTTTCAGTATTCAACCTGGCTTTTATTGAAGTACTCGGCTGTTGTTGAAATTCATGAAATTTCTTGAAGTTTGAAGCCATGGATATTTGTCCCTGTAGAAGAGGTCAGTATGGTTCCATCCTTCTGTACAAATCAGTGCACTGCAGTGTGGGGAGCTGAAAGGGCTCGTTCAAGCCAATACAATGGAGAGAGGTGCTCAGTGGGCTGACACTGCTTTTCATTCTGACTGCCTCTCTCTGCAAGCTGTCAAAGGTCTAGACAACAAGAAGTAAGAATGTGGAGTCTCTTATCACTGCCTCAGGGATCAAGGGTGCTTCAGAGTCTTGAACAAAGAAAAAAATATCAGAAAGCTGCTCATTTGGCAAGCAGAATGATAAATGTGTCTCATGTCAGAAGCAGGATTCAAAGGAAGTGCATGATGTCTCTATTTTGCTATTTGAAATACATATGCCAATGAAAGAAAAATGAAGGTGAACAGTGAGTTCATCTGAGGAGAGGAACTTGCAATTTAGTTAATATGGACTTTCTAAGAGATGGGTTTTTTATGTTCTAGGGGTTCTGGGCTAACAAAGATGATTTTGGGTTCTGCTTAGTTTTTATAAGGCTCTACCCTTATACTGTAAAAGGCAGTGTACTGGCTACTCAGTTCAAGTCTGGAGAAGTACTTAAGACAGGGAGCAGTACTTATATATTTATACAAGTTATCTCACTTTCAAGAAGCAGACACCAGATGACATTACTGATGCAGTGAGTATTCTTCACATCCCCTTCAGCTTCCATGCAAACATCTTAGAAATTATAGTCATAAAAATAGTTAAATATCACACTCGAAAAGACATCCCAGTGGAACAGCTACAGTGGGTAACTTTTATACTGTATGCTTTTGGTATTTTTTGACTGTGCTGCTGGCACCTGAAGTAGGTAGAGTTGTCCAACTGAAGTCTTACTAAATCAGAGCAGAACAGAAATATTACATCCTTATGCCTTCAGAGCCATATTTCTGTTTATATATACCACTGTGGCTTTTCTCATTGTCGTGGCACTTCTGATTTTTCATCTCAATATTGGCTTCAGTGCCAAACCTTTTTTTGAAAGACTGTGCAATTATCAACTAACCCCATACCTGTATTTTTAAGAATTATTATTACTACTGAAAAGTAATATTCTCACTTGTAACTGTGTTTTCAGACCACTGTCCAAGTCTGTCAAATCCATTTCAGATTATAGCTCTGCAATAAAATTCTTTAGCTTTATGAAGTCTGCACATCTAGGAAGTATATTCTGTTCCTTGAAGAGAGCTAAAGCCAGAAAAGACAGCTTCAGAGTTTTATGCAATACATCCCCTTATTTTGAAATTGGACTACTAATTAGTAGTCCCTCAGTAGTTACACTATGCTTGAAATTACAGTCTGCAATGTGTTATAATCAGGTTTCTGGTAGATTATAGAAGTGACTTTTATAATGCTGCAATTATGTAATACAATTTTGTCTCTTAATTTTGTAAATTCTCACCTGTTTTACTGTGCTGGGTCAGATGATATAAATACTATTTCAGGAACCTTTCTCCTTCCACCATTTTTACTACAGAAAATGTCTGAATGTGACAATAGGAATTTGTAATTACTGTCTTTATTATTTTCCTCTTGGTTGATATGGTATCATGTATATGAAAGGCTTGGCTTAAAAGCTCTACGTGTTTAGTACTAAGGTATTAAGGCAAAATTGGATATGCCAAAACCAGAGACAATCTGTATTGCTTTTATATTCAGGGTAGGTAATATTTTGAACAAATCTCAAAAATCATAGTACAAAATTCCTGTAGCTTGCTTCTTTTTGTGCCAGGTAATTTGGCATGATTCTAAAAATAGTTTTAAAGTACTTTGGGCTGAACTTGGCTCTGATAAATATTTCTGCAAATCTGGAAGAATTCCCTCTTAGCTAACAATTACTGGAAATTTAACATTGCTGAAACTGTGAGCTAGTGTCTACATTTACTGAAGTATGTAGCAGCTTCCCATGGATTTCATTAGATGTTGACTTAGTCTCCAAATCTTAAAGATGTTCTTTTTATATGTTAGTCAAAATATTTTGTTGTCATAAATGTAGTGTTCACCGTCACTTTTTTAACACCTAAGCAAATGTATGGCTTTAAAAAAGACAAAATATGTTATTTTGCTGTTCCTAATACAAAATCATAGGTAGAAAAAGTTCCACATGTAGAAAAAGGTGATCTCTTCTTTTTTCAAAGTGTAATAATTCTTGAACAGAGTTGCTGTGTAGAAATTGAACATAGGGACCAAGACCACTGAAGGGAAGCCTGCTTTGGGTAATGGGTGACTGCCTGTAGTTAGTACTGGCACACATATATGCATAAAAGCAACCTCTATGGCTACATCTATGTTCAAAAATTAAGCCATACCAGAGTGTAGCTTGCTGTACAGGAACTAGAACTTCTCTATTTTTAAATTCTAGAATGTTTTTCATCAAGATTTGACTGAGGCCAAGTAGCATATGGCAATTCCTGGGCATAATTTTGGAGTCAGACAATTCATACCATATGAGGAATTTGAAACAGCGTTTGGGTATAGATCAGGGAACACCACAGGCCAGCCCATCACATCCCAGCAGCTAAGACCCTATTTTGAACTAGATGAAAAGTTCTCCATGTGTGTGTGAGTCTCACTGGATGGCTTAATCTCTGGACTAATTTTGTTCACTATCCCAGATGTCTTTTTTTTCAGGCATGCTAATTCCTGTTTAAATTTCTAATATAAGCTCTTAGCTACCTTGCAAAAAAAACCCAACTGGAATTGAACTCTAGTTCAAAGTAGCATACTGGGCTCATTAATCCCATTTAATTACCATAGTGCAATATTTGGTGCAGCTCCCCAGTATGCATCAGGCTTCTGCCTCTCACTGGACAGTTCAATCACTTTTCAGGGACAAGGACTCCCAGGCCTGGGGAATAAATTAGTTTTGAGCAGGTTTATCTGTATCTCTGGGATTAATTTGCATTGACTTCTCTGTATGTAGAAAAGAAAATTATTCTAGTAAGACAAGCATTGCATAAAAACATCACCCAGAGGTGATGTAACTGATAAAAGAAATTCACACAGTCACAGTAAAATTGGCAGAAGGACCTGTCTAATCATTTACCTGATTTGGGGACTTGTTCTCTGCAGTCCTTACCTGCAAGCAAGGCACCTTCCACACCATATTTATGAGTATTCATGTTGATAAGGAACATAACAAAAGTGTAAATATTTGTGGACTAAATTTTTATTGTTATGGCATCCTGGGAGAGCTGGGTCCTGCATTCCTTCTGCCTGTTGCTATGTAGCTCAAGCATTAGCCACAGCTGCAACCAGGTGGCAGAGAGAGGAGCAGAGAGAGAACTTCTCATGAGAAATACTGGGAGCACAGATTAACATCTGGCATTTCTGCAAGCATTTCTATTTTTAACTCAGTTTAGTGAGGGTGTAAATTTACTAAGGCAGTAGACATTAGGAAAGAAAGTTAATTGCCAACTACAGTTAAGAAACTGACTTTTACGTGTCCACATACACTGAAGCTTTCCGAGGCACTGGATTCACTTCACAACAACAGTTAGCTAGAAAAACAGAATAGATATTACTGTGAGCAGTTGCATGAAATATTTCTGCCCTCATGCTAAACTCCCTTACCTGAGTATCACCTTTACAGTTCCTTAAAAAAGGCAATAGGATTTTATGTGGCCCAGTCTGCAAAACAGTTTCCAAATCTGAGGCTTCTGGGGACTTTTTCAAGCCACTGCACCATTTTATAAAGAACTTTTATAGAGAACTGCCATAGAAGTCACCGCAGGTAATACATTTCCACTGTGAAAAAAAAAAAAGATTTTGGTTAATGAGCAAGCCCCTGAAGGAATGGCATGGCAGTTCTGAACTCCTCTGACCACCTAAACATATTTTGAGATAATGTTCCTAATTTTCCTCCAACGATTTAATGTTATGGAAGTGGTATGTTTTGTCTTCACTCTTTTTCAGCTTGGAGAAATTACAGGTGGTGTAGTAGGGACTCAAAGAAAATGTGGAGGTGTTTAATTTCCTACCTTAAGTACATCCTGTGGCAGACAGGTGGGTTTGCTGTCACTGGTGCATAGTTACATATTTTAGAAAGTATAGTGTAAAGCACAAAGGAAGCCAACCTAACATTTGTCTTTACTAGTAATACCTATACTTAGAATGGGGAACTTACAGGAAGGGATCATAATTTTTGTTCTATATTTGTACAAAAAGAGCCCTGATTTATGACTGTGGTATCTGTGCTGGCACTTTAAAGGCAAATAGATTAAACTTGCCTGTTACTGTTACCAAAGGTTTACAGCAGAAACGGAAATTATATTCTATTGGTCACAGCCAGTGGTCACACTGATTTCATCTGGGGGAGATGAAAATGCCCCTTTTACCCTGAAAACGTCTGTAACAGTTTCAGATTACTGGTATTTCCACAATAACACTGAGGCTGAGTTATGTGGCTAATAGTGATACACAGAATCAGAGAATCATAGAATGTTTTGGGTGGGAAAGGACATTAAAGATCATTTAGTTCCAACCCCTCTGCAAGGTCAGGGACACCTCCCACTAGACCATGTTGCTTGAAGCCCCATCCAACCTGGCCTTGAACACTTCCAGGGATGAAGCATCCACAACCTCCCTGGGCAACCTGTTCAGTGTCACACTAAAGAATTTCTTCCTAATGTCTAGCATAAATCTCCTCTCTTTCAGCTTAAAACCATTAAAACCATTGTCCTGCCTTTGTACAAAGTCACTCCCCAGCTTTCCTCTAGTCCCTTCAGTCACTAGAAGGCCTCTATAAGGTCTACTCAGAGCCTTCTCCAGGCTGAACAAATCCAACTCTCTCTGCCTGTCCTCATAGGAAACAGACCTCTTGATGTGAGGGCAATTACAGGGATCTACTGTAATAGCAACAATTTTCTGAGTTGCTTGTTTGTAGCATTTTATATGATGGTAGGAAAGAAAGAATCATTACCATAACACAGTCACTGATCAGGAAAATGCCACTCAGTGCTACTTTTCTTGCTGCACAGAAAAGAAAGTGGGGTGTTTGGCAAAGTGCAAGGAACATATCTTTTCTGCAAGCTCACCCTCTTATATGAATAGGAATTTTCTATTGTTTTGCTTAACAGAAATGGAGGTTGTTTATTTACTTTTAATTTCAAAGAGGTTTTGGTGCATTGCAGTCACAGTGCATCCCATTGAGATAGCATAGAAGGACCTTATGTTTTTGTGCACAAGGAAACAAATCATGTTCTTGTAAGCTATAGCATCTTTAATCTAAATTAAGGAAAACATCAAGAAAGAACAGAAAAGAAAAACTCTGTGAGGGAATATAGGAAGAATGTAGCTTCTATTAAATATTAAAAAAGCAAAACTTGGCATAAAGGAAAAAACACAGCAATTTGGAGGAGAAAACATGGATCTGTTCAGTATTCCTTAGATTTAAACTGTATGTAAGATCTGCCATCAAAAGGAAGGGTTAGTAATCCACAGGACTCTCCTGGTGTTTCATTGCACCACTGAACATTAATTTTAGGCAGGTATTCATGCAGAGGTAGAATTTGGAATAGGGAGAAGATTTAACACTCAGAATCTGCTAAAAGCTTTCAAATAAAAAAAACACAACCACTTCCTTACTTCATCTGTTTTAATGATGTGTTTTTAAATTCACTAACTCAAAACTTGTATCCACATGACTACACGACGTTAAAGAAAGCTCTTGCAAGGAAAAGAATCAACTACATGTTCCAAATCTCAAAACGAAGACATCAAATATTAGAAAAAAACAGGCAAGAAATAAAATACTGTTTTGAAAAGACTATGATTCTAAATTACTCAGCAAAGCACTTTATCATACTTATGCTTTCGAGTAGCTGCGGATAAACATAAATCAGTTTTTTATGACTGCTAAAATTTAGAGGACATCTATGGGGTTTTCCTAAAATTCTTACCAATGTGAAGTGTGTACTGGTAAGAAAATGTTCCATGGGAAAGGTCACTGTCATCTGACGATCTCTGTTGTTATCTCCAACAGTTCTCTGCCTTGTCCAGGGTGCCCTGAGTCTGTCCTGGCACCCTGCACGCTGCAGAGGTGACCCACTCTGTCTGGGACTGTGACCCTTGTGTGAATCCAATCTCTGTGGCCTGTCATGTGCTTTCATACTGTATTGAAGAATGGGGAGACCATAAGTAAAAGCAAAATGAACACATTATTGTCCTAAAATATAAGACTTTATAAATAGTATATACATTTGTGGGAAGTATATGGAAGAAAACTAGAGGTGTTTCTAGCTCCTGATTGTTTCTGTAATAAATTCAAGGTATTTTCTAGTCCATTGGCCAAAAACCTATTGACAATTATGCAGCTCTGCCAGCTGGGACTCAAACACTTTTAAATATCTACCATCATGATTGTATCTGCTAGGTCAGAATGTCATCTCAGAAGAGGCCTTTTCCTTTTGGCCTGTTTCTCTGGGGACTCCATCCAAAAATCAAATGTATTCACTTGGTTGTCATCTAATAAGCAAATCAACAGTTTAGAAATGCAGGTGTCCCCAGGCCATATCAAACAGAGTTAGCACTTGGCCAAACAGTAAACAAAACTCTTGATAGAGGCAACATTGAATGAATAGCTTGATACTCATTCTGTACAATATTTATTGTGTACAATATTTATTTAATACAATATTATTTAATGTGATATGTGACAATAAACCAGTCATTTACTTGTTGAGAATTAAGTGTTCTTTGCAGACTCTTAGGGAGTGGTATAAAGCTTAGTGCACAACCCTTTATATATCACATACATCAGAAATATGTTTTATACACACACGGAAAGACTTATGAGAGCATCTTATTACTAGTTATTGACAGTCTGTAAGTGATGACAATCAAGCAGGTTTGGACTGATGATAGGTTTGGGATGAGAACCCTTCTGTGGTTTGGCTTTCAGGGACTAGAGACATCATGGCAACCTTCCAGAAGTGTGGAGAGATTGAGACACATCATTTTTTCCCTCTTGTCAGAGTGAATTAATTAACCACTGCCACAGGTAACTGCTTACACTGGCCTGTAGTCATCATCATTGTCAAGAATGAATCTGTGCTTATAAGGTTTGTTTTAGTAACAGTTTTTTTAAAAAATCATTTCACATGTGAAGATGATAGTACAATAGACAGAATGGGAAAAGACAATCAGCAAATCCTAGCAGAATTCAAATTCACCTGAAAATCTTCAACCCTGTGCTTTGAAGTGTTGATTAAAACCCACCATGCCTGTTATCTATGTTATTCTGAAGCAGTAGTCTGCATATTATCTTTCTTTATCAGTGCTTTTTCATACCTGGCTCCTCTTGACATCCATCTGTCTGGAATTTCTCCAGAGTTTTGGAGATAAGTTGAAAAACAACATCAGAAGGCTTAAGTGTTCTTTAGACAAGTCTTCCAGATTTTTAGGTAGGAGTTTTGACGTTTGCCAATTTGAATGTTTGTCCCTCATAGGTGCCCTTAGCAACCAAGAGAAAAATTCCTCAGTTCCCCATGTGTATACTGTCTTGCTTCATCCCAAATCCATCTATTAAGCTTGTCATAAATATAACTCAAGATTTTCTTTTGAAACATTACTTTCAGATCAACTTTAGTTATTTAGTCATAATTCTCTGCAGTTAACAATGATGTATATACTTGTCAGACTGGTCCCAAAAGTGCCAGATTCCAATGTCTGTGGGTTTTTTTGTCAAAAGGAGGTCTTCTGCAAAGTTATTTAATGTTGTGCTAAATCCTTTGGGAAATAGGAAATTGACATTTATAATTTTAGGATCTGCAGTTACATTTGCTAACTGGCCCTAGAAGATCTCCTGTACAAGTCTGCCAGACTTACTCACTTTTGAAAATTTTACTCTATCCTGTGTTTGCTTAAAGCCCAGCATGAGATGTCCCTGGTATTCTTGTTAATATGCTAAAAGCTTTACTTAATTCTGTACTTTTAATAAATTATTATATTGACTAATTATGATGTTGCTTATTTCTAATAATTAGTAATGACAAAATCTAAAGAAAAGGAGGATGGAAACCATATTACTCAGTGCCTCTTTTGAGCTTATTCTACAGACATTTTAAATTGCAGTGCAATGAATGTTTTACCTTTGACCACAGCATTATCTTTAGGTTGACAGCTGCTCCCAAAATTGCGCATGTCTTACTGGAACATAGGTTACCTGTTCAGCCACAGGATTTTTGTGGGACTTACAGAAATTCTCCTGTGGATATATGACATGTGCTGCCCTGCTGATCCTGTGTGATGTGTGGGGATGGCAGCAGTGGGTGCCACGGAGCTCTTGCTCTGGGAGTTTTCTGCTTCACACCCTGGCTCCTGAGGCTGAAATTCAAAGTCTGATTACAAATCAGCTCCATTTACGGAATGTTGAAGTGCTAAAACTTTTATTCGTATCTTGTTTGTTTGAATACTCAGCTTTCAAACTATCCCTCAAGAGCAGAAAGGAGAAATGTTTGCTCATGTGAGATGGCAGTACATAAAGTGCTTGTACCTGAAAAGCAATGGTGCCTGTGCCAGCTCTCAACAGTTATACAGACATGCACCCATTTTTCCCACTTATTAGACCTACATCTTACACAAATTAGAGCTGATCCTTTGGTACCTCGTAAGCCAACCAGAAAATCTTGTGTACCATGCAAGACACATTCCAACACTTTAATTTCCAGAAACCTTGTGGTAATGCAAAGATATATGAGTCAGATAACGCATTAAGCAGCAAAAGCCTTTTATCAAATTCAGCTGTTATTTACCATGTGTTTTTTCCTATAGATCAGCAGGATAGTGTTAGATATGTGGAATGGTAATCAATGAATCTTGGAGTAGCTGCAAAAAGCCAGAAGGGACTGGGGATATAACTTGCACCCTGCTAAGAAGCACATGTAAAGTGGGGTGAAGGTTTTGGTTTTATTCACAGTGGCACAGATCTTAAGTGAATTGTATTTCTTTTGATCAACTTACATAAGGGAAGGAGATGCAAGTCCTGCCATGGGAAGCTTTCTGCCAGCCTGGTCAGATCCGAACACAAACGTCTGGGCTCTGCTTCCCTTGGTGGATGAGGCGGGTGAGGACTGGTTGTACTGGCATCACCCTCTGGACTCCACAAGCAAACATCAGTGGCACCAGGGCTAAAGGTTAGCCCTCTTGGTCAAACCACAGCTCCTGCAGTTCTTGCCCAAATAGAGTCAAAGCTTTTATTTTGGGCTTCACTGACAAGCTGGGACTTGGTCTTTAAATTGACTTCATCAGGAAAGAACTAAGGCAGAGAGTATGTAAGATGCAGTCTGACTTGCCAACACTATCCCAGGCAGTATTTGGAAGAGAGGGACACAGGGGTTAGAGATCACTCAGATTTAGGCTGCTGAATGTATCTTATCAGCTGCACAAGGACCAGGAACCATAGCACCTGTCAGGGAGGGGGACTCAGGTGTTCACAGCTGACCTCCTATGATGTGTAGCAGGGAGGAGGGGAAATCAGGCCATTTTCTGCTAGCTGTTCTTTATTTTCCAAGAAAGCCTGCCTTATAAATGTAGAGTGAGCCCTTTATTCCTGGCCTGGATGTTAATTTCTTTCCTTAGTTTGGTAGGTTTTTTCCCTCAACAATAAGAGCAGCAAGTATTCTGTATTTCCCAATATAGCTTTGAAATGTTTTCTCAAAATTACAGAAAGAGTGTAATTCAAACTACATTCTGCTTTTGTCAGTGGCCTCAGTAGTATAAACTGTGTTAATGATGACTTTATCTCAAAGCTCTACTCATAAGTATTCACACTGGTATTCAGTTCAGAAGACACTATAGATGTCTACTTGTACATTCATACAAACTCCTTGAATATCTAAAATTTTCACTGTAGTCCATGGAGATCTAGCTAATGCAGAGCCAGAAGATGGCTTGTCAAACCATCAGGCCAGTTCAAGGAGAATTTAGTTTCCTAACTGTAACCATCCAGTGGCACTACTGACCTCTGTCTATCTGTAACCTGAGCAGGAGGGAATACGTGAGTAGGTGTGTATGGAGAGGGATGGCTAAACCAGAGGCACTCAGAGGGTGTAATGGAGATGTGTCATATCCTGAGGTGTGGGTGGGTGATGGAAAGATGTGAGCAACTCTAAAGGGGGTGCCTGTCTGGGATAGACCAGAAGTACACTGCCTTTTGGTGAGGCATTATGAATTACAAGGTTCAGGAAAGGAGGTGCCCTTTTCAGGGAGATATTCTGAAGATCAAAATGTTTCATGAGTATTTCTCAATGTGTTGGGTCTATACCTTTCTGTTGATAGAGAAGGCTTTTCTTTTTATTATTTTCACAACTTAAAGTGATAGAATATTTATGCTGCTCTTGTCAGCATCAAACAGATTTATATGTGGATAGATGGAGATACATTTTCATCCTGGCACATTGACTAATGAAAACCTCCATAGGATGAAGGAAATAGTAATTAGATCAGAGGTTTTTTGTAGAGCTAAGGCTACTGAAATGTTTTTGGTATAATCATCTAGCATTCCAAATGTTGTTGTACATTTCAGAACATACTGTCATGAAAGATAAAAGGTTTCTTGTCAACATTTTGATGTTCTTCTCTGCTCATGAGTAGCTAAATTCTGGTTTTAAGCAAGCAGAAACTAAAGGGATCTGCAGAGCTTGGAAGCATAAATAAAACAGGAATTCTGCTAGAATATCCTCTTTGACATAACAATTTTCACTAACTGATTTGCTAGAGAGGTGTGCAGATTTGCCCTTTTTCTTGAAGCTCTGTTCTGTAAACAGGTCTGATTACGACCAAACTTAATATTCCCCAGATGATATGTCAGGAAAGATCCAGAGCACATTCCCCAGGCTACAGATATACTTGGTCTGCTCATCTGTAGAGATGTGATACAACTTCAGTATCAGCATCCTGATCTACAGGTTTAATATTCTTAGAAGAATTCCAGTTTGCCAGCTAGGGAGCCAGTAATATAAAATGAGCTGTGGAAATGACTTTTTAATATGAATAATATATAATAAAAAGTCAAAGTAACTTGCTACTGAATGGCTAATAGATAAGAAGTTCTTCTAATGATTTTTTTAAGACAAAAGCTTGTGGACAGGAAACAGTTTTTTAAATTGATATGAACTTATGAACCAATTATTAAAATTGGTTTTATGAATAGTTGTGACTATACGATACATTATATTCTAAAACCACATAATGCAAAATTATATGATTACATTATATGTTATAATGGTCATACTGTGTAGGCTATATAATATATGTAGTTAGAGCAGGCGTAATGTAGTTCATTGGATATATTAAAATAATTTGACATATAATTTCCAATAAATAATATAAGACAACTTTAACAATCATAGATTTCATCCATGATACAGAAATGGCTAGGTGAAGTTAAATGAAGAGGTGATATAGTAGCTGAGATATGCAGCAAGAGGCCAAGAAATTTATCAGCTTTGATAATAAAGAAGTTGTGTTTGTTTAATTTTAGTATGGGAAATTTGAACAAGAAAAAGTAATAACTAGAAAGGAACAAAATCTGGAAGTGAAGACCAAAGATTTGGAATTACAGATGTGACAGATATTCACAGTACACATAATAGTGCCTGCTCTTGAACTTCTGGGTATATTTCAGTATGTCACTCATGCTGCAATCTTTTGGGGTTTTTTGTGTATCTGGGTAATATGTATTGTAGACTCTGCAGCTCAGGGCAGAGTTCAAATGCACTCTGTGAACCAAAAAAATTCCCTCTTTGTGAACAGTTCTGTGTATGAACAGCAGCCTACAAAATGTTCCAGTGAACTGATTTTCCTTCAGCTATGAAATCCATCAGGAGGATTTTGTACAAATAAGTAGACTTGAGAATCAGGTGTTCAGTGGTCCACAGATGGCTCAGAACCTCACAAGCTGGACTTTGATTAAGTGGACTTTCTTAATATTGAATGAGAAGAAAAAATGATTCTTCCTATCTCATTTGCTTTAGCTAACTAGAACTCCCCAAAAGATGGCTGAGCAGTGAGTATTCTGACTTTTTAAAGACTTCTTGACAAACAGTCTTGAAAGAGAAGCTTGCCTTGCTGGTGGAAAGGTACCATTGCTGGTGACACAGCAAACTGCATTGTACCTTTTCTGAACCAGAGAACCCTTTAGATCCACTGTTAACCACTAGGGACTAATTTTCTTCTCTCCTAATGTTCATCATTAACGATGCCAATAGTTTATCCAGGTTGATACTACAATAAGTGGGAGAAAAGCAGTTGTCTTGTCACTCTAAAAAAGTTTTCTTCCCTATCAACAAAAGGGCAGTCAGTAAAGGGAAGGAGAGCGGTGGTTTAGTCAAAGTGATAAGAAAATAAATTTGTGTGAGATTTGAGCTCTTCTGTACACAGTGGATAGCACCCAACTCTTGAAATTGCAGGTCTTGTAGAAATGGCAATCATGGAGTAAGCTGACACTCAGGAGTGGGGAGAAACAGTACATGTATGTCTACATGCTAACAGCACTGCTGTGGGCTGGTTTGACCATCACTCTTCTGTTGTGCTTGGTCTTGCCAGAGACAGCCAGCACTGCATCTCGGAGTGATTCTGGTGCCAGCCAGCACGGGGACATGATGGAGACTGAAATGACAAGATGACTTTACAGAATACCCAGAGCTGCAGGTGCTTTGTTCTGCACCTATAACCTTTCCAGATATGCTCATCCCAAACCTGGGAAGAGAAGCATCCCAGGAGCTGGAGACCACAAAGCAGATGTTCCTCTGGCCATGGTTTGGTGCATGGCTGAACATCCCAGTGATCTCTGGATGGTACCTCTTCTCTCCCCAAGCACTATCAGCATGAGCACCCAATTCACTGCCTCTTTATTTCTGAAAGGGGCAAGTGAAATCAGTGTGTGGATTTTGTCATCTTGTGTGCGTAATCAGCAAGGGGTGTGCAGGGAATACTAAGCATAGGGGGATCTAATCTTAGAAAGTGACTGGTTTCCTCTCCATGGAGACAGGGCAAGCAGCTGAAATGCTGTCTTCTGCTATCCCTACCACATGCTGCTAAAAAGGCTGCTGCTGCTCTCTGCCGGTCTGCTCAATGTCACCGGGCTGTCCCAGCTTCTAGCAAAGACATTTTCTGTAAGCAAAAGCCACTGCTCAAATGTATCAAAGCTACTGCCTTGTGTCAAGGGGCTTCTGATCAAAAGAAAGAGGCTGACCACAGAGCAGTTGTTATTTAGGAACTGACTCTTTGCCCCACCTATCAGGGCTGTGGTTCCTGCATCCTTCTCATTCTCTGGTATGTTTGGTTTTAATTCTCAGTGATTGCACTACAGGCTACCCAGTAGCCTGTATAGGCTGCCCAGTCATGCTGCTCTTTCAAGTGCAGGAAAATAATGGAAACACAACTTTTCTTTTTAAAAAATACAAGGAAATAAAAAGGATTTCCCCAGCAAAATATGTTGTAGGATGAGGGCAGTACAAGTGGTTTAGAAATCCTGAATGACATAGCAATCAAAAATGCCACTCATCATGGATAAAGATGGAGAAACCTCAAGAAAGGGATTTCTTACAGTGAGCAGTCTTCCACAAAAAGTAGACCTGAACACTGAAATGATCAGTATGTAGCCTGTGTTCAGCAGCCACCAAAAGCCAATCCCCCGTGGCTTCATGATCAGAAAGGGAGATGAAATGGATGGCAGGGAATGTGACTCAGTGGGAGTCTCAAAGTTCTCCAGGGTACAGGAATCACACTGTGATGTCTGGACTCTGGCTATTTCAAACATCAACATTTCTGTTCCTGTATTTTTCACAAACCACCAAGCACCTTTATCATGCAACTTGCAGCTATGAACCAACTATAGACCCCTTTTTATGGTCTCACAGACCTCTTACTGTCTTCAGAAGACAATCTATCAACCATAAATACCTATGTGCGATATAGATAGGTAACTGAGGCACATCCAATTTTTGGCACACTTTTCTTTGAAAAGAGAGAAGTTAATTCAGTATCTGGGGATGAGAAGTTTGTTTCAGAATGGACTCTTACTTTTGTTTGACTCCTGAATCAATGCATATGAAAAAAAATTAGTTAAATATATTAATAGTCCATTAAATATTTTTTATTATTTAATAACCATTGTATTATTAATAAGAAATATCTTATATTAATTTGACAGCTGATGTTTCAAAAGCCCTTGCAGGACATTACTTGGGTCCAAGACGCAGAGTCACAACCCAAAACCATTGTTGCATTCATTACCCTGCACTTGTTTCCCACTCGTTGCAGTAAAGGTCCACAACCCTTACTGCTGAGCACAACATGATCTGCAGCAGGAGGAAAAATATAGAATCCCAGACCTCATGTAGACCCCATACGCTCGATGCCTTGGCTGCCTGCATGGTTGGTGGGGAGAGAGGAGCTCCATTGGGAAAGTCTCTGGGCAGCTGCCACAGCCAGCAGGAGACCAACAGAAACCACAGGTCTGGTGATGCCACCACTCTGCTGCTACAGATCCTGGGTGCTGCATGCATGCAGGGATGATGCCAGGACAAGATCTAGATGCTGAAGGCTTCTTGGGGGAGGTGGAACCACAGAGTTTAGGCTCCCTCTTGTTGAAAAGGAGCTTTTGAGAGAGGTGGTGAGTTTTGCATTGCAGCCAGGGACAAAGAACTGTGCTTCTGAGGCATTTCTGAGCTGTGGCTCCTTTCTCAAGTCAGTGCCCTAGCTTCCAGCTTAGAAGTGTTCAGAGGAGATGATGCTGGGAGGTGGAGCCAGGCAGGAGATAAGAGATTGAAGAAGAGTAGCCTCCATCCATATGATGAAGCTAGAACACAGGTAGGAGCACAATCACATCAACAAAGATGAAGCAAGAATCTGAAGCCTTGTCATTTGGGCACATGCAGAGAAGTCACAGGAGCTGAGCTGTGTTTGGTTCCCAGCTTCTGCTCATGTCCCTTGACAATTTGCCTGCCATTGTCTTGGTGTATATGTCTGCATATACAGACAGCTGTGTGCACCTCTCAGCCCTGCTGGTGTTAGCAACAAGGCAGTACTAAAAAGCAGATCTTCTGGATTGTGCACTTGGGCACTGGGGCATTGGACTCAAATTTCGCAGATTTATTTCTTTCCAGATGATCTTTTTCTTTTGTGTCCCCAAAATAGAGCTCCATGTGACTTTCACAGTTCTGATGTGATCTTTCATGGCGTTTCCCACCATATTTCTATTATTTCTTTTACTCCAAAATGTTGGAAGCACATTACTCATAAAATATTCCCTGCCTGGCCCTCTCAGTTTTCAGTGAAATAATAAAAGGCCTGCCACAACTCGTGTACTTTAGTCCTCATTATTTCTTCCCTGTTTTCAACAGCCACTTCTATCAGGGAGTACAAAACCTCCAGATTTAGGTTGCATGCCAAAGAAAACAACTGCAGCTCACAGAAATACCTTAATAATTTCAGCAAAATGCTGAAGGAGGAATTTTGTAATTAAAGATTTAATATTTTCTTGCTCAATGTTCCATGCTGGGCTGGGAGGACTGGGGGGAAAATGATTGCACAGCTTCAAGTTTTTATTGGAATAACTTTGTCATATTGTTATCTCTTCAATTTGTGGAATAAATATTTACGTGTATGCTTTTTCCAGGCAACCATCAAATCAACATTTTCCTCATTAAATTGTTGCAGCATTTATATTAAGTGCTTTGGCAGAGGAAATTAATTCTATCCCAAGTTTGTGGGTTAGTGTTTGGCAAACCTTAATACATAACAAATCAATGTGATTTCATCAAGATTCCGTGCCATGCATCCTGTGAGCTAATATGCTGAGTGTGGAGGATGGAAGAAAGCAAAGATTTCTTCACAGTGGAAGCTCATATGAATCTGACACCTTCATCTATGATGTCCCTGGTTGTCCTATTCACAAGCCCTCACAACCAGGAGAAACATCCTGATGTCTATACTGCCATTCCCTGTGTTTCAGGGACATAATTGTGTTTTCTCTCCCAGAAGGTAAAACAGAATTGAAGTTTACCCAATACCAAGTTCAGCAAATGATCTTTTGAAATCATGTTCAGTTCCAGCTGGATATTTATCTTTTGTGTTGGAGATGGAGGTATGGCTGACATGGCTGACAACATGCAGATGGTTTCTAGTGAAGCACATTCAGGTGTCTCCCATACAATTGCTCCACATCTTTTAGGACATCATTCCTTTTCCTCTTCTTGATGAAGAAAATGCATTCAGCAGTCTGAGCTGGAGCACCTGCAAACTTCTTTGTGAGTTTTACACAATAAATCCATCGGTGCCCTAGGTTACTCTGCTTTACTCACAGAAGTGGGTCTGACATTGAAAAATAACTTAGTCCCTCATTTTCTGAGACTTTTCTGGTAGAAATGCTTACTGCTGAAAATCCTGAGCTCTTATTCTTAAGGAAGCTGAGAATTTTATGAGCCTTCAGAAATCAAACTGAAAAAAAGAGGAAAATTCCAGCCCCTCTCTTTATTTGCATGCGTATGTATAATGATAGCCAATAGCCACTGTCATTGATAAAGTACATGAATAAATAACAAGAAAGGTTCAATACATTATTACATTGGATTAATGAATGGCCAAGCATGTGATGAAACAGTAAATTTAAATATAACTTCTATATATTATAGTTTTGTCCTCTCTCTTCTTTTTATTAGAAGGTTGGTTTATTAGTTTGTTTCTAAAAACCTTATTAAAATGTTGCTGGGAAGTGATATATTCTGTTGCATACTACTGAATTTTAGGATTTGCAGCCTAGCCATGCAGAAATCTCTGCTGAGTCAACAGAATGGCAATTGCAGAGTTTCTTCAGAGAAAATCATCCCCACCTCTGAGTGTCCCTGCATTAGTCTTGGAGCACAGGCTCAGCCACAAAGCAGAGAGAAAGAGCTGAGGCAGAGTAACCTAAGGGGGAGAAGGACAAAGCATAGGAAGAGGACTTTCAAGATTACTTTAATTTGTTTGATTATTATTTGTGTGTGTGCACACGTTAAAAATCTGATCAACTGCGGACAATTATTTTTTGGAGAACAGGGTTGGAATGCTCTCCATTCCGTTGTAAATACCAAACTTTCAGAAAAAGGAAAAGAAAAAGAAAGCTGTGATGTCAACGCTTTCTGAAAAATCTAGTAAGATTGTGTAGATATACATTGATGCAATTTGCAATCTTATAGATTAAAAGAGCAGAAAAAGTGCCCAGAATGTAAACTTTACTCCATTCGTCTGGATTTTCTAAATCTATTTCCTTCCATCTTTTAAATTATTTTTTAGTTACAATTCAATACTTTAATGACATTAGCTAACATCAGATTATGTTTATTTACTGGGATTTATGTAATTTCTAATTAAGGTTACATCTCATATATATATTATGCTTCCATGGCTTTTTTTTTTTCTCCGTCTTGGTATTTTTTGGTTGAAAATAGAGAAACCCACTTGTTTGGAAAGGACAGCTTCTAGATGCTTCAAAAGGAATGCAGCCAAAAAAAAAATGTTTAGGTTGAGTGCACTCTGGTCTGTTTAAAATAATTCATGGCTGTCTCACTGTGGGAGTAGTAATTATTGATCAACCTTTTTTGTTGTTGTTCTTTTTTTCAAGTGTTGAAGTACTGTAACCAGCTGCATCTGTAGAGGGCTTTGTGGATTTGGATTATTCACTATAGCTCAGCCACTGCAAAGTTAATGAGGCAGATGACCTTGACAGCAAGAAGGTTACAGGCCCCACAAAGTGAATACAGGACACAGGAAGATGCTTGTTTTCTGCCCTTTTATTAAAGTGTATTTTTAAACTTTAATAATGGTGCAAATACTAGAGATGAGAAGATGGAGTCAGAGAAGCCAGATTCTCTGGTGATTCATCAATTAATGAGTCTTTCATGGCAGAGCTGTACTGTTGTCTTGGCCATTGAAGATGACCAAGTGTTGATAAATTCCTTCAGTTTTCATGAAATGGAACTCTAATCCTCCTCTGGCTATCCAGTCTTTTAATCACTCATTGGACAGGTCAGAAATCCTGCCTTGGAAAAGAAACAGAAAATTCCCATCTGTGCCTTCCATAATCTAAATTAAACACCATATTCAAACCAGACCGTGTTTAACTGCTATCCATTTAGACATTAGATACCATATTCATATAGACCATCTTTGGTTTTAACAAATAAATCTTTGGCCCTGCATCATAGGGTTTGTTAAACTGTTTGTCTTGGCACTGTAAATTTGCTAATATTTCTTCTTATCTGTCCTTCTTGGCAGCACTGATGGGTCCAGGCAATATTTCTTTTCCTCTCTTTTCCAACCAATATGAAATGTGCTCCAGCAGAGTTGGTTTTGGTTTGTTTTTTTTTTTAAGATACTATACTGTACTTTCAAGGGAAATTGCAACACTCCCCCCTCAGTGATATAAATTTGTCCTGGTATTTAATACTTCTTGGTTCCTTCAAGTCTTGGCATCCTTGCTGAGACTACCAGTTGGTGTGATGAGGAAATCTATCTGTTCAGGATATAAACACATAATCAGTAGGAATTATGTACAGCTTTTCCATTCATAAAGACTAAATATTCTCAGCATGGTAGTGACCACTTGTCATAAGGAGTTTTTGGACACTGTTTGAAGAACTTAAAGGATGATGCAGGCTTCCTGCTCATTACTGGCATTGTATAAAGTATTTCTCATGCTTCCTCTGATAAGTGTCATCACTGCTTTTCAGTCCTCATAGATGTCACACACCCTGCTGTTCCTCTTCAATTCCACCACTCATGTTGTAATGAACCCTGCAAGAAACTATTGAAAAAAGCCAAAGTCTGGAGCTAGAGTCTTGCACTCTAGCTGTGAAGAAAGCACAGAATGAGTTTGTTTGCTAACAATATGCCAGTGGATTGCTTAGAAAAACTGCAGGCTACTCTTTTTTCCCTTTTGATATTGATTAGGGGGAGAGTGTCACAAAATTATTCTGCTTTTAACTCTTAATTTTTTCAGTCCCTGTGGCTTGTGCCTCACTTCAACCAAGGTAAAGATCCACCAGGAGGGGCAATTCACAGTGGCTTCCCACTCCTTCCACACAGCTGCCTGTGGGACATCTCAGCCACTGCTGCAGCATCTTTTGTGCTGCTGTCCAGGGCACTGTTGCCAGATGCAAATGACACTCTTCAACCAGCCTGGGCAGAGTGCTTCTCATGATACTCCTCATGTCAAGTTGTGGAACAGAGGATCTTAGAAAAACAAGTCTGGACATGGCCTCAAGTGTTCATCTAGTTCAACTGGTTTCTCCAAGGCAGGATCAGCTATTTTGTAATTATATATATTGATATTGTAACCTTTCTGTTTTTAAAGATTTCCAGGCAAAGATATCCAGCAATGTCCTTAGGTAATCCATTCAGTGCTTCACTATGTATGTTATAGAAAAACTTGCCCTAATCATAGAGAATGATGGAATGGGTTAGGTTTGGAAGGGACTTGAAAGATCATCTATTTCCAGACCCCCTGCATATTCAAGGACACCTCACACTAGATCAGACTGCTCAAAGCTCCATCCAACCTGGCCTTGAACAAGTCCAGGGATGAGGCATCCACAACCTCCCTGGGCAACCTGTTCCAGTGTCTCACCTCTCTCACAGTGAAAAATGTCTTCCTAATATCTAATGTGAAACTACCCTCTTCCATCTTAAAACCATTATCTCTAATGCCTACCTGTTTGTTCCTCAATGCCATTTAATTCATCACAATAGTGTTAGCCTTGCTCAGTGGAAGTCCCAACAAAAATGATAGATATTTCCTCCCTGGGAAAAGTTGCATGAGAACGTGTAATACATTTTACAAGCCTACCTGTGCATTCTGCATTTCTAAAGTATTTCTAAAGTACTTTTTTTTTTTTTTTTTTTTTTTTTTTTTTTTTTTTTAAATACATCTAAGGTATTTCTAAGGCATAGTTTAAAGTATGCTTAAAAACTCAAGCTACATTTTTGTATTAAGTGTGGAAAGGCTCCACGTCTTTTAAGTATCCAAATGCAAAATCTAATGTTCCCAGTTCTTTTAATCAAGTTGTGCATGGCCATATCCCAGTTCACTGGGATGGATCAGGCATTCCGGCATCTTCTTCTACCTTTCAGGCCAGGCAGTACCAGGTCTCATCTAACTTTTGCAAAGAGGTGAACAAAAGAGGGTCATAACACCTCTGTCTTGTCAGCAAGGGAACTGTGAGAGCTAACTATACACTGCACAACCTCTCTTGAAAGAACAGCATTCAGAGGCCAAGACCAAAACCATGGGACATTCTTTTTCAGAGATGGAAAATGGGAATTACCTCCTTTTAATAGACTGCCTGTCAAACTGCCTGTCAAATTTTCCGTGTAAATTATTTCCTAGAAAATGAACTGAAAAAGCAGACTGACAGAACAATAGTGCAATGTCAACCTCTGTGCAGATACAAGACTTACTGATAGCTAACTGATAACTTCTTTCAGCTTCTAGTCAGCTTGTCAGCTAACAGCTGATTTTCATTTGAACCTGTGATCATAGTTATGATTGCTATTTTAGCATAGCTAGGATAAAATGACAAAATATGTAAGGGTTATAATATTTTAATCTTTCCAAAGTGGATTTTGTTTTGCTTATTATCTCATATCCAAACATGATTCTGAAGTCAAGTGAGCATAAACTATTTGGAGATAAAATGCCAGGTTCTGTCGTTGATTATATATGGCTTATACTTGTTTCAACAGCAGATAATGCACATAGCTGACCTAAAAACATGTTTGCACAGTACACAGAATTTTGCCCCTACTTAACAGAAGAAAATTGCTGTCTAGGCTCCAAAAGCAGAGCAAAACTTTACAGATCTGCACCATACTGTGAGCTTTTATTATTTGACTGTGTCTAATGGTTAAAGTGCTAAACTAGTAGCAGGTTTACAATAAATTATGAGCAGAAGAAAAATCCTCTTGTGTGGTAATCCAGAATTCCCTTACCTATAAATAATGATTCCAGGGTTTGTAAATGAGAAACACGAATGTTATGTGAACAAAAGCTAGGAAGCTTTTACATCCTTGTTAGAATTATCTTTGACAAACCAAACACTAGGTACCTGATCTACATTGGATGGAAACCCTGATAAGTTAAATGTCCATGGTACATATATAACAGGCTTTACATGCTGAAACTTGGTGTACACATCTGTCTCAGCTTCTATGTAATGTTAGTGCTTTGTATTAATGAAATCTACTTCTTGTATCCAAATTATACAGAAATACTGTAAGATATATTAGAGATATATTCTTTATTGGAACGGAATTTGCCAGTACATCCATTTTGGTTTATTCCACACACAGGGACATTGTTCATGGTATTGGGAACCAGGAAGTATAGCAAGTTTGGTAGCATAAACAAAACTGACAGTATAGTTTGTAGAGGGGGCTTGAGGGAGGCAAAAACATTAAAAAGGCCAATTCATAAAAGATAAAAAGATATGTCTGGAATATATATGATTATTATACACCCAAAATTGAGGTCTGGAAGAGATCTGCAATACATATTCTGTGTGAGTTTCCAGGTTTCCAGTGACTTCAGGATCTTAATATCTGTCAAATCAGCATTTTTACTCCACATCATATACTCATGGGATATTGCGGTTCCAGCTTAGCAAAAAAAAAAAAACAAATGCTATGATCTCTGCTTTGATGTTGGCAAAAAACTAGAGTGGTCAAGGATTTCTGAAAGGAGATTTAGTAACATCACATATACTCAAGTGAAGTCTTGCCAAGCTGCATTTGCTATGCAGGATAAGCTAGATTTGCAAAAAGGTGGAATATAGATTGCTAAACTAATGAATTAAAAGGAAAGAGATTGCTGTCTGTTTTTTTCTCATTTGTTGTCTCCTGGGAAGAATATATAATATTCTGTTGATTCACTGAAATATTTAATATTTTGAAGACCATGCAAGTACAGTATTGAATAGTTACTCATCAGTTTGTTATTCTGCTGATGATTTTGCTTATCACAAAGTCAACATCTGCCTCTGAACCTAATAATTAAGAAGGAATAAATGCCACACTCAAGCCATAACTTTTTGCTATCTTTCTATCTAAATTAGACAGTAGGGTCAAACTGCTTTTTGTTTGTTTGTTGGGTTTGTTGGGTTTTTTTGTTTTTTGTTTGTTTGGTTGGTTTGTTTTGTTTTTTTTAACTATTTTTATATTATTTCTTACTTTAACACAATTATTTTTTTCAATGACTTTGAGTCCTGAATAATTTTTGCAGCCACCAGTGAATATTTAGAATTTTGCCTGTGAAAACTGTAGGAGCAAAGCCAGTGAGAGGTTTTCATCTCACAGTATAGCCTGTGCGACTCTTCTGGTTTTTGTGGCTACACAAGCAGGGGTAGAATAGCCACTGCTCCTTTCACATAACAAGTAACTATACTTTGAGTGGAGATAATAGTGGAAACAATCAGCCTCCAGAAAAAAGGTACATGCTGAGGCATATTTGGCTGTGTGAGAAGGAAGAAGAACAATCAAAAAAACCCAGAGAAAAACAAACAAAAAGTGTATGTTGCATGACACCAAGGAAAAGAGATCTCAGGTTTATGGAGAGGAAGAAAAAGGACTTGATGCCAAGGAAAAAGCAACTTTATTGCACTGTTTGGTTCCATTTAGAGGGCTCCAATGTAGTCCTGATGGAGGGGACAGAGCAATTTCTTCTCTTCAGCAGCAGGGAGGTCATGTTTTACTGGGTGGGCTACTGGAAAGAGGACCGTGGGTCCTGCTAAATCAGGGAACTTCAGTGCTTTCATTTTTGTTGTTTCTGTTGTGAACACATGGCATCAGATGTAAGAAATATCTGACTCCTTTATTGATTTCTCTCTCGGCTGGAAACAACTTATAGGCTGACAGGCCAGGATAGGTAACAAACTCTCTATATACAGATTCAGTGTGTATCCATATAAAAAGTTTCTCCACTGAGATGTCTGGTCGCAAAACTCCTATGTCTGTCAGTTTAGATTAGCTTCTAAACTTTAAAGGCAGCAGCTAACAAGCTTAATAGCACAGCCTTGTAAATCGTCTGCCTAGCAAAGGCACTTATGTGGAGGAACTGAGCATCTCTGAAAATCAGGCCATTTCATTTTATTGGCTATATATGGATCCAGCAACTTAAATTAGGCATACAGAAACATTAGCTGTGGGATTTTCTAAAGATCAATTGCTGTGTGGTTATTAGAGCATGCTCTGAATGCTGGTGTTGTGCCAGTGAAGATAGGATGGCAGTACTTCACTAGCCAAATGGACAGAATGACCTTTTTGAAATGGCTCCAGCATGGGAAGGGGCTGGCACAGCAGTGTCAATGCAGGCAGGTGGACTCAGAAACCCAGGGGTTCAGCTGATGCAGTGAGTAATTTTCAGCTAAGAAAGTGGGTTCTAGATTTAGTAAGCTCATGTGAGCAACCCAGAGTTCTGAAGGAGAAGTATGGGCAGCTGTCTTGGGCAGGTTGATGGTGATGAGGTTACATGGCAGAGAGCAGGGGTCAGCCAACAATAGGTTTGTGCTGAGCCCATGGCTGGCAATCTTGAAATGCCAGAGCATGTATCTTTCCAGCTCAAGAGTAACATGACTGAGGGAACTGGAATCCTTTCCCTTTAAAAAGTAGGACTCTTGGGCTGCTGCTTTCTAAGATTGCATCCCTGTGCCAGCTCGACTGTGTGGAAAGCAGAGTCTGCTTGTCCTTTGTACCACAGACTCCTGGCCCTGACACCAAGCCATCTACCCAGGGATGAATACTTAAGCTGTGCCCCTAAAGCTGGTGTAGCTTCTGCCCATGGGCTCTATCTTGTGTTGGGCAGTCTGTGAGCCAGTCTGCAGCATTCACAGATATTCAGCCAGCTTCCCACAGAGCTCTTAAAATCCTTGAAATACCCTCTTCTTCAGAGAATGGAACAAGATCATATGGGCACAGGCTGGCACGTGCTGGGGACCGTGGCTGCCTTTGCAGCCAGGAAAATAAAACTGATTGCATCTTTGCTGTGCAGCATGCAGCCGTCCAGGGTGCTCTGATCTGGGGTGCTCTGATCCAGGGTGCTCTGATCCGGGGTGCTCTGATCCGGTCCTGTGAATGCACGGCAGCTGCTGGGCTCAGGATTCTGCAGACTTGACTTCAGCAGCCTTCAGGCTTGACTCTGGTTGTTAGTACAAGTTGTGTGCCACTGACAGGTTGTGCTGTACTGACTGCTGTGCTGGAGTGTGTTCCCTGGGGCGTACAGGGGAGCAGTGCTGGCTTTTTCACAGTGCTGCCACAAGCAACTATGAGAAGCGTGATCCCCTCATTTAAGTAATTGCAGTCTGAAGTAATTAGACCTTAATTAGTGAGTTGTTCTAACTTGCTCCTGCTCATGGTTCATATGCTCAAGGATTATCAACCAAACTGTAGTTTGATTTGGACAACTAACAGATTGCTTATTTACCAAACAAGTGTTTGTGCATTACTTGAGCGGTGGAATTCTGATTCCAGGGAGAACAGTGAAAGTTTTGTTTGGTTTTCTGTTTAGTTGGTTGGTTTTTTTCCTCTGAAAGATTTGTTTTCAAACAGTGACCTTTCAGTGGCAGAAGAACAGTTGCTTTGTGTTATCATTGCTGTAACAGATACAAGCCCCAGATAGTCCCACTGGGTTGACTTCTTCACTGCCACTTCTCTGCCTAAGTGTCTGTAGAAAATAAACATCTGAAGGGGAAGTTACTTTGAAATTACTCCCAGAAATTTGTGGTTGCCCCTGTCTGACAGGGGGACTTGGAACCAAACAGCTCAGCTCTGCACTTCGGTGTTACAGCCGAGGCCACAGATGCCTCCTCCTGCTTTTGGAAATTGTGCCCACTCATCCCTGGCATTGACTTATGATCTTATATTAGTTTAATTTAGTCACAGAACTGGCATGGTACTCTGTGATCTCTCCCATCTGCTAAGTGTTCATTCCATTTAGAGGAGAGAACAGCATTTGCAGTCATTGGGCTGGCAGTGAGAAAGAAATAGAGGCTGAGGCAGTAAGAGTCAATAAACCAGGGCTAGGGCACAGTGTCCAGCACTGGCATGTGGTTGTTTAAACTGACTCTTAACTTAATCCCTGGTATGGGTTTTTGCATGTACCAACTACCTCTCTCCTAAAGAATACCTAGGCACAGCCTGGATGACAGTATCTGTCAGGGATTCTTCCTAAAGAAAAACTACAGTGGGAGAGAGGGAGGGAGGAAGCCATACAGACACAAGGTGTGCCCTGCCAGTTAGCCTGAGTGCCTGTGGTGCCTGGCATGTTTTACCTGATGAGGCAGACCAAGCTGGAGATGCCAAACATCTGATCCCTTTGTCCTGAGTCTGGGAAGTATCTGTAGCATACCTTAGCCTTGGTACTGTAATGACAGAGCTGCCCATGAGCTTTGGTAGCCTGAGATTTTAGAGGTTTCTTTTGTAATAAATGCTTAGGCTACATACAGTTTTATGCAGGAACTGGGTGATGCCCATTCTTCCAGAGGCTCTGTAGAAATTCTGCACCCTTTTAAAGAACATGTGGTACTTTGTGTACCACAGGTACGGCACATCCCTAGTGAAGAAATAACTGCTGGCAAATGTGTACAGTTTCTGAGAGCCACCCTTGCAATCAGAGTCAGTCTGCAGCTTTGCCATAGATTACTTAGTAACAAAAATTATAAGGAATTGTTTTATTCTTTGGAGCAAAAAATGGCTCTTATACCAGCTGGATTGTCTTTAACGCCTTTGAAATTTAGCAGAGTGATTTCTTTGTGCTTTGGGAAATCACAGTGAGTGATGAAAATAGCTAATGAACCAGTTGAGGAGTCTGAACTTAGCTAAAGCCTGTTCATGAATCCCTTCAGTAATCAGCAACATCAGTGGAAAAACAAAGTTGAAAGGACAAAAGCCTGCAGCTTGACTGTGTACAAATTAGGAACCAATCAACTCTTACATTTGATCTTTCAAGTAAAAGGGTAAAGTATGGCTACATTTACACTTCTCTTTGCCTCCCATCACTTCACTTCTGTCAGTACTATTTGAATATACTTTATACCTCAGCCCAGGTGGATTCCAACTACATTTTCACATGTTGCCGTTGCCATGTCCTGTCTTTGAACTGAAATATCTGCAACTTGTCCTGCTGTGGCTTCTCCCCTTGACTGTGAATGCACAACCAGCAGATATTCTTCCTGGTTATTGGAGAACAAATTAAGTTTTGGCTCTTCTCCTCAGACACTTCCAAGTGCCTGTATTTGTTTGCAGCTAATGGGAACTTGAAGCCACCTGGTTCCATAAACCCCATCCAGATTTCCTTGAAAACTGAGGATGGGCATCACTTCACAATGCTGAGCCTTATAAACTGGCAATACTGACTTGCAATGAACAGCCTACTCAAGGGGTCCACTTAGGGGGAAGCAAAACTCCTCAGCAGACTGTCTTTAATTTGTCTTCTTTATAGAAGGAGCTACAACTGCTTTGTTACTGTTCTGTGATACTCTGCGATTCTGTTGTTGCTTTTTTTTCTTGTTTTGAGTGATTGCTCCATCGCTATTGAACTGATTAAATTAGTCCATTTGTTAAGCAATCTAAATTGCTTTCAATCCCAGCTGCTGCACAGTGTAACTGTAATAGTGCAGACTGCTTTACAGAGGTGGCTTCATTGTTGTGGTAGGTTATATGGAGATGAATTGTTTGTCACAGAAATTTTGTTGTCACAGAAATGACACATTATTTTACAACAGAAATGTTGTAAATGCAACAATATATGCACAGATTGAGGTAATGAAGTTTTTGATCATGGTAATAGTGCTTTTCTATTTTATGACGCAGTTAATCTGTCCTTCTCTTAAAGATAAGAAGCCAAGTCTGATGACTACAAAACAACAGAACAGATGTTCCCCACTCAAGGTTTAGCACAAAGTGTGAAACAGTTTCGTACAACCTAGTGGGAGCCCTCTGGAAAGGGTGTATTTATAAAATATTTTTGAATCTGAAAGATCAGAAGATAATTATAAGATCAGTTATTTGAAGTTTCAGCACCTATGTACAATCCAATATTTGACTCTAAACTATTTGATCATCTCTGAAATTGTTCAGTCTCTTGCTGACAGGAAGACTCTCCTTGAGCAATCCTAGTAAGAGCAGGATAGCTGCCTTAACATGACTGGAAATCTGGATGTGGTACTAATGAGAAATCTACAGGAAACCTTTTTTTTTTTAGAACTTGATTTTGTAGCTAGGTATTAGAGCAGAGAGGCTATCTGAGATTCAGCACTGAAAACTACAGCAAAAAGAACCATTTGGACAAGTATCTGTTAACTTTCCTTTGATGTTGCAACATTTTTTTCAGTAAAAGGCTTGGGCATTAGAGGGAGGAGAGAATTATCTTGTTCTCAGGGAGCTGCTCCTCATCAGTCTCACAGCTCTGGTGTGAGGCACAGAGGACACGACTCACGTGGACAGATGAGACATCAGGTGGTGCAGCCATCCCCAGTCTGAGCTTGTTGTTCAATGTGACTTTACTGCCAATGGAGAGAAATACATATTCTGGAAGAGCAGGCATCTCTTCAAGTCATTAAGTTAAAATAAGCACCTCCAGAAAATGATGATTTTATCTTGGCCTAATGTAAGTGAAGGATGAGTGTTTATCACCTCCCACTACAGCAAGACCTCCTCTCAGGTGTCTCAGAAGAGGAAGCTCAGGTAGCTAAGGTAGGGGATGGTTTAGATAACTAAGACCAGGTGAAATAAATCCTGTTCACACACTGGTGGAGTTTTACCCACGTACAAAGTACAGTGAATCTTATTTGCCTTCCAGGAATATAAGTTCTTTTAAGCACTTAAGATACATCAAAAGTGGTGCCATACCACACCACAGTTTTAGAAATGTTGCCATTATTGAAGTTCTCTAGCATATGAAAGACTTTTAAAGCTTTATTGCACTTGTTTTTCTTAATATCTCAAGAGCGAACAGTTTCCTTTACACTCACCTTTTGTCTTCATCTCTTCATCTCTCTGATGGTATTTTACACTGTAGTTTAATTGCTGCCTGACCAGCACTATATTGATGCCAGGTTTTGAAATTAAATGCTAATACTATTTTATTTCTTTGGTAATGGCTGACTCATAAAAAGTTAGTGTTTGTAACTTAGGGTGGGTACAGTAATTTTTTTGGTCAAAAATATTATTTTAGAAGACTTTGCCCTTTACAGATTTTCAAATCATCCAAGGTTGCAACTTTGTAAAAACACAAAGGAGACAAAAGCCAAACCAATGTAAAAAAAAACCCAAAGTGTTTCCCCCCTGAAGGAAAGTTAAATTTTTGCCTCTCAGAACTGTGCATGTTTATTATTAACATAGCTGATGAAAGCAGCCTCACAGAAATTACTTTAATGTGCAAAATTAATTTTGTTAAATGTTAAATGATGCCCAGAAATGCTTTTGTCGTGTTGTTAAATGACAGCAGTTTTCATCAGTGAGCTCCAGTACGTTCTTTCTCTCTCAGCTAAATTAAGTCCCATTCATGTTTGGATTTCTCAAAATCTGGTGAATTTGGGTAAAAGTGAGGGTATAGGGAAGAGAAATAGAATCACAGGTATTTCATTTTCTTATGTTGCCAAAAACACTTAAGACAATATTTAAGTACTGGATTTGAAAAAAGGACACTTTTTTCTTGGAAAATAGATCTAATTCCCAGTTCTTCTAGAAAGAAACAATCTGTATGATTGCTTACTTGCCTACATTAGGCTTCTTCTTTGAGTAAAATTTTATTGTTTTTTGCCTGATAGAACTAACCGTGACCTCTTGTTTGTTTTAGGCATTGCCAAAATGTTTTTCTCTGCCTCTCTGCTATTTCATCAGTGCTGGACCTGAACTGTGGGAGCTAAGCAGAAGGTTTTGGTTTGCTTGCAGAGCCATGGAAAGCTCAATCCCAATTCTAGTAACAGGCACCGAAGTTCAGCTTTCTTCAGTAGTGGGGCCCAAGTTCACTTATGCAGAGGCTTGTTACAAAAAATCATTCCATGCCTTTGGTCTTCAGATCTGAAACCACCTTTCTCCCCACAATATGATATACTACAAGTTTTAGATGGCACAAAATGTCTTCTCTTGCAGTTGAAACAACTCAGGTCCACTGTCAAGTGTACAGCTTTTTTCATGGTTACCTAGAGAGAGAGTGAAAAGAAGTATGTGTCATTTACTGAGCTTATCTGAAAAGAGAAATGCTTTTCAGCAGCCAATGAACCTTAGACAGAAAAATTAATAAAAAGCTGCACCTCTAATGAAATGGAAAGAACCACCATTTCCATTAGGTGATACCTGTTTCTTCTTCTGAAGCTGACAAGGAGAGGAACTGGGCTCTTGTATTTTTTGGTATTAACTGAAGGATGATGCAATAAATTGCAATGAAGTTTAACTTTGATTTATGCAGTTTACAGATTACTGTGATTTTACATTTTAATTGTTTCTCCAGCTAGTAAGAACACCCAAGATAAATATACCAAATGAATAAAACCTGGAGGAAAATCTCACATTTTATTTGTAGATCCCTTACACATCACCAACATTAAGCAAACAAACAAACAAAAATAACTAGGTATGCGTCATATAGTAAGAAAAAATTCTTTTCTGACAAATTGATGACTTCTTGAGAGGGGTGGAGCTAGCATGTAACAGTTAAAGACATATAGTCTGTAGTATGCAACTCGAAGTTCCTATATACAAACATTATACTGTATATTTACCAAAAATTCAAAAGAGTTTGGCAATCTGTAGTTTATTTTTAACACAAATGTCCCAAACAACTAAATCACTCAATTCATGGGCTCTTGCAAAATACAAGTGATGAAGCCAGTAGGTATTATGTGACAAGTTTTGTGTTTATTTTATTTTATTTCTCTTCTCTCAATCAACCTTTGAGTAACAGGCCAGTGTGGATGTATTGCTAGTCTTTAGTAGCAGCCTTGATGCTCTAAAGATATGATCATGAAAGGTTTCATAGGGAGAGGTAGAATCTTGTGTCTGACTGATTTAGTAAGAAAACTAGACTAGCTTCAGTGTCAGAGACCAAAATCTGGTCAGGTACCTGAATATTTGTCCAGTTTACTTCCCGCATTTCCCAACCCTGAGTTCCCCGTGTTCTGTTGATTTTTGTTGCAGTTGCACAGTCATGGCAAACAAAGGTTTGTTTTCCACTTTTGCTTTTGTCTCGAAAATATTTACTAGAAGAAGTAACTACTGGAAGGTTACTGTGGGGTAGTATGTATTATGTAACTTGTGTGCTGGGAATTATTTTTTTTTTTCAATAAAAATTCAATATGTTCTCTTTTAAGAATGTAAATCCAAATTTCAAAATAAAATCCTGGACGTCCTGATGTCAGTGTTGGCGTTTGCTGCAGTACAGGTAGGATTTCACCTTCCATCTGGGAGGCTTTTTTGGTTCATTACCAGTCCCTGAAGATGAGGATCATCCCAATTTCAAGAGAGCTGCCTGACGCTGTCACATGCCACAGCATCCATCAGACATTTACATACAGCTTGGTGAGTTTATGAAGGATATATGAATGCAGCTCCAACCTTGAAGCACTAACTCTATAGTTAATTACACATGGAAAGTCAGATAACTTTTGAAGTAGTAGTATAACACCTGAGGCTGTGCTCTAGCAAGTTCTCATCTGTACAGATCC
Source organism: Florisuga fusca (assembly GCA_038090715.1). Lineage (NCBI taxonomy): Eukaryota > Metazoa > Chordata > Aves > Apodiformes > Trochilidae > Florisuga > Florisuga fusca. The sequence continues at coordinate 8,883,579 of JAAWXA010000029.1, read as the reverse complement.
CCTTGACCTCCCTCTGATTATGAATGTATATTAAGGAATAAAAGAAAAATGTAACCTGCAGCTTTAACTTGAAGTAATTACACAGTGTTCCTCTTAATGGGTTCTGATTTAGGGTGATAAATGCTGATTTTAGGATTATAATTTAAAATAATAATGAATAAGTGGTTTTGGAAGAGGTGTGTGTTCTGAGTTTTTGATAGTGAGTTGTGTTTTTTATTAAACACTCCTCATATTTCTGCATCAAGTGGAATTCTTATCCATCCACCCTGCATCTTGGCATTTTCAACTGTAAGAACAGGAAAATAAAATACCTAAAAGTGGAAAGAAAATGGCAAGGAAATATCTGTCTTCAAACTATAAGGCTGTTATCCTTTATAAATAATCTTTCATTCATTTTTGAGAGAGTAAAAGGAATCTTGGAAACTTGATTGACAGACTATGCAGACTGTTTGCATTATGGAGAAAGACTGGAAGCCCTGGAACTACATGTATTTATTTCTAGAACTATGTAATATGTCAATCCACAGTGGAGAATAAAAAGTACTCAAAGATAACTCAGTACCTTTACAGTACTTAACAGTACTCCGTAAAGATAACTCAAATATTTTTTTGTGTTTCTCTAGACAGCTGCCATGAATATATGAAACTGTGGCTGTCTGCAGCAAATTTCCCAATGATTTCAACGACAAGATTTTCATATAAAGATCCAAACATAGAACAAAAATTGACAGAAACTCAATTAGATAATCCAGTGGGTTTGCAGCAAATTACTTGTGCTGGTGTGTTAATTCAGCAGCAGAGGTCTTAATCTCATATAGCTGCCACACAGCAAAAAGCAGGTGATAGTATGGATCACAATTAATCTACAGTGAAGTTTATCTTGCTAGCAGAAGAGAGGATACCTGTAGCAAATAACATATGGGGTACCAAGCAGAATGCAAGCCATCTATGGACTTTGAACATGTTATATTTTCACCCTTAATTCCTCCCCTGACTGAGCACATCCTAATTATTTCCTGTGGAAGAGAAACAGAGGCAGGAGAATCTGCTCCACACTGGCTGTCAGCACACCCCAGCTCCACAAACACATTTCAGAAAAGTGAACTACATGTGAATGGTGTGCTTTTACTCCATCTTCAATATTTCTGCTAGTTTTAATATGTGAAGTAAAATACTCTTTAAACATTTTGTGTTAAAGAAAAAATAAACTCTTCCTAAGAAGACTCTGCCTTGTGAATCTGTGTGGTGGACATCGTATTGTGAGTTTCTCTTGGATTGATGTTTCAAACACCCTGTGCTTTCTGAAACTGGTAAGCAAAGATGATGAGAGCTCAGAAAAAAACCCAAAAAACATTTGCACACAGGAAAGCAAAATGCGAGGCAGATTGGTTTCTCAGAGGTTTAAAGGAAGCAGACAAATGACATATTTGTGATTTCTTTAAAATAAATGTTTTATCTTCCACTTACATATGGTGGAAATGGATTATGAAACAAAGCAAAAGCCATAAAAGCTGTTTGTGACTGGGAGTTATTGCCCATTATTAACTCTTTGCTCTTCTGTGTCAAAAGGAGGACCTTTTAGAAAGGTTCATAATAAATTCTAACCTTTTGCAGTTTTGGGGGCATGTGGAAGGCTTTGGGGAGTTCTTGATATTTTTGTTCTGTTAAGATTCTCTTGAAGATAGAACTTTGAAAAAGAGCTCTTCCATCTAACACAGTGCCAGCAACACAGCTATAAAAGCTGTGATTTATATCATGCCTCAGATCCATACTCAAAGGCTTTTACAGTGCAGTGTGGCAAGCTGCACATCTTTCTCCTCACTGGGTCTACCTCCTGTACAACTCTTACACTCTTACTCCTACAACTCTAGTGTAGAGTTGATGTGGTTGTCCCTGGACTTGTGGCAGAAACTGTCCCCAGTGCCCCCAAGTACCTGCAGGCAAAGTGTATTAATACCAGGGGAACATGTAGATCTTCCATCTATCAGCAGGAAGCTTGGCTAGTGGGTTTGATTCAGCATGAATGGTGAGGGGTGATGTCCTTCCAAGAGAGATGCATCACATTGTATGTATGAAAGAATAATTTAATGCCACACCACAACTTTTTCTAGTCCCTGTAGGATAGGGTATTGCTTTGGAGTATGGCTCTTTAAGCTGGTGTTTAAAGGCCTGGATCTATGTAGGTTCTTGTTTAGGCAGTTTTGTACATCTGAACAAAAATTGTTTACCCATTTATGACAGTCATAAAGTTTAAGATGAAGCAAAGCTTTACATAAAAATATTTGACTAAGAGGCACTGGGACAATCTGCTCCTCATATATTAAAGTCTAATTTTGATTCACTTGTATAGAAACACAAATGGAACACTTGCAATATACATTTGAAGGAGACCTGTATTTGCGATGATAGTGAGCTGTGGCTCAATAGATATCCAAAATATGTTTTAGAAAAGTAAGAAGCTGGAGGGAAGAGAAACCATGTAGAGAGACACTGACAGGCACAAGATGTGGGCCCATGCCAGCCTCATGAAGTTCAAGAAGGCCAAGTGCAAGGTCCTGCACTTGCACTGGGGCAACCCAATGAACAGCTACAGGTTGGGTGGAGAATGGATTGAGAACAAACTTGAGGAGAAGGAGAGGTATTGGTTGATGAGAAGCTCAATATGACACATCAGAGAAATATAAATCTAAAGGGAAATCTAAAGCCTGTCTTTGAAGATTTAAAGTGCTAAACCAGCCAGGTCCCCCAAATATGCAGCATATCCATGTGCTGGTTTAAAATTTCACTCTTACTAGCATAGATGTGAAACCTCCCCCTGAAGTCAGTGAATTTATCTGTTACAGTGATGGAAGACAAAGCACAGTGTAACTCACTGTCTGGGGAAAAAAATCCCTCAAAACTTGCTATGACTGAAGCAGAGTGTGTTTTGTTTTTTTTTCTTTTTCTAATATCTTGACATCACCCTGTTATTTGAAAATTGCTCCTAAACTTGCTAGGTTTTGAGTCTGTGATAGCACCTGCAGGGCTGACATATGTGCTGTGAATGAGACATCTGGTGTGTAACAAAGCTGTCTTTTAGCTGAGAATAAATGTCACTTGTTCTTTAACCACAAACAGCAGACAGAGGTAGGGATAAAAGCCAGGTGGATGTTTCACAGTGCACATCAGAAGTGATTATAATAATAAGAGCTTATAGGGCATGTGATTTTATCTCATCTTCAGAACCCAGGGTGTTCATCTGCTTTTCTTTTTTTTTTCTTTCTCCATAGAGAACTCACTTTTGTTAACCAGTTTTTTTTTACTAGCTGCAGATGATGTTGCATCCCACCTCATGAAGCTGTGAGGGCAGTATGTGTGTAAAGCCTCTTTTTTTCTTTGCCCAGATGCCTACGTTCAGCAGACAGGACTAGGAGAATGTGACATGGTCTCTGGAGGGCTCCTGCTTACCACCCCACAGTGTGCTAGATTCACCTCTGGTATTGAGCCTTGGGGATGAAGCCTGGTGAATCCCTGCCTCATTTGCTTTCATTTGGGTGATTTTGCCTCTTACCTGTGGGAAGGTGCTGGATGCCAGGGAGGGACTCTGGGGACTGGCTGGGAATATGGCTTCTAGCCCAGATGGCTCAATTGTGCCACCAAGTCAGCATCAGTGAATCCTTGTGATGCTCCTCTCCTGCTGGCATCCCGGCTGAGCTGGCCACCTCCATCAAGCATGTGGGAATGCAGAGCAGGAGAGGTGTCACCATGATAGGAGATTTAGCTTTTTCTCTGCAAAATAACAAGGGAATGAACAGAGTGAGCCTCTCCATTTATAGAGTTTGACAGGACTGTTGAGAACTAAAAGGAATAAAACCAGACAACTCTTCATATTCTGATCTTCGGCACTATTTGCAAGGGCACAACATGAGTAAATTGGAAGTAGCAAAGTCAGTATTCAGCCCAGAGCCTGCCAGATATTTTCATTGCCCCTAAAGTCAATAAAAGTGACAAAGCTGAAGCATAAAATTTGAAATAGGTCCAGCAGTTGAAACATTTTTGGATGTTTCACAAATTAAAAACAATTGGCAACCTGCTGGCAAAAATGTGGTTGCTGACTTTTGTGAACTGTGTCATTTCTGATAATAAAGGCAAGAAATGCTATTCTCTATCACATAGGACTGGTCTTGAAAAATAGATTAAAATAACACCTCCAGCCCCCCCTACCTGCTTTTCCTCCAACACAGGGGTTTGATCACTGTATGGCCCAGATGGGTGGATGTTAGGGAAGCAACCTCACTGACTGCTCCACCAGTTACTTGTTTGAAACAAATAATCACTGAAAGAAGGAGAGTTATGACTCACTTAGGGCTGAATTTCAGTTTTGTTCAGGGCTTGTGCTTCTGGATTTATATAGGTTCTTAGAAAAGTAGTGAAAATTTAATTAATTTTTAGACAGTGAGTCTTGGGAAGGTCATTTCAGGGCCTGCTATGACAGATGGATTTTCTTAACAGAAATATTTTTGCAGGTTTCAGTGACATAGGTACCCCATGGGATTAATACACTCTCGAAGTATCAAAGCTGCTGAGGATACATTGATTCTGTAAAGTGACAGCCTGAGCTTGTCAAACATACAGCAGAAACACAGATCATCTATAATGCCCATGCACTCAAATGAAGCTTCCTCACTCCCAGAGAGTCAGACTTTTGGATGTATGCTGGAGAGCAACCTTCTTATCCAATGAGCATTTCCATGGCTTCTGGATGATGGGCAAGCCAGAAGTCATGGACAAAAGCAGGGAATCCCCTGTTCTGCCCAGGTGACCCTTCTGAGCTGCAAAAGTGAACGTGGCAAAAGGGACAGTCTAAAGGAACAGTCTTGGAAAAATTCTCTGGAGGAGAGAGGCAAAAGGTGAGACGAAAATGACTCCATGAGAGACTGCCTGCAATCTTATGAGGAATAAATTCTGCATAAGAGGCCTTTTTGCATATTGTTTCAAGCTGGTCCTGATAATTGCTTGCACAAATTAACCCAGAAACAGTCTGCCTTTTTCAGTGATGGCAAATCCACAGAGAAATTCCGTATTTTGTTTTCAAAGAGCTCAGTAGACACACTGGTGTGCTGCAGGGACAGTATATACACAACTGAGCAGATGATAACAGGACAGGATCTCTGCTTGAATTTCCACCACAGTAAACCTTCAGTACAGATATTTCAATGATTTGAGAATGCACTATGGTTCATTATTAAAGCTGACTTCTCTGTTAAATTGTTGAACCTTTTTTACAAGGTTGCCACTAGCATAGCCTGAGACACCCATTAAAGGTAACAGAGACCTTCCTTGTTTAAATGTCTTTATTTAAGACGAAAGGCAAATAGGGAAAAAGAGCAGGAAACCCTCAGAACAGATTAGCATCACAAGCGTGACTTAACCAAAGAAGGTAAATGCTGTGAACTTCATGTTATTTACGTTCAACTTGTGCAAGATTTCAGGAGAGTGTGAATGGTCCTCCCCAGACAACCATATGCCATTTTTCACTAGTCTGCTTTTGAGCCCTGGGACATGGCTACATGGCTTTTGACTGCTGATGATCTTCTCTTGTCACCTGCTGTTGTAGGTGGGTACGATGCCCACATAAAATTAATTTAATATCTGCTTTTATCTTCAGAGTTCATCTAAATATAGGCAGTTCTCAAAGCAGCCTGAAGGACATTTTCTCCAAGGTGCCAGTTGTGCAAGACAGCTGTTGATACATACCTGGAACTTGTTAAACACAAATAACCTGCTAAGTTATTAACCAGCTGTTCAACACCAAGAGAAAGATTTCTGCCTCGTTTTTCCACGTATAGCAGGTACCAGCAAAGGAGAGGTCCTAAGCCTATAATGTGAGTCACAGATAAGCCAGTTTGGCCACAGTAAATTGAGCCTCAAAAAGGGCCCATTAAACTGTAATGACAGCTGCCGCTGGGTGATGTTAAATGTGTGAAAAGTGCTTCAGGAGAGGGATGAAGGAAACAAAGGAAAAAAGTTTTAAAATTTGTAGTCATCTCAGGTAAGGAATGGTGGAAAAGAGAGCAGAGGAAATTCTGCTATGTATGTCAGTAGTCATACTGCTCCATGTGGATAAAAGATGTGGAACCAAAGGCAGAATCTCTCCCAGGTAAATTGGCAAGAGGATACAGGAGAGAACAGCTGCTGGAAAACCCATGCTCAGCCCAGATCTGTCCCTTTTATTGTGGCTGCTTTCCCCACATCCCAGCACCTCTGTGCAAAGCCACAGAGAGAGACATTCCTGTGTTCCCAAAGCAGAGTTTCCATGCAGAGCAAGAAGAAACGTTTTTCAAGCATGGAGATAATCTTTAATTGTACAAGGCCTTTGTAGGATAAAAAGCAGATCTTAGCAGAGTTTAAAGTATCCATTAATGTTTTGAGAACTAAGTCTAAATACATGCGGGAGTGAAACTTAATTTTGAAATGTAAGAATGAAAACAAAAATAGAACATTTCACATTTTCTGGATATTTGTTTTTCCAAAATGTAACGCTTCATCCCTTTATAAACAGGTAATTTTTATAAAGTAGCAATACCAGTGTAAAAAAACATCTGATAACCTTTACAAGCTTGCAATTAAAAGAAAACAGTGTTTAATATTTTAAGGCCCAGACACTAATACATTCCAAGAGTTTCCTTTACAAAAAAAAAAAGAAAAAAAAAAATACAAATAAAAATAGTGTGTTTGTTACTATTATGGAAATTTGGGTGTCATGTTTTACATTTTTTAAAAAAGCACAAACTAATCTGAATTATTTTGATTTCATGATTCTTGAATTTTTGGATAATAATTTTCAAGCTTTCCTCCACAGCAGTGAGGGCTGCTAAAGCTAATATTTATTATTTTAATGAGCTGAGATTTCCACATAATCACTCAAATTCAGAATCAGGTTCTTAAACATGGCATTAAATGTTATACAGCTCATGTTGTCAGATATTGCTATTTCCTTCACAAAATCTACCAGAGAGCTATTGCATGCTCCAGCAAGCCAAGTGAAGTGGCCATACATGAAAGGGTCTTACCCAGTAAAGAGAAAAATCAGCTAAAAAAGGACCTAGTTTCCTGTGGTTTCAGTGCAGCAACATGTCAATATCTCAATAGGAAAGGAAAACTCACTGAGTAGATATTTTGATCTCCTTCAGATAGAGCCTCGTGCCTTAGAGAAAGAGGTATGGTAACAGGTTTTTCCAAACAAGAAAATCTACAGATATTAATTGCTTGATTAGCAAACTATTCCCTGGCATTCTGGTGCAGTAGCTCAGTGATTCAGATAAGGAGCTGCTGCTTTCTCACTTCCTATCAGTCCAGCTCTGCTATGAGAGAAAACAGAAGAAAACTCCTGTCTGCAAACTCCTAAGGAACTGAGGATTAATTTCATGAGAAGCCCACATGGAACTTAATGTCTATCAGATCCTGATGACTACTTGATGAATCCTGCACTTACTTACAGAGAGCTTAATTGAGTTGACACAAGAATATTCCATTTGCAGTGTAAACGAGCAACTTAAATTTAGAATTTAGTTAGAATTTCTCAGTGGAGTCAGATTAAACCTCTATCCTAGCAAAATAGAGATGTTCCCCTTTTGGCTTCTGTGATGGATAGCAACATTCTTATGCTTAGCAACAAAAAGCTGTGCTGTTGTCACAGCAGAGCTCAGTATTGTAGATACATGAGAACGATTGAAACTGCACTCCAGTAATGTTAACATCCACCTTGTTCTTAATCCAAAGGGATTTCCTCTGAGTTACTGGGGATACCTTATTGAAATGGTCTTACAACAAAGTTTTCAAATTTACAGACACTTAAAACTAAGGAAAAAAAGAAGTCTTTAATAAATAGTCTACTTTAAGACAGTGATCAAATGGCTATTGTAATCAGTAATAAAACACAGAATTTAAGCCAATTACCACTCCTTCTACATCTGACAGGCTATTCTTGGGCATTACTACTATAGATTAGGTCATGAAAACAGAAACATCTCACCTGAGACAGCTGCCAGTTTTCAATTTTACAGATTTAACAATGTAGCTTAATGCGAAGACACTTTTCCAAGGTACTTATTGTGAAATATTACTTGTACGAACCTGTCACCTGCTTATTATACAGATGTGAATTCATTAAGAGAGGGCTGAAGGACCTTTCTTATGTTGACTGCCCCAGATAACACCCTCCAGAAGGGTATTTACCTTCATCAAATGATTTAGCCTTTATCATATATGGGTACAGTTTCCCTAACCCCATCATGGTCTTCAGGGCTATCCCTGCCCTATGACAACCACATCCAAACTGCTGGGCAGTCAGATAATGCCCCAGAGGAGCTGGATGATGCCAGATGTAGTCACACTGAGGAGATTTGCAGAGCCCCAGGCCCAGTGTGCAGAACACCATATCCATATATCTTTACAGGACCAAACCTCCCCGTGTAACTCCACCCTTACCTTCCTTCCTGCCTTTCAGTTCTGTTTCATTTGTGGCTGATTTGTTCCTGCAAGTTATGTGGAAGGCATATTCCTCTGCACCCATCAGGCTTCTGTTTTTCAAGGTCATTTTACCCACCAAAAGTGATGTTTCTGCTGCTTGTACCAAGGGGCTATTATCAAAAGATACACTCAGGCCAATGTCCAGATTTATAATGGAAACTTATTTTGACACTGTCGTTTCTGAGTGAGGCTGTTTTATCTGTAGAAGGAGGAAGGCAGTGTTTGCAATCTTAGCTGGCTGTCAGCTCACTACCTCACAGATCAGTGTTATGACTGCAGTTCAGTTCATATTTGTAAAGGCCTGGTAAAATGTTAAGAAAGTAGAAGTGCTCAAGATTAATATTATTTTGCCCTGCAGAGTAGATGGCTAGTTCAGTAGGATGGGGCAGTCCAAACAGGTCTTGACAGTGTTTGGATAAGCAAACAGCTAACATTAGGCAACCCCTTGTTGCATTTGTTTCCACAAGCAAAGGACTGAGTGGTGTCTGGCTGAAGGTCACCCTTCTTTCTCAGTGTGGTTCTTGGAAACACATTGGATCGTGGTACAACGTGCAGAAAGAAAACTAAAGGACCTGTCTTGGATCACATTTCTTCACAGCCCTGATATCTCTCCATGTTTATACTAAGTTCAGAAAAGCTACACTTGCTGTGATTCCTTTTGGACTGGCACCTGCTGGCTGGTACAGGGACCTGGAGACACTGACTACAGCAGCACTAGGCTACAGCAAGCTTAGAGACCATGGCACTGATGGGCAAAGCTAAGCCCATACTTCCCATTGTGTTTTCTCCCACCGCATCTCTAATCCTTGTGATTTGAGAAGTGACAGCAGTGGAAAATGGAAAGCAGTTCCAGGATCGCTCTTTTTGCCTGCCAGAAAGCCTCATGCAAGTGCACTGCAATCAGCATTTGAAGACATGCATCTGTTTTTTCACCGAGAGGTCCTGGACAGGCTCACACCTGGAAGGCCCCACCTCATCTCATGGTAAAATGGGGCTGTGCACCGTGTGCTTCCCAAACCACACCTCCCCCAGCAAGCCCCAGGCACTTAGCCCGATTAGTGGTCTTTGAAATGCAGCCTAATGGGTAATACCGGCAGAAAGGAAGAAAGTAATTTGGAAAATAACAGAGAGAAGGAGAACAGTACTTTGAAAACAGTTTACTGCTGCCTTTACTTCTGCTTGGCCCTATTAATCAAGTTTAATAGTCAAAGGCAGAAACAAGCCAGATTTTCTCAAGTTTCAGCATAAACCACAGTGCATGGAAGGTTTTGTTCTGTGTGATTTCTTACTTGAAAAAGTTACAAAAAATTACTTGCAATATCCTCACACCCACAAGAGACTTTTTTTGCACCCATTACAAAATATGTAGGCAGCGAAAATCATGGTACCTGAGTTCAGTTGAGAGGTGAGAAGTTTGCCCAGACTGTCAAACCCAAGCTCCATGTGCAGACACTGGAGAAAAGTAGTTAAGGCATCTACTATGAGATTGGATTGACTTGCCCTAACTAAGCCATCCAGAAGTCAGCCCATGTTTTAGTATTTTTCAAACCTGTGATAAACTTTGCTAATCTATGGTGGATTTGCCTTCCTGAGAAATCTTCTCTACTTTGCCTGTGCCTAAAGCCAGTGTTGAGTCATGGTGTGGGTATTTCTTTGAGAAGGATATTTTAAATTTCCCCTATCAGCTTGACACTTTGAATTACATAGCATGGTACAGCATTACTAGACTGAGCATAACACACCAAGTGAGTAAGTCATATATTACGTTCTTGACCTGAGGCTTCAGAAAACCATGTAGTTTTGTAAGTCTGTTTCCTGTATGTAATTTGAAGCTCAAGAGACATATAGCTTAAGGGAATTGTACAGCCTTCTTCATTTATACAGGCAATCTTGTGAACGAATGGAACTTAAAGCTTTGGTCCACACCTACAATAATTTTCCTGTGGTTGGAAAATGTTCCTATTTTCAACTGCCTGTGAGCATTAAATATCTCAGAGGAACAGAAATAATGACTCTACTTTGTGGCTTGACTCCAAAGGGGAGACTTCTGACAACAGAGACTCTGCCCTGCATTTATACCTGCAGAAGTGGCACCCACATCTACACTTGCTGTTTTAAGAGTCACGGACAATTTGTGACACAAAATGAATACGAAGCCAAGTAAATGTATTCTCTGCCAAAGAAAAAGAACCATCTGTTCCATTGACTATTAAGTGAAATCACAGTACGGTTTTACCTAGTTTTTTTTCAGCCTGGCAGCTATCATTCCCCTTTCTGGGGCTCAGGCGTGCAGGATGGTAAGGCTGCTATCTCCTCTATCTTTGCCAAGAGATAAGCTACCATCCTCCTAAGCTTGTTGTCTCAGCACAGTCTCCTTGACCTCACATCAGTTAAAGCAAGATGGTTTAACAAGGCCCGGCCTGTATTTAAACCCTTCAGGGCAACTCTGGCTCTCTCCAGCTGGGGTGAGCAGGAGGTGAGTGGGCAGTGACCAGGACAGACAGCCCCCGGTGAGGATGTGCTCCAGGAATGCCGTGCAGGGATGTGTGTGCACGGAGCATCCCCGGTGCAAGGGGGGGGGGGGCATGGAGCCCTCCCAGCTCTGCTTGCAAACTGCTTGGGAGGTGCATAATTTGTTGAGAAGCATCTGGGAGACCTCAGTCTAGCAGAGCATTCAACTACCTGTTAAATTTTAATCAAATCAAGAGATTGTTGACTTTGATGGGACTAATGATGTGGCTCAATTTAAGGTTTTATTTAAGTGCTTGGCTGGATTCAGGTTTGAAATATTAATTGCTGCCCGGGTTTGTGTATTCCAGTGCAGGTAAGTGTGGAGATAATGGAAGGTGATACCACCCCTAGCATGAATGCTACTGAACTTGTTTTGGAAGGAAGAGTAATTGCTGTTCAAGGTGTAAAGCTGACCATCTGTTTTGAGTAAGACCACGTTTTACAATTTTCTCTCCTTGCTCACTTCAGGACACTTTGCCATTATTGTATTTTATTTGCCTTGCCCACCTCCAAGGCTCTTCTACTTGTTTTTCTTCCTTGTTTTGGGAACTGGACTTAAAAGGAAAGCAGAGCCCCTTTGAATCTGCAGCAGGCTGGATTAACTGGGACAAGCTGCCCTCCCTCCCCAACCCTGCCCTGCTGTTTGCAGCTGAGTGATAACATCAACCAGCCCTTGTTCCTTGCTCTGTACCATGTGTTTCCTCTTCTTTTTTTCTTTCTTTTTTTTTTTTTTTTTTTTTTTTTTTTTTTTTTTTTCTTTTCTTTTCTTTTCTTTTTACCTGTCACTGGCTTTAATTCCACATGCACTGTTGAGCAGCAGCCACTGACGCTTGATCTGAGCACTACACAAGAAAAGCTTTTACACAGGCTGCAACCTGAGCTCTTGCAAACACATTTCAAGGCTCCAGCTGGTCAAGGTGCACCTCTGCTCACATTTCCTTTTATCAGAGGGCTGCAGGGGACCATGCTGAGCAGAATATTTACAGCTGTATGCAGTCTTGCTGGCCTGTATTATCAGGAGCAACGTTTTATATTGGAGCTTGCCACCCACTAACTAAACATAAGTCATGGGGAAAAAAAAAACCCCTTGTTATTTGCAGAATATAGTAAGATCATCACACTGTTCCTTTACTCAAATGAGCAGGCAAATGTCAACTAGCAGACTGTCAAAAGGATACTGTTTCCCTGTTCACTTTAAACCCTTTTTGGCAGCAGGGCTGGGAATGAAAATAGGTGAAAAATTAAGAATGCCAGAATCCATCTCCTCAAAAGGAGATCTCAGAGTAGGGTGGTACGACATAACAGCTGATGAAGTTTGCTTACTGCCTGCTGGCTGTAAAAAGGAGTCTGATCTTCAGCAGAAGCTGGCACTGAATGTTATTTCTCTATGCAGAGCACAAAGGTAGAAAGACCAAAAGCCATGAAAAGGCCAAAAGGAGTAGGGGAAACCGCATGTAAATATGCAGGAGGAATTTAAGAAGCCTCAGGATTTCTTCCCTGCTGTTTTTGGCTGGCAGGGAGAAGTCACTTTGCAATGAGTTGGCTGGGACTTGGGCTGTGTTTCAGGGGAAGGCTGGGAGACAGACACTGCTCCTCCTTCTGCAGAGGAGGGCAGTGAATCTCCGTCTCAGACTTTGCTGTGAGACAGAAGTCTGTGTCTCTAACTCTTTCTATGATACCCTGTATATTTAGTAAAGGACCAAAAACGTCCTTGCAGTGCGTAGATATGGGAGGCACTTGCTTGCTCTGGGTCACATTAAACGGTGACAGCTATCCCAGGGAGTTCTCACCTGGTGTGCATCCTCCTGCACTGCACCACTTTGGGGGAAATTATAGAGCTCCCTCTTGCATTGTAACCATGTTATGTAAGGCATCTGGATATGCCACCCTCTGAGAAGATGCACCAGTTCTAAGAACCTCATTCAGATATTTCAGATATGATAATGACTCATTTAAAGTGCTAATTAAAATTGGATGAGTCTCATATCTCCCCCCCTCTTTAGAGAAGAAAAATCATAGGCCAAATATAAATTTCATAAAAGCTTTATAAAACCTCTGCAGGGAGGAATTTGGCAGAGGGCGTCAGGACCAAGCACTTTTGAGCAAATGAAAGAACCTAAAGCAAGACTTTGAAGTATGACCTTCAGAATGTACACTGGATGACAAAGGAAATAAAAACCATAGAGTGGGACAAAATGTATCTGCTTAAGTTTTAGCCACGCTTTGGCATTCTTTTCAAATATGCTTCTTACCACTAGGGCTTTCAAACTTATCATCACAGCTTTGCAGTGATGTTAGTTCTGAAAATAGTGCTTTTTTTTTTTTTTTTTCTATGCAGAGCAGCACATCATTAGTTATTTTATAGTCACATCTGCTTCAGTGGTGTAATTTCTATTACAGCAGTGGCAAGACCTGAGAGAGCTGTGAATGATTGTCATTATTTCAGTGAGAACTGCTGAGTGTACCCTCTGCAAGTTTGTTAAGGTACCTTCAGGTACTTGGAAAGGTTTTCCAGGATCATTTGCTCCATCACCTTCCCTGTGATAGAGATAAGGCATCCTGGGCTGTAGGCCCCATATATTTCTCACCCATCTTGAAGACAGTGACGTTTGCTCTCTGCCAGTCCTCATGAACCCTTCCCAGTAGCCATATTTGAAATACAATGGAAAGCAGCCTTGCAGGGACATTGGTCAGCTCCCTCAGCACCCATGGGTGCATCCCATTAGGGCCCATGGACTTGTGTCCATCCAGTGTGTTCAGATGTTCCTTAAATGATCCTCCTCCAGCAAAGCAGTCTAACCCCATCCTTTCCTGCCTTTTCTAACCCCACCCCTGCATGTTCACACAGTGTCCCTGTATTTTTCCTGAGTTACCTGTCCCTGATTCCACCTCCTGTTTGTTTCCTTTTTACACTTGGGTTTAGTGAAGAGTGTCAGTCCTCCAGCCACCTTTGGGTTTTTTGGATTTTTTTTGCTTTCCATCAGGATGGAAAATTCTTGAGCTCAGAGGAGGTGATTTTTGAAAATAAACAGCTCTTCTGGACCTCTCTTCCCTCCAGGACATTATCCCACACGACCCTTCTAAGCAGCTCTCTGAAAAGGCCACAGTCTGCTCCAGCACAGCTGTGCAAAATGATCAATTTGTGCTGCCAATGCATGGCCTGAGACCTTTCCTCAAAAGGCACCCACAGAAAGGCTCTTCTGGCACTGTCCCCGTGCCTCCGGTGCTTCTTTCACAAACTGTCCCATGTAACAGGAACTTGCAAGGCTGGGAAAGGGTGAAACAAAGCACAGACTCCTTCAGGAGCTTCAGCTAAGGGAGCAGCCAAATTTGGTATCCTGAAGAGCTTTATGTGGTCATGCCAGGGACTGATGCTGACACATGGAGAGTGTATTTGAAATTCTGGAGGCTTTCACTTCCGAGATCAGTTCAGTCATTTTGTGTAGGTATTTGTGTGGTCTGGATGAGCACCTGCTGGAGGAAAATCAAGGGCTGCCAAACTGTAAGGCCACCTTCCACAAATAAAGTCATGTAGGATGCTGGGATTGACTGTGAAAGAGGATGCAGATGTGCATCCAGAGCATATGCAACATGGTCTGCAATTGAGAAAAACTCTCTGAGGGCACCAGGGAATCTTTCCAAACTGAGTGCTGTAAGAGGTGAATGTTGAAAGGGTCCTTACAAGTCATGACAAATAATACCTGGATATATATGACTGCTTCCCTCACACTCCAAGATAGAACATGCCATGTTAAAACCAGTTAACAGTGGTACTTCTGCCTGCTCTTGAGGCTTAATCCTTCTTTCTTTTCCCACTTCATCTAAACCACTATTCCCAACTGTAAACTCTCTTCCAAACTCACTTTTCTATCCTCTCATGTTGGAAGACAGTGGATTTCCTCATCTAAATACCGTAACAGCACAGAGCAGACTGGATATACTTTTCACTCTTTGCCTAATATTACTTCTCTCTGAAAACACCTGCCTATGTGGAAATTAATTTCTGATTGCATACAGTTTGCCTAACCTAGGTTCCTGAACTGTGCTTGCTGAGGCAATCCAGCTGAAATGAGGACTTCCCAGGGGCACTGGTTCTCACGTGTTTTTCACACTTCTCACAGGGACACTCAGACAGCCCTGAATGCCCTGCTGAATCACTTACCCTCTGGGAATGTCCTCTGTGCCATCTTGGACTCTATGGGCTATCATAACAACATGACATGCTTTCTGCAGACTGATGTGTCATTGTTTTTTCCAGTCCTCAGGCTTTGAATTGTGTAGAGGAAAAGGAGTTTTTTGTTCCCGAGCTGGGTGACATGTGCTTCTTGTACATGTTTGTACACTGCCACTGACTGCACCATAGCATGTACACACCTGAATACTCTAGCATGATTAATTGTGAGCTCTTCTTAAGCATGAGAGCTGCTGGTAGAGAGACAGAGTGCAGTTATCTGGGTGACCTAAATTGCTTCATGAGCTGGGGATGCTAAGAGAGAGAGTGAGTAAGTGATGGCATTAAGAAATCATGTTTTCTCTTGTATAGCTAAAAATGGCTCCAGCCAAGTAACACAGGCTCTATCTAAGTTTGCTTTGGGTGTGGTGAACTTGTATATTTTCAGTTTCTCACAGGAAAACAATTAAAAAATCCCTTCTCTGAAGGGCTACTTCACTGAATTTAAAGAGGATTGGGCAAGAACTCCGTCTCCTTGATGAAGGAAACGTTTGCTGGTTATGTTTTCCCTCTGCCAATGGATACTTTCTGAAGTGTTTCATACTGAAGGGTTTAAAAGAACCATTACAAACGAGGTGCATGCACCCAGAGATCACCTACTGTGCCCTGAGTGATTTTTGTCAGCTCCCAACAGCCCCTGGCCGGCAGCAGCACCAGCAGAGCAGCTGCATTGAGAGATGTGCTGGATGCTCCAACTTTTCACTGATAACATGAAGGGTCTCAGGTTTTCAAGAGACTTTTCAGCAGCCAAGGGATACAAAAAAGAGTGACTGCCCCAGTAAGATCAGGATAAGTAATCTCATAGTTAGTAGAGAAAGGAAAACAAGATTGCTTCTAAAATAGCAAGCAAGCACCGTATGGTTTTAAACCCAGGTTTTGTACAGCTCTTGTTTTCCTTGTTTACAGTGAATATACATATGAGGCCTGAAATTTGTTAAGCAGAGTAACAGTGGGAAAAGAGAATGTTCAAAGCATTATACTGAGATACTGTGGAGGGAATTCTTCAATATAAAGCTCTTGAAATTGTCCGCTTAAACCTTTCACCTGAAACCAGCAGTTCCAGCATTTTGGTCTTCTAGAAAATGAAAATAAAACCCATTCGTATTCAGGAATGATGAATATTCAGAATTTTAGTGGTAAAAAAATTATTTTCCTAAGATAAAAATATAATTTTTTGATGGTTCTGAGATACAAGCTTTAGTTGTCCTGCCAGTGTGATGTATTCCATACCAATGCTTGGTAACTCTGTAATCAGCTAGTATTTAAGGGTTATGTGAACACTGTGAAGAGTTCATCAGCTTGTTCTTTCTCTTTGGCTTATTGCCTAATTAGAGACATGACTTTGATCACCTTCCACTTCAGCAGGTTCTGATGCTTCTGTTATGTAAACACACGTGGAAGTGGCTGTATCAATTGCAATGATTATTAAATCATGAATGCCTGCAAACTCCTGAAATGTTTCTGCTGTGATATTAATTTTAATTGCTCACTAGACAGTGTTAATTAGGGAAAATCCTTGATACTGTAATTGATCTGTCAGCTCTTCTTTCACTGCGGTGAAGCTCCCTTAGGAAAGTGACTGCAGAACTCTGAAGAGAAATTGCTCCTAATGGGAGAAGCCTACAACTGAATGGAAAGAGAAATGATAAAGTCTTGCTAAAAATTGTCATTTAATGATTGAGAACATTAGTCATGTTTTAAAATTATTTATGTGTCTGCCTCTCTTTTTGCCTATTCACCTATTATTTCATCCATATTGCTCTCCAAAAAGTGACAGGTATTTCTAATTGTACGAAAGGAAAGAGAACCTGTGTGTAACTTTGTTTTATGTTTCAGGTTGTTGTTGCTACTCTTTTCAAATGTCATTAACTTTTAATTGGTTGATAGATCAGTAATTGGAAGAGGGATGTGTGTTTACAAAGAGGTCTGCCAACAACAAAAAATACCCAAATAAAAGCCAATAAGAGAGGAGAAATGCTGATGTATTTCATAATTCTATTGTGTGCTTCTATCTCTTAGAAGAATGAATCTGTACAAAAAAAGAGACCTGAAAGATTTGTCATTGTGAACTGTGTCCTTATTGACTTTTTTAAAGTTATGTTTAAATCCATACAAAAATTTGGCTTTATTACATACTTTCCCTCCAGCACAACTCATGGAAACAGTGAAAAAACAGTGAAAGCCTAACCTGAAATCTAAACAACGAGTGCATCTTCTTTGTAATCATCTGTGTTTACAAACATGGTGTTTATAATCATGAATCCAAACAAAAATTCTCAAGATTTTGCATTACCAATTGCAGGAGACACATTTTCAAGAAGGAGTGGTTTCCTGTTGGCATTTCTGCAGAGCTTGTCTGTAAGACATGTCTGAAGTTGGTAATTTTGAAATTTTTGAAATCCCTGCTTCCTTATAAAAATCTCAGTCTCACACTTGTTTTCAGGCAACAAAATGTGAACTCTCCTTTGTTGTTTGATTTTTTTTCATAATTGGAGACTTTCACAACAGTTTAATGAAGACTGTGGATGAGTAATTAAGTTGCCCAACTATAGATTAAGATATCTAGCGGTATTTTGAAAATGTTGGCTCTGTTCTAACTTGTGCTTGTTTTCTTTACTCTAGCTGTCTGTCATTACTTTATACCTCTTAAAATGTTAACTGCTTTTGCCACAAATATATTTTTGGTCTGTGTTTGTGCCCTGTGAAGCAGCGTGGGCACTTAGGGACTTGGAGTTTGAAGGCATGCTTCCTACAACCTTGGGTGGGATGCAAGTGGTGTGGATGTAGTTCCCACACCACAAAGCCTGGTGCTAAGTAGGCAGCTTCCTGGTGGATTCACACAAATAACAAAAGTCGTCCCAGTTATGTGTTTTGCCCTTCACAGCTTTTAATCTTTGTCAATTTAGTCAATTTTTCTTCCGCAGAACATGTGTGGATTTTCTAAAGCAAACGAAATAAAAATGCTGTTCCTTTTAGTCCAGTAGCTTATCTTTAAAAGTAATGAATTTAAGAGTCTTCAGAGAAAAAATTAAATGTATACCAAAGAGATAAGAGCCTTGAGGTCTGAAGAGCTATAGGAAAGCTGCTGCTGCTTAAATTTAGTAGACAATGAGAGATATTAGTGTATTTAAAAATAAACTATCATTATTACAAGCCTTTATTTTAATAATAAAAAAGACCATTATTCCTTCCCTACCAATCCTCCCATGATATAACATCACATATCTCTGGTCAAAATTCTTTTTCCTTGCTGTACTTTGATCAGCAATTCTCTTTTAAACTAGCTCCTCTCAGCTCCTCCTTTGATCAACTTTGACAGACTGCTAGAGGATGGAGAACTAGTGTATTTAGAAGGGCAAGGAAAATCTCTGGATACAAAATGTATTTATAGGAACTATAATGTAAGCATGCCTCCAAAACAGAAAGCCAAAATAAAAGATAGGTGCTAGTGCAAGGGAATGGCATAAGCAAGAGAAATCTGAAGGTGCTGCAATTCATACTTTGCCTTGGGGTTTCAGCAAACAGCATCTGCATGAACCTTGGTGGCTTGAAATCAATAATATAGATTTCACCTGCAAACAGATGCAATCTCTGCCCCTTTGTGGGAGGAGCAGCCAATACCTCAGGCAAACACGGTGTGTGACTTTCAGGTGAGCCCAGCGTATGTCATGGGGAGTGTTGTGCAACCTGACAAGCAGCCTGGTTTTCAGAATAAGCACAGTGACAAATCAAGGGGTCAGATAGGAGGCAAAGGACTGCTGGGGAAGGAGAAATTAAGGAGAAAAAAATGTAAAATAATGAGTCCATAAGTGGTTTATGAACATCATGTAAGTAAGACCTCAAGAAATATTAGTAGAAGAGTATTGTTTCTGGGGAGGACAGCCGGGTATATGACACCCTTGAGCTAACAACAGGTCAAAGCTCTGTTTTAAAGTCTTCTATGGATTTTTATTTCCTAGCACTTCTGTTTCAGTCTGATGTTTCTTGCAGTTCTTTCCTTTTTTCTCTATTCTTGTTTATTTTTCCCTGTTTTTCTGTAATAGCTCTCTTCGAGAGAAATAAGAAATTTTCCCTTTAGCATCAGCATGTGATTTCTCTATTTTGACAGAATTTTAACTTCTTTTTGCTTCAGTTTTCCATCTGGAAGTGAAGAAAGCATTGCTTAGTAATTGGAGAGAATGTTACAAGAGTATCTGGGTGATTTCAGAGTGTTTCAGACAGACTTACCTTTCATAAAAGTAGTAATAAAGTAATAGCTAAGGAGGAGACTTTTAGGAAAAAAAAAAAAGACAGCTAAAAGTGAAATAATTGCCTTTACTTCCCACTCTGATGCAAACTGTATTCATGATGTTACATGCAAATCAGAAGGTTTTGACTGTAGCACAACTGTGAAAACTGCAAACAGAATCAAACTATTGTTCCAAAGTATCTTTCACTTAGTTACACATTAACAGCTGTAGTAGTTGTACATTCACATAAATACAATATCAACCAATTTTAGAGTTAAAATGAAAGCTTCCTTTTCAGAACTTTATCACAGAAATAAGCATATATGTTTTCTCTGGAGAAAGTAATACATCTTTATATAGAGGTCTAATGGCCTATAACATACTGGGCTGACTGAAATGCTAACAAATATTAATCTCTAATCCTAATAGACTACAGAAAGTATATATATATATATTGAAATTTTAACATTAAGGGAGTACAGTGTCTATACTTGCTGGTGTTAGTTCAGAATGTTTTGCACTAGTAGCATCATGAGAGTTCTCTACAACTCTTGTCACAGCAGTTCTGGCCTTTCCATATAATGAAAAAAACCCAGTTGTTACACATTTCATCAACTTTCCAATTTTTCTTCCTCCTTAAATTTCAGCTGAACAACTAATAGCTAATTATATTCAACTTTTCCACGATTCACCCCCTCATGCCCCTCCAAAAAACCCACCCTGAAAATGAGCCTAATTCTGTGTGCACCAGCTGCACTGGGCAAACTGTTTCTGCTACAATGTGGTTCCTCTACTGCATATGTGATGTTCTGCTTTGACCTGTGGTTGTTCTTCCTGGCAAAAATATATTGATTTTCAGATATGCAGTCTTGTAGAAGAGTTAAAAAAAAAAAAAACATCTGGGGGGGGAGGCAGGCTTTATTTGGTATTTTTGTGAAAAATGTGAACTCAATAGAACTCAGTGTTCATTACGAAAGATTTTTGCTGAAGTTTTTTTGATCACTCTTTTAGATATCTAGATTTATGTACACTAATGACTCACATGTCCCCCCCCCCTTGATTTTCAACACCTTTGCTGTTGTTTTCACAAACTGGTCTTTCCTCTTTCATTCTGAAAAAATACAAAGGCAGTTGTAATCAACCCTTGCCTTCTTTTTCAGTGACTTTCCAGCTATTGTTTCATATTTTGGCTTAAGACCCAGCTCTTAAGATAGCAGCACACCTCTTGATCATTAAGTTTTTCTTTTGTGTTGTGTTCTATCAAAGGGATATACCAAATGTCACCATGGCTCAGTTAGCACCACTTTAAACAGTGAATTGAGAATTTAAAGTAACTTTAAGAAAAGAGACTGAAGGGAATAGACAATGCAGAACTTGTTCCAGGCAGCCACACTCACGGAAGTTAATTAATATGCCAAATGTTAAGTTTATCTTTAACTAAGTTGCTTATTGCTAAAGAAGTAGGCACACATCTTACACTTCCACTTGATGTTTGGGTACCACGGTGGTGCCACATTTCCCAAGTCCCACCCAGCCTGGAGGCACCTGACCTCCTTTGCCATGTTGGGACTTTCTGCCAATGACCATGTTGGCTCTGTGGCATTTCTTCTGGGGAACTCCAGTTCTGCCAGCCACACCTTGTTTGAGTCTTTCAGAAACCGTAGCCACTCTGACTGAAATGTTTTATCTCAATAAAGGCTGAAAAAAAATGACAGCACTTCTATGAGAATCCCAGGAGGCTTTACAGCTTCAGAAAGACACTGCATTCACCATGTTGTGTTATGAACATCAGCTGAGGGTGGAATTGCTCTTGACTAAGTTTATGTGACCAAAGGTTAGTATTCTAGTCTAAACTAGTCATCTGAGTCCCTCTCTGTAATCAGCAGCAAAATATAGGTAGGTCCAGAAGTGATTCATGCTTCATATCTAAATCTAAAAACAGGCTGAATCACTGACTGCAGAGGGAGCTGCTGGGGGGTTGAAGTGAAGTGACATGTGTTGGGCTGATGGATGTTGTTTCCATCAGCCTGCCCTCCTAACAAAACAACAGGTTTTAGCTGTAAACTACCTACAGGCCAGGTTCCATCACCTCTGGTTCAGAGCAGGGCAGCTGCTTGCACCTGGACAGCAGCTCACAGGACAAGTGCTGGCAGGTTCAGCTGCCATAGCTGAGTCATGTGGCTGAACCCTTAGTACCAGCATCTGTTTGTAAACGTGGCTCCTAGATACTTCTGACAAAGAGAATTATGATTCTGAAAGGTTGTGAGTGCTTTTGAAACACTACACCATCTCAAATTGCTCAAACTTAGCACCTCTCTTCTTGACTGCAGTATCATGTGGCTCTTTCTACCTGCAGGTACTACCAATAATTAATTAGTTACTTCATTAAACACACTGAGAACCTTTGAGCTTGAAAAGCAAAACATTGTATAGAGTCTGTATCTGGTCTCTATAACTTCATTAAAATGATTCTCATGTCAGCCATCCTGGCTATTTATTATTAATTCAAATAGTCCAAGTGACCTTTCAGTTTACTCCGGGTTAATTTTTCTTGCATCATCCACACAGTCAGAAATCCCATCATCACAGCTACATCTTCATTCTTTCCACAGTCTGTGAGGCTTCCAGTTTACCTCATTCCCTGTGCTTTTTATTTTTTGAGACTCCTTCTTGAACTCATCTGATTTTCACCTTCTCATTCAGCTACTGGCTTTTCTTTTACTTCTGATGGATTTGTTGTTGGCAGCACACTTCTGGTGGAACACATCCATTTATGCTTGAATATTTTGTGTTTACATTTCACCATCCCACTTGACTTCACTCAGAACCACCCATGTTTATTTCCTGCTCTGACAGAAGTTGTTGTCTTTGCTTTATGTCTCATCCTTGGCCATACTGGCAAAGGTGTAATCCCGACAGTTCAGACACTATCGGATTGCTTCCAGCCATGTTGCTGAGGTTGGTTGCAAGTGCTAGGGAAGGCTATGAAGGCTTCAGAAACTGAACATTATGAGGTTCTTATTACTGGGAATACTTGTACTGGGCAATGTTTATGTTTTGTAGTCATTCCCAGGACTTTATCACGCTACATACTGTACACCTACAGCAAAATGCAGCACTTACCCACGGCCAGACACACCACATACCACACGTTCCTCATGGCACTCCTGCCTCTTCCACTGAACCATGAACTTGGATGAAGACCAGGTTTGAAGCAAAATGTCAAGTGAAAAACTGGTGTCCTTCTCTTTCTTGTCCAGACAAGTATCTGAACAGTTCTAAATGTTTGGATGTTTTTGATCTGGATCATAACTGAAAAGGTTTCCTTTGAAAAGAAATATGCGTAGATTGAAAGGATAGATACCTAGAAGAAAACTGAGTGAAATCAGTACAGAATAAGTATAGGAGTCCTTGTTCAGCATTTGTTTTGACTTAGAAATGAGATATATAATTTTGAGGTGGACTCAAGATGGAAATATGTATTTGCAATCTGTTTAGAGTAACAAATACAGGATTGTTGGAAATGGCAGAACATTAATTTGGAGGAAGAAAGACTTTGTCCTCTTCCTTGAAGCTGACAGAGTTAGTGCTGAGAGGATGAACTCTACCAAGTGGTTTTAGAGCCCAAGGCAATCACCCACTCTTCCCTTTCACAGCAGTCCTCACTTCATGCCACATGGACAATAACCTGAGAAGATGCCCAGGGAAACATTAAATCACTAAAACAGTACTAAAGGTGTCCAGAGTGTTTTATTTTGCACCAAGGCACACTTCAGAGCTTGGATTTGCAGCTGATAGATAGTAACTAGCTCAGCTGCAAGGCCACCGAATTTGGTATCAGGACTTCATTCTATAACTGCATCTCAGCTAAATAAATGTTTCAGAGCTCCAAATCTTCTCCGTTGGCTTTCTGTTCAGCTGAGACATGCAGCAAGTTGACTTAGAATAAACAGAGAGAGGATTGCTGAAGTACAGTTGTGCACATGGAGATTTGCAATGTTTTTTGAATCAGTTTTTATTTTACAACTAAAGTAACAAATAGATTGAAATCCATACTTACAGATTTGTGAGCCTTCCACCTTTAGGCAGATTCTGAGTTTTATTCTGTGAAGAATCATTCCTTTTGCAATTTACTGCAGTCTCCCCAGAACGTGCCAGCTCCACTAAACCACTGGATTTGCCATAAATTCATTTCTTAGGGTACTCTGAAGAGAGTCAGATGATAACTTTGGAACCCCATTTTCATGGCTCATATAATTGAATCTGTGGATAAGCATTCAGAGTTTAGCATTTACACATTATGCACATGATGAAAGACAGAAAATACTCAAATTTTGTAATTTTGGGAATTAAACATTCCCCAAATCTTTTTACTTGTTTCCTTGAATTTTGCAAGATATGCTTTTTTATTACCATAATATATTTTTTCCCATAAGAAATCTGAAACATTGTCATAGGTTCTGTGGATTAATCAGCAGAATTAGATTTTTATGTACTCCAGCAACTGTACAAATTTTTATATATAAGGTTTGTTGCTGATCTTTGCCTCTGTCCTCATGTAAGACAAGATGTTAACATAATACAAAATTTGAACATAAGGAGAATTTACTTGTGATAATCTGAGACCAGGCACAGGTAGCAAAAAATGGGGATTTTAAGACAAAGTGGCCATAGAAGCAAAACATCCTCTTGGACAGAGCACAATGAGACTTTGTATCAGTGGGCAGAGAAGTCCTCTTGCCATCCCATCACTTTGTTTCCACAATGGTTTAGGAGCAATTTAAGATACTCTACAAAGTAGAATCTTATCTTCATGCTCTGGAGAAATGAGGTGGTCTTTCTCCATCAACTGTAGTGTTGTAAAGTTATATAACCTACAGAAATGCAAATTCAAGAAAACTGACTACTAGTCAGATTATTGGTCTTTTTAGAAAAATTCACAGAAACTACATGATTTTCAGTCTCTTTATAGTAACAAACATCAAGGGATTAATCTTTTTCTATAACAGGGTGAAGGAATTTCTATTCTTGCTGCTATCAGAGGAGATGGAGGCAGCTCTGAGAGAGCTCTTGTTAAACCCAGTAGATGCCTGGGGAGTCACTTCACCTTGTGTTTGCAGGTAAACCCAGAAGACTACATCACAGTTTGATCTTGGTTGATTTTTGCATGTGATAAACTGCTTCCTAAATTTAGTTTCTTGCAGAAAATAAATGCTGAAGGAGGACTGGTCCTCAATAAAGGAGGGGCAAGCCCCATCTTTCCAAGTTCAAGATACAGCTCTCTGTGCCAGGTCCCCCACAGAACAGCTTCAGGTGTGTTTCTCTTTTCAGTCCTGTTGCTGCAAAGCTTTCCCAGTTTCTTTTCACTGGCCTGATGTTCTCTTTATTTGGCCACACTGAAGTTCCTAGAAGGTTGAAATTATACTTCACCATGAAAAGATTTGTGATTTGACATTTGATTTTGCAGTAGCTGTGTTCAGAGCTCTTTGAAGACAAATAAAATGTCACATCACAGTTCTGAGAAATATAATCTAAAAGACCAAAAAGCAAGCCAAGGTATCAAAGAGGAAAACAATGAAAAGTGATGATAAGTTTTGCAGGAGAAGCTATGTACATAAAAAAGGACAGGAATGTCTCATAAGCCTCTGCTCAACTATACAACTCATTCAGTTCTCGACATGTTTAGTTTTTTGTTTCCTTGGGGTAAGCATAGACAAAAAATCAAGCAGAAGGATGTAAAACCTAACTGGAAACATTATTCTGAAAAAGAAAAAAAAAAAAGACTTTACAAGAATGAGGATAGAATGCTGCTTTGTGTAACATGATTGACACATGAATGAGTTCATTGGAGATGTAAACACACAGAAAGGGACTGTCAGGGAGGGGCTAAGATGATCAATTCAAACTGATGAATAAGCATGGAAGTGATTAAGACTTCCTACTCAAGAAAAACAGTGATGTAAGAAGAGGCTGGGTTGGCAGGAAGGATGAGAGCAGCATTCCCCTGAAAGTTCTCAGCTGTACCAGAGTCTGAATCTTGGCTCTGGCTGTTTTTGCACTGTCTTATGTTGATCATCAGCTGATCAATAATCATGGGGTTTTTATTTATAACTCAATTATCACTACCCAATGGTTCATGCTCCAGCTTATGAAAAAGAACAAAATTGGTGTTCTCATGGGGCTTTTTATTATTGAGGCAAACTGTGAAACCCAAACAATCAAAGCTCTTAGATATTTTCAATTATATTAATTCCTGAGGCAACCCAACTCCCCTACAAATGTGCAAAGTAATTTTACAGGGTTTTTTGTTCTTTCAGGAACTAGGCTAATTTCTTGAGATGGATATATGTAACTCAGTTTGATCTGGAGATTGTTTTCTTTGGTGCTGCTTGTTTTTCTGTTATATCCCCAGTTGCATTGGCAAGTATAAGCAACCAAAATTCTCAACACCTTTTGTCATGGAGACCTACCTGTTCTAAGGTGCCTGTTACACTGCTGTCTGCAAATGAGCTGAGTTGTCCTTTCTAAGCCTATTTTATTTCCAGGGGGAGGACATCCACCATCTCTCCCTCCAACAGTCCACTGCAATGAATTGATACAGTCCCCTTTAGTCCTGCAGGATAAGTTCAGAATAAATACAGGCCCATCACTAAACCTCCCCAAAACTTGGAAGCATCTCTTTGCAGGGTAAAGCTAAGCCCAGCATCTGATTATTTGTCTGTTATTGACGTAGACTGTTCTTTCTCAAAAGCTCTTGGACATACTAAGTATGGCCTTTTTCCAGTTACTATATCTTTGTGGAGTTTCTTTCCAACACCTATTCACACAGAAAAGAGAAGCAGTGAATCAGTAAGCTGTGGTCTTTAAGAGGCTGTTTGTACCAGGCAGTCCTAGAGCAGGAGCTTGCAAATCCTTATTTCTGGAAGATGTTCACCGGAGTTCATAAACATGAGACAAAGGTGCTATCTGGAAAATTATTTAAGAACAATGTTCTTAAATGCTCAACTGGGCTGGAGCCCAAGGATATTCATGGGCTATGATGGTGCCTTCCTCTCTAAGGCAGCAAAAGTTTGCTATGGGACAGTAACCTCCATAGCAAGGGGGATGCACAAGTTGTCACCCCTTTCCTGATGCTACTCATCCAGGGCTTGTGTGAGGAAGGCTACACATCCATGATGGTAACTCTTGGGTTTTTGTGGAAGAGCCTAATTTGCACAGTGAGCATCAGTTTATCTCTACCTTCAGTTGTGTTCCAATGCTGGCCAGTGTGTCTGAGCAGGTCAGACCACACCAAAATGGTAACTATGCAACTGGAGTGCATCCCTCTCTGGTAAAAGCTCACTGTATGCAGCTGTTATTTCTGCTTTCTCCACAAATTACATACACAGGGAATTAACACCATGTATTTTATTCTTTCTATGGAATCTAGTCAAACAACAGGTTTTTAAGAAGATTCTTGAGATACAGTTCTTCAGAGAACTTCAAACTCCCTGCTGCTTCTGACATGGGCTGTGCAGCACACTGTAGGACAGTAAGGAACCCCAAATATAATATTTTTGGATATTGTTGTTGAATATTATTGTCTGGAAAAAAAAACCACCAAACCCTATCCATTTTTTGGCCATATTCTGAAATGAAAAATAAATAAATGAATAAAACAAAACAATAAATAAAATAAATAAATAAATAGGATAAATCCTGTGGAATACCCCTAACCTCATATATTTCAAATTTACTGATTCTGTGAGCTAACAGTTACCCTGAGTGTCACCTCCTTACATGGTTCCCTACCTGAGCTCTCAGCCAGGTATCTGGGTATGGCCCGGGGAAGCATCATGCTTTTGGATGCTAACAGTCCAGTACCAGCCCCACCCACAGAGAAATTAATTACCTAATGGGATTCTTGCTTTAAAATAACAGTATGGATACAGCAAAATCAAGAGTATACTTTATAATAAAAGATTAACTTGCAGAGTGGTATTTTTATTTGTATGCATTCAATAGTACACAGATTTTTTCATGGGAACATAAACATAGAAACTTAGAAACATCCGTATCAGATCTGACCAGTTCTCCTTTTAAAAGGATTCAAAAGCAGATGAAATAAACTTTACAGGAGGCAATGACAGGACAACCTTTCTCCCAAGAAGGTCCCAAGGTACCTTTCTCCCAAGAGAAAGTTTCTGCTTAATCCCCATTGCTGTAATATTTGGCTGATTCCACAGAACGTGAAAGCTTACTTCCCTTAGAAAAGTAATATACATATTATGGAACAATCAGTATTTCTTACTTATACATTAATGTACAGTAATATTTACAATATATTGCAAGGAATACAGTCTTTATCTCATGTCTTTATTGCAAATACTTGCTTCCAGGTGATAAAAAGCAGACTTTGTACCTTTCACCTGTTACACTACAGCCATGGACATTGCCCTTTGTCACAGCATTGGAGGACCCTGAAAACACTTGGGTGTTAACAGCACTTAGCACTGCATGCTTGCACTCCATTTGACTATTTTTGTAAACACAGTTCTAGTCAAACCTTCAATTTATGGCTTGCCTTTGCCCTCAGCTCCAGTTTTAGGTTTTCCGAAAGACTGGAAACTCTATTCTGTTCCTAAAACTCCTGTTCGTACTTCAGTAGTCCCTCAGTTTATCACTAAAGCTGAAAAAACCCACCTCTTCCAAAACATGTCTTTCAGAGGTAAATATTTTGAAAAAACCTGTCTTGATACATACATTTAGGAAAATATAAATAGTGACTAGCACTAGTAAGTTTTTCTCATTTTGAGGGACATGATGGAAAGACCCAGCAGAAAGGAGGAAAAATCTTTACATGTAACAGTAACAGCAGCTGAGTGATGCCCAGAACTCTCACTCTTTGGAAAAAGCACCTAAGTACCCATTCCCAAGGACTGTCATCTATTGTTGCTCCTGGAATTCTGGGAAAGGTAGGTTATTAGCTTACCCAGGAGGTACTATTAAATAAAGGGAATAGTTTATCAGAAGATCTTAGAAAGGTCCTCATTGTCTCTGAAGTAGATGACACCTCAAGGAGACTGGGATTCTTATCAGAACCAAAATTTCCCAGCCACAGAAATTTTGCCACAAATCCACGTGGAAAGTCACCACAACACTACTAAACTGTTCTTAAAGATATTCACTAACCTCTGCCATACAGCCTTTATTGATGTCAGGAGAGGCATTGATTTTATTCAGTACTTTGAAGCAAATTAAATATATTCCCCCTTAACACTAAAAACTCATGACCAATTCATCTTTCATCTTTACCTTCAAGAACTGCTCAAATAAAAAAGCAAAACCAAACAGAAGCTTGAAAACGAAACAAAAAATTTCCTTAGAAACAAAACAATTCTCCTGTGTCAGGCCACTGATTTGAAACACAGAAGATTTTTCCTGCACTCTGAGATGTTAACAGTCATCCATATTTTCAAATCAAACCAATCCTGAGCTCTGACAAATGCATATAAATATGTATGTGGTACAGCACCTTGCAAAGCGTGTATGAAAAGAACAGACAGAGCAGGTTGTGTTCCTGACTGATAAATCTAGATAAACCTAGCACAACTGTACCTCTCAGAAACTTGCCCCTTCAGTGCATAAATCTTACCATATTAGCAGCATCTTGGGTTGGAGTTTTCTGAGAATCTGAGAATCATCCTTTAATAATAACATAACAAATAAACATGGAAATGTCATTATTTAACAGAAACATCCCCATGTACCAGCTTCCTGCTGAATTTGCAGAAGCTTACTCATTCCAAGTATTTATTTTTTTCCAAAGTGTAAAGCAGGTTCCACAGTTATTTTATCTGGCACTGCTATTGATCTGTCTCGACAACTTCAGACACGTAGACCTTAGTATGTAACACCAGAAAATGAAGACAAATGCCCTGCATTCTCAAACAATTGCTGTAATTGAGAACTAACCATCCAGGGACTGACAAGCACATTTAGAATACATGGAAATGCAACCCAGATGATCCTGCTGTCAATTTAACTGATGTCAACTGAACTGCTTGATGAGCACTTCAAGGGCAACTCGTTTTAGTGTGCAACACTTGTGTATGTTAATAACTGAATTGTCACTGCTCACCCTCATCCTCTCCATTGCTCCAGATGTATTTACTCAGAGTAGCAAACACTTGAGAAACACAGCTCAAGTACTGCTTGAGCTCCATATCCACCCGGCAGCTGTTTTGGGCCAGGAGAGGCAGTGGTGGGAGCTGCCATGGTTGGGGCAGGAGGAATGCAAAGAATGAAAGATGGTGTTTCTGCACTGCCCACACTGAAGGTCTGGTGGCCAGGTAAGCTGGACACTGCAGCCATGGTAACACAAAGAAGACTTTTAACATCTGCAAAACCCTTGGGTCACGTCACTGTTATGCCAGAGGGGCAGCTCTCAGACGAGCACTGGCGTGAGTGAAAGAGGAACTGGCTTTGCCTTTGACTGGGGGGTTCCTGCATTTTTTTCTTTGTGGTTGGCAAAGTCCACAAATACTTTGATGTAAAACATTTTCTAGCAAGCAATGACAGATTGAGGTGTTTTGAGGCACAGCCAAAAATTCCACGATTCACTGTAGAAGCCCCATTCACTACAATGATGATCTAAAGTACTTTTTATCAGTTTTTAGAATACATTTAGCTTAGCTAGGTCAAATGAAGTATTTGTTGATGATACTGAGGTGCTGTCTGCACTGGGTGTCTCACTCTGTAAGAATATTTACGTGGCACAGCTGTGCCCTAACATGTCTTCATGCTCTGCAGCACACGGATGCCATCCTGCACATCCCAGGCACAGCCTTACTCTAGACCCATGCTAGGGAATTGTGGCCTCACATAGCCTGGGATACAGTTTCCTAGCTTGATTCTCTAAGCCCACTGCTCGCTCACAGTGCATAAAATTAAAGCTGTTAAACCACAAGCTGCCAAACCTTGCAATGTTTGCCATGTCAGTAGTTGGAGACACTGCAAACAAGGTGGAAGAGCCTGTGTATATGTGGATTGTGCTGTTCTGCAGCAAGGCAGTGGCAATGCAAAACCCTGCCTCATTTTTGAGTACCTGTTTCTTGGAACCATGCTCCCGAAAATATGTTGGACATAGGCTAGTCCTGCCCACGGGCTGAACAAGCTGTGTGACAGAGCAAATTAGATGGATACAAGGTACTCCAATTTGGCTTGAATACTCTCAGGGAAAGAGAAGCTTGGCAGGGCTTTAGCTTACAGCATGTTTGCCAAGTATCTCAGATAAAACTGCCACAGTTAGTCCTCACAAGCCAAACAAATAACATCTAATGATGTCAGGATGAACCCTGGACAAACATTCCTGGTAAGACAGAGCCTTTAAAGGTCCGGGTGGAGCCTGTCTGCCTGTGAGGAAATGCCTGACCCAGAGGTCATTGCCACTTCATTCCCACTTTCTCCCCCATGCCTGATGACAAATAAATTGCTGGAAAGAGACGGGTGCATAACACAGACCTTCTGTCACAGCCTGGAATGGCATCCTAGGGCAGTGAGCTGATGGTGAGTTATTACCAGGGATGGAAGCTGCTGCCATGTTTTGCTTTTCCAGGAGTTTGGTTTCCCACTGATTTGCTGGGGCATGGTTTAAAGTCTCTGCTTGTGATCATGTTCTTGGACACCCCTGTGCTTGTGACAAGAGTGAGGCTGCTAGGGGACAGAGGCAAGGGTAGGAGGCAATAAAAAGATACTAAACTTGAACAAAGTAGCCATGAGCCAGATGAGGGATGAGTTTCTTCCTGTGTCTGGCTTAGTTAAACTTCTAAGTCAAGGATCCTGAAGAAAGAAGAAAAAAATGAGTCATTTATTATTTATCAAGCATAAGATGATATTCTAAAGCTTTTATCCAGCTGCTTATAGCTATTGCAAACACAGTAAATTCCCCTCCCAGGAAATTTCCACTTGAATAATGAACATCCACTTAAGAATGGGGCTGAAACTCAAGCTTGAACAATCTTGATTCAACCCAGGAAGGAGGATACAGAGTGGGACCTCTTCTTATAGTCTAGTCAGATTGACAGTGACAGAAGCTGAGCAGCAGAGGTGAATTCAGGCCACATCCCAACGAGAAGGAGCAGTGCCCATCTTGCAGAGGACCTCAGTTTTCTGAAGCTCAAAACCCACACTCAAGACTATACAATCATCACTCTGATGAAATGTTTTAGGGAACCTGATCCTTCAAATAGCTGTTTTATTTACATGGTGCCCCAGTAGATCCTTGACAGCTCATTAAAAATTAAAATGAGAACATAAAATATGAACAGGATGATCACCAGTCCATAAAAGCCCTGCAGTTCTTGAAAGGAATTTTACTCATAATGAATGCTGGATTTTAGAAAAGAGGTTTCTGCCTCTTTTTCCCAAGAAGGTGCAACACTTTTCAAGTAGCTGTAAAATGAGGAGCCTTCAAGGATGTGCCTGGGAGAACACATCACTCCCCCATGCAGCACAGGAGGCCACTGACCATTAAGCAAACTAAACAGAGACAAATAGATGGATACAGTGAAAAAAATTAGATATCTAACTTAATGCTGCATTGCCAAAGGAAGAGCAGAACTGAACGAAAAAGTGAATACTTGGGTTTAAGTTAAAACCAACATCAGAACTACAGGACTCATCTTGCAATCATGTGGTGATAACCACATTCAGCTAAAATTTTGCCTGGTAAATGTAAAATTTAACTTAAGGCAGCTCGTGATGATTCTTATTCTGGGTGCTGGGTACTGGTAGTTTTAGCTGACCTCTCTGAACTTTCTGTTTCTGTAGTCTAAATGCTAAGTATATTCTCAGTTTTCAGAAATTACCCTGGAAGCAATTATAGCCCAACTGCTGAGATCTATCAGCTGGAAGTCAGCCCCAGTATGTTTAAAATTAGGTTTATAATATTGACCCTATGGATCAGTGTTTCCTAAACGAACAAAATGTTGGTGCCAGAAGAAACTGCTGCCAGTGTATAGCACTCCTTGTTATAGGTATTAAAATTACTGTAGAATGACTTGCTGCTTAATTTATGGAGGTCTTTTCACCCACTCTGTTAGGCTATGAGCTGTGAATTTGCTTTTGTCTCAGATGTTAAAACAGAAGTGCCTGACCAATCCCATGTAAGGTTACACCAGCTTGGCCACTGGAAAAGATCCTCCCTGCTCCTGCCCTTGGCTTTTTCCCAGCGAAGCCCCTGTTGCCCTTTGTCTCTGCAGAATTCATGCTCCCTGGGGTTGTCACCAGCATCTATCTCCTCTCAGCTGCAGCACTGGACACACTTAGCACCGTGCAAATGGAAGGGGAAAGGGCCAACTGCTCTTTCCTGAGCAAGCTCCACGGTGACAGACATGGTTCTGGCCCCAGACCCATGATTTTTGCCAGAGGCAAGGGCATTCAGGAGCAAACAGACCTTTACTTTGTTTTCCTTCATGAAAATGTGGTTGGTTTTGTTATGACAGTCCTGCTTGAGGTGAAATCTGCTTCCCATCCTCCACATTTAGCAAGGCTGGCAGCTGGAACAAGCAAGCCTCACAAATCACCACCTTCATCATTTTGTTTTGTGTATCTCCCTTTTATCACAGGAGGATGAGCAAGGAGAAATTATTAACTCGGGAGAGGCCTTTCTTCTCCCTCAGGTAATTTGGGAAAGGTTCTGTTACATAACAACACTTCTTTAAGTTGTCAGCCAGATACCTGATAACTGTTCTTATCTACAAGGGCTTGAAATGTTTGTGTGAAAATGGCTCTGTCTCTCTCTCCCTTCCTCCTCCCTAAACCCTCAAGAAAAAGTAGACTGTTGAGTAAAATCTGAATTTTAAAAGTGAACCAAATTTCATGTATCTGAAACACATTTAAAGCAAGCAAATGGATTTTTGTCTCATATAAGTTAAAGGAATCCAGAGTGACAGTCCCACACCTACACAGGAAAGAGGCTCAAGCATTATATATCTCCACGTTCATACGGCCCTCACTCTGTATCAACAGCTGTCTCTGCACTGTATGATGTCCTTATCACGCACCAATTACTGACTGTCAGAAAATATCCATGTTATCCTCCATAGCAAGATCTGCTCATGCAATTTTTAAATACCACACTCAGTAGCTGAGATACCTATCCTAAGGGTTTCATGTACTGCAAGGAGAAAAAACTGCTATCTACCAGATCATCAGTACCAAAGGCCCCATGAATATAGCTCTTTCTTGGGAGATCAGATGCAAAAAAAAGACATTTTATTAAAACCAGGATATTGGCTTTTACTGGGCTAAACTTTTTCTGCTTGTCTGTCAAGCAAGTTGCGTTGCCACACATTTGTATTAATTTTTTTTTGTTTAGAACTGGAAGTACTCCTCTAACTAAGGTAAATTGCACCACTGATTTTCAGCTACTGGTGCCAAACTGCACGGCAAGAACCACTGCAGAAGAGTGATATCCACTGGAGTCAAACAGGAGAGAAACCTTCAAGCCTGTGAAACGCTAAGGGGCCACCTGGAGCAAACTTTTATGGTCCCAACAGAATGCTGTGGGGGAAATAAGATTGCTAGCAGGAGCACTGACTCAGCTTTGCATTCCTGTTACTTGGGGGTGCCTATGCATCAGGGGAAAGGAGAATGAGGAAGAGTAAAGAGAGGAATACTATAGCAGTGTACTCCTAATAAGTAATAGTTTCAGTTCAGTCTGTTACCTAAGCCCCATAATTAACATCTAAGTTTTTTCCTAGCATTTAATACAGCAGAAATTAGAGAAAATCAGCTGTTTATAAAGGAGGAATCTGCAAAGGACAGACATCCCTCAAAGACACAGACTCTTTTATTTCATGGTGACGTGGACAGATCTAAATCTTGCAAGCTGTATGCAAGATTTACTTGTTCGCATTTTGGTTTTATTGTAACGACCCATACTTCTGCTTTGCAAAAAGGCCATAATGGAACATGTAGTATATAAAATACATTTTCCTTCTGCCCTTCATGAAAAGGCTAAAATAAACTAAGAAAAGTCAACTGCTTGCTAAAGAGGAAAGAGACATATATATAAATGGACAGGGTGAGGTTTACAGGGTGAGGTTTTGCACACACCTTGAGTTCACCAGGCTGCAATGCATGCTGAAAGAAGCCATCATGCCAGCTCCTGCATCACCTTGTTGTTCTCCTTGGCTTTCTTACATGTGTAGAGCCATTTGATTATCCGAGCGTTGCGCTCTATCACAGAGGTACTGCTGGGGACCTGTTCTGTCAGTTCATCCTCCAGCAGCCCCTCGTCCCCGCTGTGCCGCGTGAAGTCGCTCTCAGACGTTGCCACGCTGATGCTCCGGATCTTGAAGGAGACGTTGTCAGACACCACCGAGAAGTTCTCTCTCCCAAGATCCTCGATGACCTCCTGCTCCAGGCCACAGTACTTGAAAAACGTATCAAACTCAGAAAAGGACTTGGAGTAGCGAGAGCTGATGTCCGACTGGGAGCGATGGAGACCTCCTCTCCTCTTCACCTCCTTGACCTCCTCGGGAAGCGTGTTCAGTTTTGAGGGTCTCTCATGCTCTTTTGTACATAGCCCTGGAGCTTCAGCGCTCACAGCCACCGCCTGCTCTCCTCCATGGCTGCTAGGCTCGTGGTCACTGTCTTTCGCTGAGAGAGTCTCTTTGCTCTCAGTGGCTGCGGCGTCCTCCATGAGTCTGGGCATCTCAGGGGAACCCAACTGCTTCTCCTTTACAGACCCTTGGAAGATCCTCCTCACCAAGCTCCCCCGCGAGCTGTCCTGGCTTTGACCTCTGCCAAACTCGCACTTCTGGCGGTATATCACCAGGGAATCCGGACGCATCTGCCTCTTGGGGGTGCTGCGCCTGGCAATGGGGGGGCCGTGCTGCAGGGGGGCACGGCAGGAGTACACCGCCTTGGCCAGCTCCAGGGGCTTCGCACTCTTCCCTCTGCCCAAGTCCCTGCTGGTCGTTCTGCTTTCCACCGAACAGGTCTCGCTGCTGCTCTCTGAGGCTGAGCTAAGCACGATGACGGGTTCCTGCTTGGTGCTGATTACCTGCTGGCTTTTCACGTACTTGGCCTTGTCGGCTGCCAGCCTCTCCACGGCACTTTTCCGTCCCGGGTTGCCTGCCTCCATCTGCCTGCGCAGGTACTCGGGCCCCTTGTTGAGGAGGCGCAGGGTGAGGGAGGAGTGGAGGTCGGAGATGGCGTGCATTCTCACGGCCCGGGAGAGTTCAGTTGGCATAGCAGTTCCAGGGACGCGGATCCCGCTTCCAGTCCTGGCAGGGAAGGAAATTAAACAGAAAGAAACCCCAAACAGAAAAAATAAACAAAAAAAACCCCGAAACAAACAAAACAAAACAAAAAATAAGAAATTTTTTTAAAAAATAATATATAAAAAAAAGAAGAAATAGAAGTTAAAAGCAGGGCAAAGCGCAGGCAGCCGCTCCCCCCGAG
>JAAWXA010000029.1:8757214-8847632 GCA_038090715.1 Florisuga fusca | reverse complement strand
CCCCCGAGGGGCTGGGAAGGGGGAACGGGGGCTCCGGGGCACGGCCTCGCTCTGCTTCCCGCCGGCAAGTGACCGGGGGGGCTCCCAGAGGTTCCTCCCCGCCGGAGCATCTTGGGGTTGGTGAGCCTGGAGAAGGGGAGGCTCCGGGGGAACCTCAGAGCAGCCACACAGTACCTGAAGGGGCTAGAGGAAAGCTGAGGAGACAGGGACTCTGTACGAGGGCATGTGGTGACAGGACACGGGGTAACAATTTCAAACAAGACGGTAGACTTAGGTTAGACGTCAGGAAGGAATTCTTCACTGTGAGGGCGGTGTGACCCAGGAACAGGTTGCCCAGGGAAGCTGTGGATTCCCCCTCCCTGGAAGTGTTGAGGACCAGGCTGGATGGGGATTGAAGCGACCTGGTCTGGTGGGAGGTGGCCTTCCCCATGGCAGAGGGGTTGGATAATCGTCAAGGTCCCTTCCAACCCAAACTGTTCTTACGATTCAATGATCTTTTCCAGGGTTCCTCCTGGGGAAAAGGGTGCTGACTGGGGACCTGATCCATCACACCACCGTGCTGCCTTCCTCGGGAGGCCAAGCCCTTCCACCTCTCCCTTAACAGCTTTTACAAGATGCAGTGCCCTGCAGGGTTGAAGATTCTGGATGTGCCAGGAGCTATGCTAAAAGGCATTTCTGGAATTACAATTTTTAGGAAAGAAAATCACTCAGGCTTCCAGTCTATAATGATGAAGCATGGTGGGGTGGCTGAGGCCCACAGCACTCTCACTGCTGTGTGCACACTGAGCAGACAGCAGCTGCTGTGCCTCCAGCTGCTGCCAGCAGCACCCTGCCCTTCCCAGGGCATTGGCACCACTGGAATACATTTGTTCCTGGCCCACAGCTGTGCTGTGGAGGTGCACGTGTGAGGTGTCATGGAATGGCATAAATCTGAATTGCATGTTGTAAATCTTTGCCCTTCAGAAAAGCAGGACAGGTTTCCAAAGGGGCAGAATTCCCAGCAGGACCTGGCAATTCTGAACAGGCAAGACAGAGCCATTTGCTGTAATTTAAATGCCTGCAAATCAGACATGTAAGTCACAAATAATCACCTGGGGCAGTCTGAGCCTCTGACTTTTACCCATGTGATCTCATGTGATACGCACCTCCCTGTGGTCACTAATAAGTGAACAAAAGCCAGGTTTGGTTTGGTTTGGCTTTTCCTTTAATTTCTCTTTTATATCTGTGATTTTGTAATACTAGAGCATTTCTGTGGTGATCTGTACAGTCACTAAATTGTGGCAAACATGTTTACAAAGGAAGAGGTGGATTATGGGCCTCATTGTCCACATTACAGATTTGCAGAATACACCACATTCCCACCAGGAACAATTTGCTTATAGCTGTGCAGCTGGAGAAAAATCACACTAGGCTACCCAGACTGAGCCCTGCTCAGATGGCTGTACCCAGAAACTGTATTGTCCCCAAAGGGCTGATAGGTATCACTGGCACCAACATTATCCTTGTTCAGGCATAAGAGGGTACAAAGTACTAAGGTATGACCAGAGGAGCTGAGTTTTCAGTGGAGCTGCACTCCTCTGGGCACATGCCTGCCTTTTGTTGGGCTGTGGAAGACATGGTCTGTCTTCCCAAACACATTGCAGAGCACTGTATGCTCAGTTTTGAGTCTTAGGAGTGTAATTTTGTCTGTGCCCTCAGTGCACAGAGATGAGTGTTTAGACATGCTGAAAGTATTGGCCACATTTTAGTCTACTGTTCCAGACAAGCCCAGCAGCCCTGGGTGAGAGGTTCTCACTGTGACAAGTGAAAGGTTAAGCAACCTGTGGTAAGGATTTGGGCTAGCTCTTCATTGAAAACTTGCTTGTAAAACTTGCTTGTATTTCTGTGAACAGAAATACTCTTTTGCCAATGTAGTTCTACAGCTGGTTTTCCTCTTAATTTTATGTCCTCTTTGTCCCTTGACATGTAGGTGTGAACTCAAGAAGCCCCTAACACATAATTCTGCCTGGTCACAGATTGTTATGGGTTGGAAGGGACCTCGAGAGATCATCAAGTCCAATCCCCCCCACAAGGGCAGCATCACCCAAAGTAGGTCACACAGGAACATGTCCAGGCAGGTTTTGAGTTCCTGGTAAGGATTTCAGATGGGATGCTTGCTGAATCAAGACTGAAATTCATGATGTCCTTTGAGATCCCATAGAGTGAAATTCTTGTGGATAGATGGAGTGGGCATATTTTTTTGAGAAAGAGGTTTTTTTCCTTTTTCAGATACATAAGCAGAGCTGGTTCACATAGCAGCTTACCTAAAAATTAATGAGAGAATCACAGAATTGTCAAAGTTGGAAAAGACCTCTCAGATCACCACATCCAACTGTCAAAATTATTCTCAAAACCTGAGATAGAGCAGTGAAAGTATACACACAGATGATTGGCAGGGAGCCCTTCCCAGCTCACATGCAGATGTGTAAGAGTGTAGGTAATGTTGCACATTTAGATGCTTCACGGCAGTCTGGGCTTATATAGAAGGCTAATTTATCCTAACAATGAGTGTTAGCAATAAACCAGTAGATGTGATGAATTTAGTAATGAGATTAAAGTTTCATTCCCATCCCCCTATTGAAAAATTTGTCTTAATTTTTTCCTTCAACTTTTTCCTAGGAGTTGTATGACACTGTATAACATAACAAGATATATTCACCTTCCTCCATGAATTTTAAGTTGTGTTTGTTCCAGTTGCTTGTACTTTGTATCTCTCATATTTAAGAACTTAGAAAAAGATCTCAGATATAATTTGTTTACATTCATTTGAAATAATGAGAAGAATTAATATATATGAGTATCAGTAAGACTGGTCTTATTATGCAGCTCCAATTAATTCCTTTACCAAAGCTGTTTACACACTCCTTGACACATGCAAAAACCACCAGCAAAAGCAGTAAAATAGATTTTCACTGGACAAAAGTTTTGTGTTTAGAGTTCACATACCAAAAAAAAAAAAAAAAAGAGAAAAATACTAATTCTTTTGGATGCAAAAAGATTTTTTAACATAAAGAATAAATTGTGACACTCTCCTTTTGTTTA
This sequence comes from Florisuga fusca, assembly GCA_038090715.1. Taxonomy (NCBI): domain Eukaryota; kingdom Metazoa; phylum Chordata; class Aves; order Apodiformes; family Trochilidae; genus Florisuga; species Florisuga fusca. The sequence continues at coordinate 8,844,551 of JAAWXA010000029.1, read as the reverse complement.
AAATTTCCTAGGTTTTGAAGGCATTCCTGAAAGACAAACCTGGACACTTTTGATGGAACCTGTTTCATTTTCAACCAGTTTCCTCCCCCTCTTACTGAAAAAGGGAAATGTGAGTTTTGATTTTCCACAAACTGCGTGTCACAAAAAATTTCTCATGAAAAGTCTCAACAAATCTTTTCCAATTACTTTCCTGATATGTGAGATCCTTCATCCTGTGACTCCTGTGTGATGGCAATAACATTTAAAGTGGGAGAAATGCTTCCCAAGGTCAGAAAACATTGTGAGCAATAAAATTTTTCAGCCTTTCCTCATGTCTGATAAGGTATACTAATACAGCAGCTACACAGCTATGTGCTATTTTAAATACATATAGGCCATGTATTTAAGAACTTAAATACATTTAAATTTAAAATATGCTTATGATATTTGAAATATATATAAATACATATCTTGGATTTTTAGCTCATATTTATGGATACACTGTTACAATGTTCAAAGATGAGAAAGCCATTGCATTTCTGATTTCTGTAAAGCAGGCTGAAATCTAGTGTATTATCAGAGCCTCAAGGGAACAAACTTTGCCCCTGGCCCCACACATGTTTGCAGACAATAAAATGGAAGAAACAAGGGGCACAGCAGCAGCACCCATCTCAGCCTGTCAGCTGGTGTTGGTCTCTCTCTAGCTGTAATGCATCAAGCAAAAATAAGAGAAGCAAACCCTGCACACACTAAGCCTTAGCTGACAACCTGAGTTTTCCTATGGAGGAGTTTTACAAAACATCTCTGAGTCAGCAGAATCTAAAGTTGTTGCTAATACAATGCAGTTGAATTCTATGTGTGGTAAGACAAACCAATTTTCACTCTTCTTGTGTTAATAAGGAATGTGTCCAGGGTACGTTTTCCTGCTAGTAGAGACTGGAAAGCCAGTAAATAAGAGCTGCTGCAATATGACTGCAGGTAAAAAGTATGTGTGCAAAGCTTAGGTCATTGCTGTCTACTGCTTCCACCCCATTCCTAATGTCAGTGACACTCCTTTGATTTATAGTGGTCAGAGGGCAGAAATTAAGCAGTGGCAGTGGGAGGTGAAAGGCAAGGAGAAGAGAGGATGAAAGAAGGGGGAGCCCAAACCCTAACAGAAATGAGATGCTTCCATTTTGGAGGCCCCAGCACAGCTTTTGCCCAGGAGGCCTCTCCTCCATAGCAGCTCTTGGTGTTGGGCTAATGCATATCCTGAAAACCAGGAGAAGCCTGGAGCAGAGGGTTCACTCCCACTCTGACATACTGAGTGGGGCCATTGGGTGTCCTGTTTGCTGCATTTGGGTAATGTAGAGCAGCCACAATGTGTAAAGGAATAGTTTCAAACCAGCTGACTCCAGTGGGGATATTTCAGATCCCTCAGTATGAAATCAGCATGGGTCAGGACTCACACTGAGATTCACACAACAAAAGATGCATACATGCATGCACACCTTCAGGCAGGATTTTGAACACTGCACAGCAAAGATTTTGGTAGAAGTAGATCCATGTCATGTCCATGTCCTCTTCAAGCCTCTCACACCACTGCCAGATTGTTTAGCATCCTTTTCCATCCCTGTAATTTTGGGTTGTTTACTTCATTAAGCAACTTAGGAAACAATCAGGAAACATCTTCATAAAATCAATCCACCTTGTTCACAATGGCAGTTGGTGGACTTTGTATTTTTTAGTAGAATTCTTTTGCAAACCCCATGTGTATCACTTGCCAGACTGAGGAACCATCATTGATCTCAACAGGACTGCTAATTTACATCACAGTGAATCGTGTCAACATATTGGGAGCCTTAATGGAATGGAGAGCAGAAGAAAAGTGATGGAGTGACACAGTAACAGCAAAAGATGAAAGGGAGGACAAATGCAACATGCATTACACTAGGCAGTGACAGTGGGGAAGGTGCAAGCCATGGCATGCTTTCTTCCCCTCTTAAGGCCTTCTGTGCCTGCAGTACATCTGAGTCTATGCATCTTTTATTCACGCACCTCTGACATGCCTAACACATAAAAATAGAAAAAAGTCCACCCCAGGTTTGGTACCAACCCTATTTAAGTGTGCACTAAAATGTTGAGATTGAACATCTTGATTTAAAAAGACTGACCTATTTAACATGTTGTGTGAGGGATCAAATTCATTGAATAATGTATAAAAGGTGGGGAAGAGCTGGAGTTTTCACAGTGAAATAGAGCTGTGATGTTGAAGAGGAAATTATTTAACTCCCAGAGCAATCCTTCTTGACCCAGAAAGGGATTCTTTGGATTTTGAATTTAAATCCTCCATGAATGAATGTATACTACATATGTCAAAATAAACTTTGCACTCAATAAAAGGTTCTTACTGTTGCTTCAGCTGTGTATAAACTGCAGAGATGTTCCCACAGCCTTTCCTGGTAACCACAATCATAACTTGCAGATGTAAAACTGCATCTCTCAATGGTTGCAAAACCCTTTGCAAACCAACACAGCTCATAGACAGCCACTTTGCCCTACACAGGGATGGGTCATGGTGCTTCTTTGAACACTTTATGGATTTATAGACAACATTATGACAACCCCTATATATTGTCAGCATATTTATCCACAGTTTTCCTCTGGGGAAGTACTGGTAGACTAATGTATAGCTAGCTTTGAATGTTCTAAAAACCTTTCATCTAGTCTAAAGCCAAAACCCAGGGAGTTTTTAAAGCTGTATAGATCCCTGTTGTTGTAGGTAACTTCTGGTGTCTGTGTGTCACTGGGTACCTCAAAACAGTCTCTGCTGCCTCCTTGATCTGTAGATGCCTAAAGAAAAAATCAGTGCAAAGTTTCTGCTCTTAGAGTGCCAAGGCATTACATGCCTACCCATTGGCACAAAGACCATCACACATCTCTCGTGGCCAAGAAGCTGAGAAACTTGGCACATGCTTACATCCCATGGGTTTCTCTGTTTATTCTCATGCATGGGCTCTCTTAGAGTGCATGAGCTAGAGTAGGAAGCATATGAAAGGTCACTGATTACTGGACTCCTAGCAGAGGATTGTCTGTTGTCTGTTATATATGATTTATATACTCATAGTTGGGGTATTGATAAGGCAAGTATGTGAAAAAAATCCCTCCTTCCACCCTGGTCAAGGTGTTCCCTGCAGAGGTGGCTCAGATCACATTGTGATGTCTAAAAATGTCAGCTTTTCTACCTTCCAGGCTCTCATAATATCTCTTAGTCTCTTTTTCCACAATGAAGACTCCTATTTAGGATAATACGTGGCTATTCCCTCTCTCAGACACTGACTGGAAGACCCAGGACTGTGGTGGAATCACCATCCCTGGAGGTATTTAAAAGGCGTTTGGAGCTGGTCCTTAAGGACATGGTTTAGTAGTTAGCTTATGGTGTTGGTCAAAGGCTAGACAGGATTATCTTAGAGGTCTCTTTCAACCTAAAACATTCTGTTATTCTGTGATTTTGTGATTCTGTGAAATCATGTCTGTTTTAGTCCTGGGGCAAGAGAACAAGTCTGAGCCTATGGACATAAAGTTTGGTTCATTGGTTGCTTGACCTCCTTTAGATATTCATGCAACTGTTTTATACACATACTAGTTCTCAGTTTAAGTCTATTTTATAACTTTCAGCTTTGGTTTAGAGAGATAAATAAGATCCTCTTCTGCTACAGAGCTGTGTTTTAACAAAGCTTGGGAACACCTGTGTTGTAATTGGTTTCTCTGGCACAGTTGTTTACATTGTGAAATCAGGTCATGTCCAGCAAAACCCATGACTGCCTTGCCCTTTGCATTTCAGAGACCTAAATACATCCCAGCATCACCTGAGTCCTGCATAACAACAGAAGAGCATTCCCAGCACTTTCAGGATGACCTGACTACAAAGTCTTGATTTACAATAACTTATCTTGAAAGTGATAACAGTTTTCTTCTAATCTGATTTACTCTGAACATTAAATAACATCTTGGATAATGAGAGTAGAACGGCTTAGCTGTTCTGTGTAATTATATCAATTCCAAAGCTATACAAAACAAATAAACATAAGCCTCAGTATCCAAGCCTCATTAGGTTTATGTTGCAACAGCTACGTTAAACAAAATTACAGATTTAGTCAGATCTTATCATGCTGGTTTTTCAACAACTGCTCTGGACAGGATTATACAGTTACACATAATGCAGGGCTTTTCTGGGAATCAGTTCTCCAGATGTCTTCAACAAACAGCTCTACCTCTGCCCTGTGAACATTAAATCAGGTGCCAGGAAGATATTCAGCCTCAGCTTAAGTTGGGGTATGTCCACTTCTTGCTGGTGGACTGCAAGGATTCCCATGCCACTCCTGTTTCATTCCCCAAGAAAGAAGATGTAATGATCAGAAGAGAGCTGGAAGCACCGGAGATTTTGATCATTTATTACATTTAACTATTCATTGTTCAACCAAGAATTTACATGTCAACAAATGTTTTTCTACCTATTACTTGTTATTTTCTATCCTTGCAAGTACAGCACTTGCCCTGTCAGCCTCACACTGGCTCTACTCTGGGGAACTCCAGCCACTCTTTTTTGGGACAGACATGTCCCCTGGGTGCTGCTTGGGGTGATTTCACACCCAGAGCTACTTCAGAGGGTTGCAAGATCAGAGCTGCCCCAGGTCTGGAGCCTTCTGCCCTCCTTCTCCTGCACCTTACCCTCTTGGGCAAGCAACATGTGATCTCCAGCTCAGCTTCATCCTGGTGGATCAAGTACAACCCTCACTTTTCAGTTGTTTTGGACTAAATGACTCCCCCTCCAGCTCACGTGAATGGTAATTATGTCTCAGGAGTAGCAAAGGCATCCGGAGAAGAGTCTCAGAGTGGGTGTAGGTGTAGGTGGAGTGTGAGTATGGGTGATGTGCCTTTCACTCACCAGCCCCTCTCCAACCTGGGCACTGGGCTCAGCCCCAGGGATCTGACAGTGGAGATGTAGCTCGTGAGCATGCTTTGGCTTGTGGAGGAGGGGTAAGTGGAGTCAGCACAGATCATAGGATCACAGGGAAATCCAGTCTGGCAGAGACCTCAGGAAGTCTGTAGTCCAACTTCCTGCTCCAAGCAAGTCAGCTGTCAGACCAGAACAGGTTATGGCCTAGAAATAAAAACAGTGTTGTGAGGAAGGATTATATAAAGACCAATCAATTTTGCAGAACAAGAGGAACAAGGAAAACAAAAAAAGCTGATAATGTAATGTTCTTGAACATTTAATTTCCATTTTTATCATGACTCATTTGCTTAATTTTTCTCTATAGATTTTTGGCGTCTGATTTGTCTAATAAATTGATCCATAAATTACCTAGAATATCTTTAGGCATAAAATAAATAAATTATAGCAGATTAAAATCAACTGACATACAAAGAAATGTGGTATGTTATTAGTTTACAGTCTTAAGTAATTATTTATCCCCACTGAAACTCAACCTTCACTGGAGAGAAAGGGAGCCTCAGTTTATTGTTTGGCTTTTAATAGAAAGTCTCTTTTATTTTAGAAACAGCTGAACTTAGAGGGAAACCTGTTATGAAGGCCTAATAGAATTAATTTTTTGTTTTTAAACATTAAAGAGTAACTGCAGATAATAATTACAACATTACCTAAATTTCTCCTTAGAAAATGGCTTCCATTGCCACACTTGTTAATCATCCCAAACAAACCTTGCCTTTCTAAAAAAAATAAAGTTTTCTAACCCAGAGTTTTGGACATTGTGCATGCAGCTCTTCCAATGACCCTAATGACAGAGAGAATTTGATCTTTCCAATATTGTAGCAGTGTGCATCCCTCCCAGACTGAGCTGAAGCACTTTCCCTAAAGGAGCAGATGGTGCTCAACTGGACACCTGCACACCCCGGCATGCAACATTTGAGTCTCTTCTTGAATCTCCTGATGTTTCTGTGAACTGTGGGCATTCAACACCTTGCACAGGCAGCCCTGATGCATGGTGGGGGGAGATGGGGTGGCATATGGATTATTACTGCCTTTTTCCTGAGCTAAACCATCTGAGGCTGGACGAGCAAAGTCCAGCGACCGCAGATGTTTAGCTGAATGGGGACATAGCTCCAGGGATGGAAGTCCCCAGGGAGAGAAAAGCCTGTGACTGCCTCAGCAGGAGCCCCTGTGAACCTAGTGCTGTCTCTGGATTTGTGTGCTTCCTTATGGAGCCTGGAACTGCCCTTGATCTGATTTCAGCAGAGACAACATTTGCTGAGCCATTTGTGACTCACCTGACGCTTGCACAGACTTGCTGAAAATGCTAAAGTCATCTGCCAGACCACAATGTTCCCAGCTTTTCTTTTTTCTCCTTCCTTCTTGAGTCTCTTACCGCAGCCAAGTCAAGTTATATGGGCATGACAGGGATGAAGAGATAAACCATAGGTGGTGAAAACATGCAGTGTGTGTGCCTTGTAGGTTTTCATGCAAAAATGAAGCTTTTCTGTGGGATGTGACATTGACTGTTGTTAAGCCATAATGGGTTCCAGTCCCCACTGGCTTGAGTCAGAGATAAGGACATACAGCACCAGGCACGTTTGTTTGCTCAGAGATATGGTTACTCAAGAAATGAAAATAACATTTGGAAGGAGATTAATACTGCAAAGAGCTTAAGTTATCACTTACGTAATTATAATTGCCTTATTTTAAAATAATTTTAATTAGACGAATTATTAAATTTAAAATTTAATCTTTATTAAACCTTTTTAGAATCTTAAAAGTATTCTAGACAAAGCATGTACACATTGGTTTACCAGTCTTATTTGAGAGATGTTTTATTTTGCAAATATTATATAGATATTTCTAATGTTGCATATGTAAATGAATATGACATATCAAGGTGTTTGTTTGCATCTCTGACCTTTAATGTTTACACCCAGCATTTTACATTTTTTTAAACTATTCTTTGAAAGGGCTGAGAATATACATTGGTCAGTAAGTTGCCATCATATGTCTAAATGGATTGTAGAGACTGAAAAGGGGTAATCAGCAAGGATGCCAGCTGGAAAAAACAACTTTCAATTCAATGCACAGAGTGTGGGGAAAAAACAAAATACACAAAATCTTTCCTTTTTCAACCAAATAAGACAGATAATAGGCAGTGGTTTTAATGAACACTGAAATAATTTTACACATAATTTAAAGTGGTGACAACCTCCAAATACTTCTCCTACTGGAGTTGTTATCTTATGCAGGTCTTGTGTTTCTATTCAATGTGCAAAAATACAGATTTACTGAAACTCACCCTTTGAAGGACACAGCACAAAGGGTGTGATCCGTATCAGCCGCCCCTCACCTCCCAAACTGGGCTCACAGCCCTCTGGAGCCTTCACTGACCTCTGCAGTGAAGAATGCATTTTCTTCCACATGAATATGAATTTTCCTTTCATGTGAAAACCAGTCTGCTTCATTACATGAAATATTTCTCTTCTGCCTGTTGCTGAGGGCCTGATCGTCGGCCCTGGTGTACACAGGATGGGTGTGAAGCCTGGCCCGTGGCCACCTTTTCCACAGCACCGAGTCCTTTGTGGCTCAATATGAGAATTCATGGCAATGCCCGTGGAAATGGCAGCTGCATTCACCAGCATAAGAGAAGCAAGGTTTCACCTTCACTGTCAGCAAAACGTCCCTGTTCATCCCTGTCTCTGCACCCTGTGGCTCAAGGTAAGGAGTATTAGATTATTTGCAAAGCCATTGGACTGCAGCTTTGTGCTGGGGAAGGCTGAAATGCATTTACTGACAGAGGTTGTTGCTATTTTGCTTTATCTCAGTCAGAGCACATAAGCCCTGCTGTCCATCTTCCCCCTCTCTCCTCCCCCTCCGCCGTCTCCCTCCCTCTCTTCACACCCTCACCACTGTCTCTGCCCCAGCCTTCTGCAGCCTGCAAGGGAAGCTGCCTCCCCTGTCACTTGTGCTAATTGGGGCCTGATGAGAGGCATTTGTTTCCCCTCTGTGCTTATGGCTCCCCAGCTGGGGCCCTGGCTCGCTCTCCCTTTTCCGTGTCTCTGGGCTATTCCCGGAGGAGAGCAGATGCTCTCTGCTCACCCACGAGCAGCTGGGCCACTGTCACTGCCATGTCACCCAGGCAGGACACTTGGGGTCTTGGACCAGAATCCTTCTCTGCAAGGAAGGTCTCAGTCTGCAGCAGAAGTCATTGTTTTCTCTCTCAGAAAGAGAGAAAACCAGCCACTCTCAGAAGTTCTCTCTCGCAGAAAACCAGCCACTTCTGTGCCAGTCACGGTGTTTAAAACCTGCCAAGTGGAGATAGTGTCTACATTGAAAAATACACACAGATCTCCTGCCTTAGTGGGAGAGCTGGAATAGATGATCTGTAGAGGTCCCTTTCCATTCTGATAATTCTTTGATCAGTGCAAAGTTTACTGTGGAAACGGCTTTTTCATTTTTAAACAGTAATGTGGGGTCTGGAAATAGCCATGTCAGATGGCCCAGGGCAGGAAGGGCCCTCATGCACACAGAGCTCAGTTCTAGGGGTGATCCATTGGTGTTTTTATTGCAATTTTAATTCAGTTCATATGTAGGTTTTTCAACCTGATCCCGATCATCTCCTTTTACTGCACTGTAATTTTCATCTTAGGGTGGTCTCAGATTTCCTGGGCTATATCTTTTGTTGGTAAAATAGACCAGAGCACCATACATCCCACCTACTAACAGAGAGTCAATGGGATAGGGTCCAGTCTGGGTGCCAGGTGGGTGGATGTGACCCGGTTGTGCTGCTCCATCTGCTGACCTCATCCACATGTGCCCCAGGGCAGCAGGTTCTGGCCTGACTTTCCTCAAGATGGTAGCAAGAAACTGAGCTCCAGCCTTTAATTTCAGTTTTCCTGACAGAGCTGGTCCTCTTTCTCCATCACCTGTGGCTGTGGACACAAACATCTATGCATACCCTCTGCTGAAGGGAGAATATCTTCAGAGCCTTTCCAGAGGCTTCTGAAGCTTTCCAGCTTCATCCCCACTCTGCTTCTGGAAGCAGGGTACTGTCACAGACTCCTCACTGCAATCCAGTTCATTCAGGTGGTTTCTTCACTCCTTTTGAGTAGATTGTTCATTCCTGGGAACACAACTAATTTTAAAAATATGATAGGGGAAATTTTAACTTCATAGTACAAAGTCACTGAAGATTTGTTTTCCTTGCAACCAGAGTCAGTTGTCTTCAGCTTTTAGTGCACTGTTTGTAGACCAGGTTGTGGACATTTTTTCTGTGGTCACTGAGGACACACACACAGGCTCCCCGAAATTAGGCCCTCATCCCAGCTTTATCATGAGCCAGCAAAACCAATGCATTTTTGTCAAGTACAAGGAGTTCTCCTAAGCATGTAGGTTGGAATGCAGGAAAGGTAAAGAAGGGAATACTGTTGTAACTTTAATTTTTTTAACTTAAAATTAGCTTTGATCCTTTTATTGCTTAACTGTATCAAAGTAGCTGAGGTTAGCAGAAGGTGCAGAACACTCCTTTTGAACAATGCTTCCTTTGAGCTATTTATCCATGCAGTGTTCTGCTGGAATGCAACCAGCAGAAATAGTATCTGATGGGCTTGTGCAAAGCCCACTTAAAGTATATTATATTGTCAAACCACATCTGTAAACTAGCTATTTCAGAACAGGGGCTGTGTGTTTGATGTTAAATCTTCAAAACTTGGAATGTAATCTAGGGGCAAAACCCGTCACTTTTTCCACATCTCCATTGTGCGTCAGCAAGCCTTCAGACCATGAGGGTCTGAACTCCTATGATTATTACATTTAAAAGAATCTATTATGTACCCTCATACACTGATTGGCACTGGTGGCATTCAGCATAAGACAAAATGTTAAGTGTCCCTGTGTAGCTGCAGAGTCTAAACTGCAGCCATGATCAGTAGAAGTCAACACAGTCACTAGAGAATTGTGTAGCTCACCCTTAAGTCTGGCCAAGTTTAGCTGCTTCAGTATGTCCCTCCTTCACCATTTGAGATGCCTCAGGGTTCTCCCATGGGATTTCCAGATACTGCTGCAGAAGCATATTGGTTCATTAAGGGATATGTGCCATATTTGATAGCTGCATGAAGCCACATTATACATCCTGCTGTGACCTGCTTAGAGAACTCAGTCCCAGTGTAATAACACTGTAGTCATCTACATTTGAATGTGCCCTGATGTTGCTCCTCTCTGCTCTCTTGCTGCTTCTTGGTGGAAACTGTTTTATCACAAGATGAACTGTGCCTTGTAATTGCTCTTTTACTCTGTCAGGACTGAGGAGGTGATGGGCCTCCATACAAATATCTGCAGCTTTCTCTGGGAAACCCCTGCTTTAGGAAGATGTGTGCAGAAGTCTGCAGAGGATGATGCTGGGTGTAGCCCTCGTGCTGTGCTGGAAAGTCTCTCTGAGTCACACCCTGCTCCCACACCACTGTAATCCAATTCCACTTGGCCTTTTGGTCAGGATTTCTGACAATTTGTAGTATGTACTTGGCTGACAGTCCTGCAAAGTTCACCCAAGGTGTGGCACAGGCACAGTTAGCACACTCCTGCCCGGAATTTCTAAAAAAAGTTCAGAGAAGATAAGAAGTTTTAGCAAATAATCTTAACAACAGTATTATGATTGGTGGGTTTGGTTTTGTATTTTTTTATTTTGCCCTGGATTATCCTGAGTTTAAAATGTAAAACCCAACAGTTTTCAGTTCTAACACAGCCTTGCAGCTTGTAGACTATGTGACAATATTAAAAATAATAATAATACATCTTAAAATAATAATAAAACTGTTTAGCTGAGACCTTTAAAATCTACTGCTTACACCTTTCTTTGCCTCATGTTTTTAGCTGTGGCTGGCCAGCTTGGAAGTCCTCTCAAGTGTTTTTTACTCCATCTATGGGTATGCCTGCATGGAAAAGGCATACTAGCCTAAAACAAGGTGGTTTTGTACTACCAATAGCAAAATAAGGCTCTCTGCAGCTGGACAATCATGTTACCTATTCTCCACACATCTGCACTGATAGGCTCAGTGACACCTTATCCTCAGTGCTCATACTTGACTGGGGCAGACAAGGACTAGTTCTGCTCTGGAAGTTGTGTAAACACATTGCTGCAGCACTAGGTGTGGGCTAAGATGCTATGATGACATCCTCTGTGAGTTCATGCACAGGGACTTCAATAATTTCCAAAATTCACTAAGATTAATGAGGCAAAGGACTTCTTGAAGAAATTGCCCACCTGAGAAACAGCACAACTTGTCATTCCTGATCTCCTCTTTATAAAAAGGGGTCCGAAGAGAAAATGTCCAAACTCTCTTTTTCTTGTAGACATCCCATCACTCTGCTTAGTTGTCAGCAAGATACAGAACTACTCACAAAAGAAATTTAAAAGAATCGTGCTGCTTTTCTAGGAACACCCAGAAGACACTTTGTTCAGTGGCTGTGTTGAGGGCTGGTACTTCATAGCTGTTCTTTAAAACCAACCCATCCACAGCCAGTTCTGTGGCTGTGAATAAGGACTTGAGATATTTCTTCTTTTTTCTTCATGAGAGTCTGGCAGAAGATCTAACAGAGGAGTTTTTGTTCAGAAAAGAATCAGAATGTTGGTGTTTATTCTGTTTATATGTATTTTTATATAATGTTGTCCTGATAGTGAGCTTGGTGCTCTCCTGTCTGTGATGCTTCCACCATCAAGTTTCAAATTTCGGTCTCTTTGCTAAAAGAGCTTTTTTCCCCCTGCTTATTCAGTTTCATCATGAAGCAGGCTCAAAAGGAGGAGCCATCTGGGATGAAGCAGGGCTGCTCATGCAGTGAGCAATGTTTTGTTCTTTTGGTTTGGTCATATCTCTAATAGGGCTTGGTACTTTAGTAAAGGATAGATTATAGCTGCCTGATTACACTAAGTGCATATACAGTGAATGATTGTTTTGCTTTTGCCCTTTATCTCAGACTTTTCTGTCTAGGACAGTGTGGCCCTGGATTCCTCATATCTGCAAAACTCTTTCAGAAATCCCCTTCATACAGACTACAATGTCTCATACATGGTACAAGATGCATTACTACTTTTGTCCTTGAGCTAATATTTATGTTTCAGTTTTAACAGTTTCTCTCTTTTTTGTCCATTCTGACAAAGAGTACTTTTTAACTAACAAACAAAACCAGTCAAAAGGCAAAAAAATACCTGATTCTTTCTGTTTGGCTATTTGTTTAACTGGGTTTTGTAATGATGCTCTAATGGTCCTTAAGTGCTGACAGCAAGGTCTGATTTTTTTCCTCATAGCATTCAATTTTCAGCTCCATAATTCTTTGACTTTAGGTCTGCTAGCTGAGAAAATCCTGTGGCAAAGAAAGGATCTGTAGGTGGTAAAAGACACACAGGTAATCAATATCTTCAAGGACCTTCTGAGTGATTATACATTACAAGGAAGTAAAAAGAGTGTCAGGAGCTGTCAGTTTGCTGATCATGGTTTATTTGACCAGGGTTATTAATGACATTTTTTGGATAGGTAATTGCTCACTTTTCTTACTGAAGCCTGGCTAGAAGGTATGATCATCAATAGGCCATTAATTATTTTTTTACATACAAAGGCAATGTGCTCCTTTAAATAGTGTGCAGAGACATATGAATCATATATGATGTCAGCTTTTGAAGGAGATTTTCTTGTTTCCTATAGAAGATACTGAATAATGGATGTACTATACAGCCCAAAATTAAGCAGGATGAAAACCAGGCTGTTTTCTCAACCAGATTCCTAGGTGACATATATAATGGTTGTGTACGTAAACAGGTAAGTGATCTACTGTGTGAAAATAGGAGATTTAATTTAATGAGCATGAGAGAAGGATGAGCTGTGGGAGAAGAAGCAAATGAAACTGGGTGTAAGAAAACAATATGAAGGACAGTACTTGATCAGACCAAAGATCCAAGCTGCTCATTATCCTGCTGCTGTTTGTCTGTCTTCCTCTGGTATAAACACACTTGTTTTCATTAAATTATAGATTGTCTGCATTGTGCTTCTCCTTCAGTGGCTCATCCTGTTCTGACCACAAAGCTTTATCTGGACTACCTGGAGTTGTTTTTTTTTTAAATCAAGCTTTCCAAAATTCTCCTAACACTCATGAGTAAAATTAAAGTGAAATAAAAGGCATGAAAATCCCACTGTAAGTACAGATGAGAAATATATGTGATAACTTATCAATGACAGGTTGTAGGGAAAGTCTAAAAGACTGGACATAAAGCTTGCAGGAGGCAATGCAGTGGAGTGCAATGTGCCAGGGGTTTGGCATTAACACAAGAATCCACCATAATCTGGAACTTAAGATGTGATAACTTAGCCTGGGGTTTAAATGAAAGTTGTATTAGTAGAGCACAGAATTCCTACAGCAGAAGTGATGTCTGTGTTTACTTGCTGTTGTCTGTTGTTAACATTTCTGAGTCTGTAGTATCCTTAACTAACTCAACAGTTCTCTGTTTTCTCAGTGTCTGAGAGGGGCATTTGCTGTGGAAGTTTTAAAAAAATTCCTAGGAGCAACACAGCAAAAGGACCACCTAGATGATGTTTTTTTCATATAGCCAGAAATAATGCATAATAGAAAATATCAGTGTATTACTTCTACAATGACAGCAGGGTTATGAAAGTTGAATTATTATCTAAAACTGGAAATCGTTTTGTAGATGATAAATGGAGCAATAACAGTATCTGGCAGAGGCAGACATTTTACTCTTGCCATTTAGAAAAAAGACCTACAATACTCAAATTCTGAACCATTTAGATGAAAATCTAGCCTGGATAACTCAAACTGTATTTACGTGACATTCAGTAGATCTGGGAAAATTTGTATGGCAACAGAAAGTGCTACAGCATCTTGCTCCAGGGTTTCCCAGATCTTCTACAGAGTACCAGATTGTGTCAATACACAGTGATGTGGCGGTGGAAGAGTCAGTTTATTTTGCTACTGTCTTGTACTTGTCACCAGTAGCACTTCTTCACTTTTCTGGATGTGATAACTATACACACGGAGAAAAAGGTATTTGGTTTAGGAAATTTGAAAGTCATCAGAGCCCAGGGTTCCTATAACTATTCAATTTGTATCCACAGAATTCAACTAACATATTTAAACTGTATGGGATTTTTTTACAGGCTACAGGAGCAATTATAATCACTGCACTCATCTGAGTATAGAAAATGTCCCCAGGTCTACCTCCCTGGGTGGTGGTGACTCCAAAGTGAGTCATGGTAGGAAGTCCTGAATTGTCTTCTGGTTGTTTCTTTAGTCTGGTGTAACTTGCTGCTCCTCATTTTGGGCTCTGGTGTTACATAGAAAAAAAAACAGCCTCAAAGTTCGGCTGAAAATTCTCACTGCAAGAAGTATTTTAGTTCTTGCACCTAGGCACACCAGGTGCTTTGCTCCACCACACACAAAAGATCAATAGTTCTTGAGTCTAAATGGGTGTGCGTGCTCCAGTTGTTGTTACTATCCCATAAATAACAGGTGGCACTCAAATATGCTCCAGGTGTAGTCCCATTGGCTTTAGCAGGCCAGTTCATCTGCACAGGTTGTGGTCATCAGGATGTGATTGTGCATCCCCAGGAACTCTGCAGCTTGATGAGATCAGCTTTCTTTTGTACAAACAAGCTTCTGAAGATAAATAAAACTGGTTTCGAAGGGCTGTGGAGGGAGAGTGGCATGGCAGGGAACATATTTGCCAACTTGAGTGACAGACCCTGAGGTGTGGAGAGGGGGGCGGTGCTGGCACAGTGGGGTTACTGGGACACAAATATTTTACAGTTCATCCTCATTGTGATAGCACATAAAATAATACATTGCAGAGATCTGTGGAGGAGACAAAGGGACAAGGACAGACTCTTGTTGTTAAACATGGTCTGTGCATCTGGGACTTTCCAGATGCAAAGCAAACAGAGTTCTGTGGAAGTTTCTTGATGTGCTGATGAGGATGTCCCACATACCTCTGGACCTCTTATTCCAATCTATGGATGCCTATGGATTCACTGGCTGAATTTTCTGGGTAGGTAAAATGTTATCAGGTAGTGAGTTAAAATATATAAATTCTACATTTTGGAAGTGAAAAGATTCAGAATTAGCATCCAGCAGTGTGTAAAACATAAACCTTGCTGTGGTGTGAATAGATGTGGGTATTATGGGTTGTACTCCCTTCAGTGCATTGTTTTCACAGCTTACTCCTTTGAATCTGTGTGAATTGAAAGTCTTTTATAGAGATTTCTTCTTCTGATGCTTCCTTAAGGGAACAAAAGATTGGTTTATAATAGTGGACAGGGATATGAAGGTCAAGAATAAATTCTGTTTACTAAAACATATTCTGGTGCTTAATCTGATTCTGAGAGAGCTCACTCACAGAGCAGAGCCTAGAGAAAGGAACAGGAAAAGCCTTGGCAACTTAATTAAAATGATTGGTGATGTGTGTAGGGAAAGGAGGGAAGGACAAGGAAAGAACCTGCTAGTACCTGAAGGGTAAATACTGGAGAAGATGAAGCTTACTTCTAGAATAAAAACTGTGTATTGGTCAAGTATCCCCATAAATCTGTAATATAACCTAGAATTTGAGAAACAAATCTAAATTCTTCCTGAAATAAATTTCTGAGACATTTCAAGAACTCTTTGGAAGAATCTAACACAGGAAAAACATGATATACAACTCTATTCAGCTAACTAAAATTGTGTTTTTCAGCTCTCATTTCGTTTATTTGTTTGGAAATATCTTCCTGACACAATAGATTGTTATTTAGCATGAGGCCTTGCGTTTTCTTCATAGCTGTCCATTGACCAGAAAAACGTATGGTCTGTTAAAGCACCTCTTTGGAAAGAATAAGATGCATGATCTTTGGCTCCCTTTTCATTGATAAACACAGGTGACTTTGAGGTTAGTTGGCTGAGTCTTTCAATATAAAGTACTGGTTACTTCATACTTTTAATTACTGAGATCATATGGTTTTTTGATACAGTGATCACAAAAAAATTCTAAGTTCAGTCTGGGGCACCATCCTGAGAAATGTGCAATATGGAAAGTACCTATGGAAAACGTCTCTACCTTTTCCCCCAGCACACAGAGTCCTCAGTTCCTATGTTGCCAGGAGACACCATTGGAGCCTCCCATCCAATGCTGACATCAACTTTTGCCAAATTTGGCTGCCCTGCTGAGCCTGTGCCAAGCCTCCCTCCCATCACTGTCCTGAGGCCTGATAATTGATAGAGACAGAGCAATGGATCGCTGTGGGAAGTTTTTAAACTACTTTTTTTGTGCAAATTGTAGGTGACACAGATCCTGACATATTTAGTGTGAAGGGAAATGACTGCCAAGTCTCTCCAGAGGCTGCTTTGTAATTGCTCTTGCTGAAGCATTGTTATTATCACTAATAAAAGGGCTGGAGTTAAGCTCATGTTTGGGAGCTCGATGTACCAGGGGGAAATGGGGTAAATAAGCAGATGTCAATGATTGTCAGTGTTTGAATTCTCCAGTGGTGGAAATATAGGAGGTGGAATGTTAATTGCTTTCCTGGAAGTTGCCCTCGACTATGGGAATTGTTTATAGGTGTCTTCTGTAGTTCTACAAGCTTCATTTGAAATTCAAAACCATGTTTTCTCATCAGTGCATCACAGTCTGAGTGACTTTTAATTTCAAGTTTTTCTAGAGGTTTTCACCAAATGTTAATAAGTGATTGTACACAGCATACTCAGTTAAAGAAGCATTGTCAGGAAAGGCTGCAGAAGCACTTTATGGCATAGTTTGTATCAAGATAGTGTCCTGGGACCCAAAATTAATTTGTATTTGTATTTGTGTGATTTGTTTTCTGTGTGCTTTGCATTTATGTGGTTTTTCACCTATTAAACTTCTTTCATCTATGAATCCTTTGCTGCCTCTATGGCTCACCAATACATAATCTTGGTGGTGGTGGGAGAACAGATAAAGGTAGCAGAGCTACAGAGTGGCTGCCCAGCCCTGCTGGAACTTGACTTCTAGGTCAGGTGGTGGCAGCCAAGCTGGGACAGGAGGATATTTGGGACTGGTTATGTTAGGCTCTGCACAGACAACTGATGTCGGAGAAGAAGTGCACTGAGAAATTTATAGGTTGAAAGAAAGTCCCTCCATCAGATCCAGGACCATTCCCAGGACCATTAGGCATTACTCAGCACCCATCCTCTGGATACTGCATTGCCTTTTGTGCACACACAAGCAACAGCTGATATACAAGAGGATACTCCTCTTTGCCACTCCAATTTTCTGCCAAAGGTGCCAGTAGGAGAGGTCTATGTCGTTTCCTATGAAAAGGAGCCTGCACAGAGCAAATGTCCCTTATCCTCTGCAGCAGTCCCTGGGTAGCCTCTTGCTTGCTCTAATTCCTTGGCCAGAACCCTGGGGAGCTGCAGCTCTGCTGAGTACAGACCCGGGTGTCCTCCCCCCTGCAACCACCAGGCTCCTCCAACCATCCCACAGCCCTGCAGCTCTCAAACGTGCATGGCTTTGATGGATTAAAACCTAGTCATAATTTACTTACCCACAAAGTCTGACATTTCGTTTGGGAAATGAAAGAGATGTTCACAGGATTATGCACTCTCACTATTTTATAGCATTAGTCATCTTCCCTTTGAATTTTTCCAGGTAGGAACTCTCTCTATTGGGATTGTGTTACACTTAGACAAGGGGAGCTTGAAACTGATCAAGGCATTCAAATGCTTGATTTGAAAGTGCAAATCATGCAGAAATGAACATACAAGAACATGCAATTTTTACCAGTTTTTATATTCCAAAATACTTAACAGGAGAGAAAATATGTTCATCTTTCAGTTCAAACACTTAAAATGATGCTTGCCAACAGGAGTTACAATTATACCTTTGGAGGGCGTCTTTGGAAACCTTAATATCACAAAGACCTTTTTTTTTCTTTTTAAGTCAGTTGGGCTAAGGTTTAATTTGCCTACCTCATATGCAGAACTCTAGAGTCTCAGGAGAAAGAAATAAGAATAGGGGGAAAATGCAGCATATTTCAAAGTATCTGGAAAGATAGGGAAAGTATTAAAAGCTGTTTTAAAGACTTTTCATCTAAAAAATCAAGGAACTTTGAATTAATTAGCCTTGAAAACTTCTGAAGTCCTTTAAAAACAGATTTTTCCTGTGAGTTATTTTCAATGCAATCTAGACCTTTATTTTTCAAATTACATTGTATCAGAAATACACTTACATGTAAATATGACCATACAAGAATTCTTTTTTATGAAAGTATTTTTTACCAAGAAATAAAATAGTCACCAGTTTGTTAATTTTGCTTCTTCCAAAACTTAAAGTTCAATGTACAGCTCCTGCTCAGACGGGAGCCTTTTACACCTCTGAAAAATCCATAATTAGGAAACGGTGTCTCTCACCTGTCTGAGTGTTTTTACAACAATCAGATATGACACCTGTGACAAACATGTGACAGCAAGTAGGAAATCTGAAGACTGGAGAATGATCCAAAAGTCTGTGTCAGATGGTTCACTTGCTCCAAGACAGATAACAAAATAAGTCACTCACTAAGTAATTTATGCAATTATGGTAAAACTATCATATTTTCATTTCATAGCATTTCTCATGCTTTGTTATCTCTTCTTTTTATGTATAGTCTGTTTGTTTAAATATATATCCAATTCTATTTTTTTTCTGCCTGACAGAATAATATTTTACACTTTAAATAATGGATCAAACCATCTTTTCTGTCTGAAATCTCAAGCAAGTATCTACAAACACCCTGCAAGCTGATTCTCCACAACTCATTGGAGTATTAACCCCAAAAACTAATGGCAGACATCTTAATTTCCATACTGTAAACAGTTCCTTCACAGGTCATTTTCTGTTCAAATCAGGACCTGCTTCTAGGTTGATTATTGAAGAAGAAGAAAGGGATGAAATGCCACTGCTTTCTGGCCATGGCAGCTGACAGAGGGCCAGAAGTTCATCCATGTCAGAAGATCTGGGGTGGGATGCTGTGTGGTACATCAGGAGCCAGGGCAGGCTGGCCACCAGCAGGACCCTGTAGAACCAGCCAACAACCAAGCCTTTGGCCATGCTATTTTATGGGGACCTTCATTGGGAATGGGTTTGTGACACTGAGAAAGAGAGAGATGGAGAGGGATGGGATGGGGTCATGGTGGAGGGAAGGGAGGTGTGAAACCCTGCTGTTGGGAGCGTGTCAGGCAGTAGGAAACAAAGCTCTGGGAAAGCACACTGGCAAAACAATTGAAATTAGTGTATTTGAACCCTACCCAACTACTGACCTTGAAAACCAGGAACAAGACTTTTGAAGTCTTTATGGGAAGGACATAACAGAGGTTTCCAAAGGAGAAAGCAGAGTAGACATCCAGAGCCTCTTCCTTTGACAGCTGACTAAGGCAGCCCCAGGACATGGTGAATCAAATGCTGACAATAAACGTGGAACTAAAAGTTCTTCTAATCTCCAGGGCTTTAATTTTACCTGTACCAGGATGTTTAAAAAGATATCACAGCCTACAGAAGCAGTCAATAGGAAGCTTTAAACTAGAACAATGAGGTATTTATTTTCTGGCAGAGGAAAGAGCAACTTAACTACCCCATTCTGCCTTCTAAGCCATCATGGGGTTCCTGCTGAATACAAAGTCCTGAGCAGAGCTGTAGGTTTAACAGAAGAACCAACACTGAGCTGATTCACAGTGTTTCAAGAAACATATTATTTATTTGCTGATATCTGTTTTGCCTCTAGCTCCAAGGAGAGGAGAAATCTCTCTTTCCCTGATGCCTCCATCATCTGAAAGTCCTACTTTAAAAAATGCACAATGCCTCTGCTCTTCATGAGAGATCTTTTTATTTGCAGGTTTGCACACATCTTTGTTGTCCTGCTACTTCCTTGCCTATGGCCACACTCTGATGCTGTTGAAATTGTACTGGGCCTGAAAATTTGTATTTTTAATGTTCAAAGATTTGTTTAATACACCATTAAGGTTTCATGAAATTAACACTTCATTTTCTTTCCTGTAAAGAGACTGTAGTCCTGTGCAATAAATTTTAAAATACAGAAATAGCAATTTTCAGGTAGCTGTTTCTGTATTTCTTAGGTTATTTTTTCTGGTTTTTGGTTTTTTAGCGAATTAGTTTTTTTAGTCTGATTTCTGTTGCTGCACACCCAAAATAAAGTGAATGCCTTCCAGAGATGTTCAGCCTTTTAAAAGGAAACTGTACAATTTTTATCACTGAATATGTTGTCTGAAAAACTACTTTTTAATATTTTTTAAAATTATTATTATTTTGAAGACTCTAGATCCATGATATTTGTTTTGTATCTATTCATAAATAATCTTCAGAAGTATATTTTATTCTGTTATGGACATTTTCTTACCAAAGGGAAAACAGAAGTCCTTTAAGAGTGTCAAATAGCCATTTCCAATGGACCTTTTTCTTTAACTCATTGAAACTTCAGGCTTTGAGTCACTTACAGAAGGAATTCTGATGTCATATTATAAAAATATACATTTTTCTGCTAGAGAAAGTCCATAAACTTGGAACTTTAAAAAAAGTTTACAACATCAGATAAAAACCTGTGAAGAGAAAAATCTTGGATTAGCTGTTTATTATTCTTCACTTTTGACATTTTATGATCCTACACAGACTAGTTGTGTAATTTTATCAGTGCTAATTCTAGCCAGATAATCAAGCAAAGTGTGAGTAAAAACTGCCACCGTGGGACTCCATCCCCACAGAGACCTCATTCACATTTGCCTCTCTCTGACCCTTCCTCCTGGCTCCCATCTCTGTCCTCCACATCCTGTTACCACTGTAAACATGTAACATGACAAGACTGGTGGATAATCTTTTATGAGAACAACTTCTGGATTTGAAAGAAGTAGATAAGCTTTCAGGCACATAAGTCCTTCTTTGGATATAAAACAGAAGCAGCAAGATTCAGAGCTAAATCCTAGCTACTCTGTAGTTAATTAGATATGTAAATCATTTAAGACAACCGAGAGTAGCTGGGCAGTTAGAACCTCAGGGATAGCATGGGGGATGCTAGATAAGAAGGTGATTATCACTTACTGAAAGAAAAAGAAAAAGAAAAAAAAAAAAAGAAGAAAAAAAAGCGCAGGTAAAGTATTGCCTAAGGAGGAGTGGAAGGCTAATGGGAGGAGGAAGAAGAGATATCACAGCATGCTATTGAAAACATCTCTGTGTTGACTCACACCTTTATGGATTTCAGTGTCTAGCACGATCTTTTGAAAGCATTTTGTATACTTAGTAAGAAGGGCAACAGAAGAGGATGCAGAAAACAGAGGAGTGAAGCAGAGTAAGAGAGAACTGCCACACTGCACCCACACGGTTGGAAAACCCAGCTCCTCTGGGGCAGGACTCAGAAAGTGGATGCAGTGCCTAAAAAGAATGCTTTTAAGTGTCAAAGCATTACTGAAAAAGAAAAAGAAAAGTTTAGTTGTGGAATGAGCCATTTTTTGAGATGGAAGCAGTTCCACATCTGGTAAGCTGCAGGGTGAGGTGCAGTACAATGGTTTTCACACTTAAAAAAGCATCTTGCAGAGTTCTTGTATGGATGTACCTAAAGGAGAATTGCCAAGAACAGGCAAGAGAAGAAAATTTTTTATAAGATAGCAGATCTAATAAAGAAGAGAGGCTCTAAGCAACGTAAACAGTAAGACAGCTTGTTCATTGTAGCACACTGTGCATTGTATATCACAGTAACCACACCTTACTGATATGCCAATGCTTTAAAGAACCTTCACCCTGTTGTTTCCCTTTTTTTTTCTCTGGAAGCTCCTGAAGTAAGGACAAGATTATCCTGTGCTGATAGAGATCCAAGTATGTAATCCTTGATATGATTTTGTTGTAGAAGGTCTTGTAACAATAACATCTATTCTATAGATTATCTTATGACTGTAAATAGAAGCCATTTAAAAGCCTTATGAGTCAATACTCTGGCACAGCTCTATTTATAATCTACTGCTCTATATGGAGACTATCTGATTATGCTTTATTTTTTGACATATGAAAAAGCAGAGGTCCTTTAGAGCTTAAAGCACAATAATTAAATGTTTCAAGAAGACCCTAAACCAAAGCTCTTTCTCCAGGTGCCTCTGAGGTGACTGTTAACTGTTTGCCTGCTGGTGTGACAGCTGGAGGACAGGAATGCCTGGCATCAGGTGACCTCTTATGTGTGTAGGGATCAGCCTCTTCCATCAGTTCACTGGAGCCATGGTCTTGCATTTTTACCATGTGTCAGAAGAGCTATTTGTAACTAAAAAGAGTGTTGTGTTAAATTACCAGTGGAAGAGGCATTGGGTAGTATTTGTAGAAATTTAATTAATTTCTCACTCAAATGCAAAATAACACCCTAAAGGAAATAAGCTTTGGAGAAAAAGGGAAAGTAAGAGCTGTTCTGTGATTCTTCATTTATGAGGGTACTTCTTCTGATTATAGTTATTGCCTCAGGACTGCTTCACATTAATGGGAGTCTTCTCACAGGAGTTTGAGCTTACAATAGATTCAGCAGAGAAGTGGACTGAATCCCAGATCCTGAGCTCTACAGATTAAATGCAGCTTTCTGCAGTATTCATGAATTATAACCTCACAGAGAAAACCTACTCCTGTACCACTGCCCACAGAGATTCCAGAGTGAGTTTCTCCCAGAAGTCCTGCAGCCAGTATGGTCACATCCTCACAACTAAAGCATGGCACTGTGCCTTAACATTTCTCCCAGTCAGAAGACCCACTGCTCAGTTAAAACCCCTCATTTCTTGACCCATCCCAGCTTGGGGACTCTTCTTCAGAGGACAGAATGCACTGCATTTATGAAGGAAGGCCCACTGGAATCAGTGACAGCAAATTGTGTGGAGTTGACTATAATCAGTTGATGGACATGGATTTGACAGCCAGCATGGCTCATTCTGTCTGGAGCAGTCTTGCTGTGGGAATTGCCTCCCTTGGCTGGGTTAAAGATCTCTTAATGAGGATCACCCATCCATAAATCCATGGGTCCTGATGGGATGCACGCACAAGTGATGAGGGAGCTGGCAGATATCATTTCTAGGCTGCTGTTCATCATCTTAGGTAAGTTGTTGGGAACAGGAGAGGTGCCTGAGGACTGGAGGAAAGGAAATGTCACACTAGTCTTCAAGAAAGGCAAGAAAGAGGACCCAGCTAACTACAGACTGGTCAGCTTCACCTCCATCCCTCAAAGGGTGATGGAACAACTCCTTCTTGGTGCTGTCTCAAGGCACATCAAGAACAAGAGGCTTATCAGGGGCAATCAACATGGCTTTACTAAGGGGAAGTCATGTCTGACCTGATAGCCTTCTATAAGGATATAACCAGGTGGATAGATGATGGCAGGGCAATAGAAATAGTTTATCTTGATTTCAGGAAGGTATTTGACACTGTCTCCAACAGCATCCTTGGAGCTAAACTGAAGAAGCGTGGCCTGGGTGATTGTGTAGTGAGGTGTATCGGGAGCTGGTTGAAAGATAGAAGCCAGAGCATTGTAGTCAATGGGATTCTATGATTAAACCCCGTCCTGAGCAAAGCCCAAACAGGACCTGTTGCCTCTGAGCCACTCCTTCCTTGTGATAATAGTGAATTGAAACACTATCGTTACAAGAGAAGATTCTTATGGAAAAAGGTAAAACCAGAAATGTGCTGATATTTGTGTCTCTACAGCAGTTTTCTCCAACAGTGTCAGCCCTACAAAGAGTCTTGTAATGGTGTTTGGACTGATCCCAGGCAGTTTTTTTTATTCAGAGGTATTTGGCAGGAGCTACAGCTCTTGAGCCAGCCCCAGCTGGCATCACTTGGCACTCTGCTCTCCACTGTGGTAGGTGCATGTTCCATCCTTGGCTGGCATTGTCCCCAGAAATACCCTGTGAGTACAAATGACACTGAAGAGACCAAATATTTGTGTTACATGCTTTTTCCCAAGTTATTTCATTCTTAAACTGTATTTGCTAGAGCTTTCCAAAGCTATCAAGGAGCTTAAAGTTATTTCTCTGTCACAAAAAGCTTCCCACTGGTTGTAAACCACTTCTGAGTTTTACTAGGGTCATCAGTCACTCTCTGGAAGAACACAGTTCAATAAAGTATACCAGGACCCCTAAATAATTTCCGACAGAAGACACCAGCATGAAGGGTGATTCACCCACAGGAGGATTACAGTAAATTAAAAAGCAGTCTGGAAAGATGAGAACAGTAGGGAGCACAGGAAAGCAAATATGGTTTTTATATAGGAACTTGAGCTATGAAGGGAAATTAAGATCAAGGTTAGAAAATGACTGAGCATAATCAAACAATTACATCCGTCTCATTAAAGCAAGTTTATTTTCAGCTCATTGCCTTGATATAACTTTCTCATGTATTCATGCTATAGCTTTAGTCTTTGTTGAAGAAAGTTGAATAAAACTGTCCATCAGGACAGGTTTACTTTATCTGTCCTTTGAAATGCACAGGCCATTTGTGCACTCAGGCAGTGGGGGATCTTTCCCACGGTACTGGGAGCTGTGGGGTTTGTAGCCAGCAGGAGCTGCAGATCCATGCCTGAGGCTGCCTCCTCTGCACCTACATCCCCTGGCTGCCACGGGGGGCAGATCAGGGCACCCTGGTGGCTCCTCCAGATGAAGAATCACAACCGTCATCATGATCCAAAAAAAAAAGGGATAGCAGCATTGGGGTGCCTGTATGCATTAGGACCACGCCAAGGAGAGTGGCTGTGGGTAGGAAAGTCTCTCTTTTGTTTCAAGTGATTATCTATAGGTACATTCACACTCTGGGTCACCCAGTGAATCTTACTGACTTTCTCAGAAAATTGCTATCAAAAAAGCTCTGCTCTTTGAAAGCTAAAGAAAAGAAGTGGATGTACAGATTGAACAGTTGTGGTTATGAAAGATGTAGGCTCAAGTCTCACTGGGGAGTCAGCTTCCAGAGAGAAACATTGAACACTCCCTTCAGCTGAGTCACAATACAGCAAGATGAGACAAAAACCCACATGTTGTGGGTGAAAATCAG
The DNA here is from genome assembly GCA_038090715.1 of Florisuga fusca. NCBI lineage: Eukaryota > Metazoa > Chordata > Aves > Apodiformes > Trochilidae > Florisuga > Florisuga fusca. The sequence goes on along the minus strand of JAAWXA010000029.1, from coordinate 8,819,532 downwards.
ATATATATTTCCTTCAGTTGTGGAAAGTAATTCTATACCTTTTACTGGGTGATGATGATTCTCTAAAAGAGCTTTTTAATCTACAGTAACACCTGGATGAAAATCTGGTGGTCTTTTTGGCCCAAAATACTTTTTAATGTAACTCCTCCTGCAATTAGTGAGAATGCCATCACCAAGGATAAGTGAGCTTGCTTTAGCCTAAGAGCTAGCCCAGGATCAGCCATCACTCCACCACATTTATGAGATCCAGGTGAATGGAGGGGAACTGGCTGCTCTCCAAAGGCTCTTGTGAATGTGAAAATCTCTTTGGCTATTGGGTACATGGGTACAGAAATATCAATCATAGGATTATACCTATACACAAACACTTGAAAATAACAGGCAGGATGTTTCTTTGTTCCTATGTATGTTTAATAATAATACATTACCTTCTGAGTTGTCTCATTTAAATAGGAGTAGCTGCCTGCAATACAATGTGTTGCTGGATTAAGGCAAAAAACATGCAAGTATCAATAGTATATTGCTTTTTGACAGCATGGGATTGTTATATCTTGTTACTTAAGAGTTTCATTTTCAGCCCAGTACACAGTGTGCAGGGTAGGTTGGGCCCTCAGGCTTTTGCTTTAAATGGATTTTTAAAATGAGATATAAGTGTTCCAGGGAAGAGAAATTGCCTGAAAATCACACATCTTCTGGCAAATATTATTGGCCTGTAGTTTTGACATTTGAATTAAATTAAATTGGTGTCTCTATTCCCACTTCAGAAGGAAAATTTTCCAGGTTTCAGTTGTTGGAATGAGAGTCAAAAGGAAAGAGGAATCAGGGAGGACTTCAAGTTGCAGATGACTAACAAGTTATAAACACCAAAATGAAACCAAGGTTCAGTAATTATGCTAGAATAATCACTAATATTTAAGAGCAAAAACAGAGCCTTCAGCACTGATCCAAATATTTAACATGATGCAAAATTAAAAATCTGGGATTGCATTTACATCACTTTTGTATTTCAGAGGATGTGTGCAGAGAAATTTGAATTGGGAAGAACTGATTTCTCAAGCACACAGACTGACAGAAGGTAAAGGTGGAAAACAATTACTTAGTAAACATTGATCCCCCAGCTTTGTTTGTTATTCTTTTCTTTAACAGAGGAGAAATAACCAATACAGTGCAACTGTAGAAACTTTATTTTTTTTCTTCCTTGGGAGGACTCATGGCACAATTAGTAAATTTTCCATTGTCAAGCTTTCACACAAACTACATCCTTCAAGACTAAAATACCATGGTTGAAGATTTAATATGCAACAAGAAACATGACAGACAAGGATTTAATTACTTGTGCATGGGACTTTAACACCTTCTTTATCAGCTCTGATTATGTATCTGTCAGAGCTTCGCATCTGCCATTTTAGAAATACAAAAATAGCAACAAACACTGAAAGAAACCTATTTCTTAAGTCAAACCAAAGAATCACTTGATTTTACCAGAATAAAGGAATCATAAAAAGAGGGAGGATCTACAGTCATGTTAGCTTTATCCAGAGGCAAACCTGAAGATAACCCAAAGAGTTTCATGTTACTGAAATTCTGATGAAAACAAACATCTTAGTTGCTTTAGATTTTCATATTACTTGAATATTCATAAAGCTTGCGTTAGACCGCCATCTCAAGTTTCAAATTTGCCCTTTGCTTTATCTCCTATCTTCTTATGGCACAAATTCTAATGTGGTTGGAGTGACCAAATGTACCTCATAAATTAGGTGAACCCTGTGTCTGACTTTAGCCTGAGAAACAGTGGGTACTGGAGCTACCTATCAAAAGCAGAAGGTACGTACTTCAAATAAGGGACTTTGGGATGAATGGTATTTGTGGTGCTTGTCATAAGTTTCATTCCCACTTAGTATCTCTTTGAGAAATTAAAAGTGACACAGTACAAGGCAGTGCCCTCTGTCCAACCCTGCTGGGAGAGGATGTTGAGTCTAGAGTACTTACACATGAAATAATTTGGCTCTGCAAAAATAATCAAGCCAGGTTCCAGCTTTATAACTTGACACTACAATATAAATATACTTTTTAATCCTACTTTTGTAGGAGCTTGCTAGCAGACAGCCCAGGACTGGGACAGGTCCACAGCTAACATGAATGGATGGACATGGGTGAGGACCTCAGGGGGGACTCAGATCTTCTGTCACAGCAGATGTTCACACTTTTTTTACTTTCCACTTGGAAATGTTCTTTGTCTTTCTCTCTTTTTTTTTTTTTTTTTTTCCCTATTTCTGAAATGTTCAAGTGAGGTCCTTTCTGGTACAGAGCAGGGTGAGGAGAATGAGGGGGGCTGGGGGTGTTGAAATGGATTAATCCATTTAGGAGAAGACTCATAAAAGAACATACTCCAGTATTCTACAGTCTGTACAGCTACATTTTCACCTTGTGCAGTTTGTGGGACTGACACATATACACCAACCTGTTAGGCTAAAATTTAGTGAACATGGCAGGGGTGTGTTTCTTGAACAGTAAGAAAGTAATGCAAATAAATTGCTGCTGCCCTTCCTCCAGCCTGAAGCACAATCTTGTTGTTTATAGTCAGGTTACAGCAGTTCTTCTTTATCAGCTTGTACAAACAGACACGTTTATTGAATTTACATTTCTGCTTACTGATTGTTAGCCCTGCTTTTTACAAAGGATGCCAATAGCTACATTTTCATTTGAAAGTGATTTATACATGTGGTTTATTTTTTTTTCTTTTTACTTCCAGTTCTTTAAAAAAAAATCTCCTGTGGAGAAAGGCAACACTTTTCTCTCGATGAGGAACCATGTTACTTTCAAAGATCTTTTAGACTTTATCATGAGATATAAGTGGAAAAGTGAATCACTTTTAAATGTTACTGTGCTATCAAGGTTCCCAGTTCTGTATATCCTGGGCTCAGGAATTAGGTCTAAATGAGCAGGCTGCTGAAGGAGGAGGCATCATGGAAGTGACTGGGGAAGTCATTTGTGGCATGGGGCAGGAGGACAGGGCCAGGACCCCAACCCAGAGATCACCTCATTCTCATAAAGACATTCCCACCCTGGCTTTCTCCATTTGTTTTTCCAAGATGCCAACCGCAGCTGGAGGCTGATTTAATTGAAATGGCAGTTTTTCACTACTGCTTGGGTTCTTGAAGGCTTCTTAAACACCAGTAAAAATGTCTGATGAGACATTTGAGTGTCCATTACAAAATATGGAAAGCACTACAGAATTAAAAAATATGGAAAGCCCAGATTGATTTTACACAGTGCAAAACACACATTTCTGTGACTTCACAGAGTCACAGAGAGTTAGATTTTATTTTCTTATTTCATGTGATAAATCTTTTAACAAATTTTTTTTTTGCATATTGTGTGTCATCCAAAATCTTAGTATGAAGAAGCAAATGTGTTACTATGAGCTCTAGTTGCAGATGTACAGCGTTGGCTGTCACCATGGGATGTAAGATGCTCAAGATTGCCTCAAGCAGTGAGGCAATACCAAAAAGAAAAAACATGCCCTGCACATCCTGATTTCTGTTCTTGCACACCTCTTCTGGTCCATCATCCAAATTAATGTGGGAATGGAGGGAAGCCGCAGGGAAGGTGCCAAAAATCAGTGTACCTAGACAAATGGTAGAAAGCAAAGGAGAAAAGGAGTGTACCATGTGTTTAAGTCCCTTCCAAAGGCAGTTTTATTTATCTCTTCCTCTGCCACTCCTCATAGTTACTTGCACAACTTGTTCTTAAGAAAATGACAATGGTGATTCCCTCCTTTCCTTAGCCAATCTCTTCTGGGAACTGGACTGCAGTCCAGACTCCTGGTCTCCAGATTTTCCTTTCATTGCAACAGTTCTCAGGAAATGCCACTCACATGCTGACTTGCTGTGCCTATAGTCCTTGTAACACTCCAAGAGATAAGACATTGGATGGGCTGCTGCCTTTTGGGGTGTTTGTCTTTGAGGGAAGAGGCAGGAGGTGTCTGGGATAGGAGCGATGAGGGAGGTTTTGCACTCCCTGGTGATGGGTGGAGTTGGGCTGTGTGTATACATGCAGGGGTCTGCAGATGTGACATAAACTCTGGCAACCACAGACCTTTGGTTAGAAGGTGCCTGACCCAGCTAGAGAGCAGGGCTGATGTTGGTATGGGTGAGCACAATTCAGCAAAGTGCAACACAGCAGCAGAGTCTTGGGGAAGGGTCTTTCTGAGAGGAGGCGAGCTGCACTTGCTTTGAAAGAATGAGCATGACAGCTTTAGGAGTGAACAGAGAATAGGAGGGAAACAAAACCTTGGTAAGGATGTACATTTCTGAGATGGTACCATACAAAAGTGGTAGGGTTTTGTGATAAAACTGAAAGGATGGATTTTCAACCTTGCGACCCTAATGGCAGAAAATAAAATATTAAGAGATCACATTCCTTTTCCTTTTTCTTTTTTTTCCCTGAGTCTTTGTGGGTGCTTTTTTATACCACTCTTTGTCTACCTTCAGCGCATGAGTTAATATCTATAAATCAAGATCAACATGTACCTCTGAGCACATTAGCCCTTCCTAGTGTCTACATCCATTGTAATGAATATTGTATTTTAATAATTGATGTTTCACATGCTATATTTTGCCCTTCTTTGCACTGGGAGCTTAGTGAAAAACATCTGAAGCACTCCTTGTAAGTGGAAGGTAATGATAAATGAGATGACAATAAGAACTTTTTCCTTTTGCAGAGGGATAAAATTTACGTGCTAAACTCAAATAAAATTTTGGCTTAGCCACTGGATCCTTGTCAAAATGCTAAGGAATTGAGGTTTGAGATACCTTCTCTAAATTCACTGGAAACGAAATAATGAAACATTCATATAAGTAAATTAGAGCTCCAGACCCTATTAGTCATAGAACTTGAAAGTAATTTGAAATTTGAGTGTACATGAATTATTGAACAATGGGTGAAAATGAAAGAAAATTGGGAATATATCTTGCACTTCCATTGTTTGTGTAAATTGCTACTATGATCCTTCTGCTCAGTAATTTCAGGGCAATGTTGAAATATCAGCAGAAACCAATGATATTTTAAAAGAGTAAGATCCTTATTGTGTAGCAAACCCAGAGGGCAGCAGATCAAAGATGTGGAAAGACTTGAAGGGAATGTGGAAGATTCCAAGTCGTCCCACCTGAGATAATGGCTGAGTTGAATTCTACACCTTTTTTTCCAGCTGGTTGCCTTCTTTCCACTTGGCTAGTGGAGTAGGTGGCCGTATTTTGTTAAAGACAACTGGGACAAGCTATAAACTGAAGAATGCTCTGGCATCATCCCTGGGAGTGTGTGCAATATCTTTCCAAGACCTATGGGAATAAAGAGATGAAGTGAGGCTACAGAAACATCTCAAGCGTTTTGAATAAGTGTAAAATGAAAAGGAGTCTAAAATATATTTAATTACCCAGCAAAATTTCTTGTCATCCAGGAAAAGAGAAGGACAGAATATTTATTAAATGCATAAAAGGCCACAGTGAATTTGCAAGGTGCCTGTAGACATCACATAACACAGGGATGGGCACTGCAGAATAGCCATATCAAGCTACAGATTCAGCTTTTAGGCTTGATCTCTATGTAACTTTGGGAAAGCTCTTGTTTGTTGGGTTTTTTTACCTACTCCGAATGTAATTTTTATGTGGCTATTCACCTAAAGAATTTTAGGACTCATTTTTCACATTTCTCCTTTCCTTGGTATAAGCTCTGAACAGCATTTTTTCTTCTCTTTAACATCCAACTCTCATTTAACTTTTCAGAGTACTCAGTGCCAGTGACTTTACTCATAAGCTCTTCCTATATCATACAGATTTCCCCTCTGAAACTGGAAAATCATTAATATGTGCTCTTTTTGTTGCTCTTTCCAGTTAATTTGAGCTCATGTGAAACATGACTACCTTCTCTGTCCAGCTTTTTTACAATAGCCTCATGTTCTAACAAGAACAGATACAAATCCCTTCTTTGTTGAGGAATTTGTCTCATTTGCAAACTAATGAAATTTCTTGGCTATCCGTTTCTTGGATATCTGGTTTTCATCTCTAATTGATATATGGTAACTGAAAACTTTCATTACGGATATAATTTTCACAGTATTTGTCTTCTTGTATTGTTAAACCCCTTTTTAGTAATCTTAAAGAATCTTTTTCTATACCATCACCAGTACTGAAGAGATTACAGCAATCTGCTATTTATTTCTCTTTTCTCATTAGCATAAAGTCTTCAATACCAGAGATCAAATCTTGATTGCTATTTGACTGAGGTTTGTTTTTATTTTTACATTCTGCACCTTACTTACAATACAGACATTTTATTGTCTAGGCTCCCTGATCAACTTCTACATCAATTTCACTGCTATTTCTGACTGGTGTATTTTAGTTTCCTGCATGGGAACTCATTGTAGAATCATAGAATTGGCTGGGTTGGAAGGGACCTCAGAGATCATTAAGTCCAACCCTTGATCCACTACTACCGCTGCATCTTCTATCTGATGATTTTTAGAAGAAGAATTCTTTCTCCCAGTTCCGCCTCTCCTGTTTTTTTACCCATTACTATGTCTATATTTTCCTTCTTTTCTTGTTTTCTTATTTTCCTGGTCAATTAAAACAGTCTCCAAGAGCCTCTAACAATTTTCTCCCTTTAATTTATGAATTAAAAACCATGGTCACACACAGATGTGTGCTAATAGCCACACAGACTTCGATAGAATTCAAGAGGAGCCCTTTCTCTACAAGTGCTTTCTGAAGCTTTATGGTAAAAAAAAAACTTACTTCTACCACCAACCCTTGTGCTAGCTTTTCATATTTATGGTTTTGACATGTCACTTCAGTAAAGCCAGCCAAGGTACAAACGTCTGTTAGTAAATGAGTTTTCTAAACCTGTCTATACTAGAAATATTGCTTCACTCTTGTATCTCAGATGATATGCTCCTTCGGTTAAAAAAAAATATTACACTGGCAATAGGCAAAGTTGGAAAAGGCAGACAAGTTGTGTTTTTCTAGTTTATTTTAGCGTGAGCTGTAGAAGTTAGCTATAAAACCAGTTTTGGCAAGTACAAGCTGTACTTTCACAATGGCCACACTGGCACAGCCCACCCAGTACTGAGAGGGCCAAGTGGAAAGCTCTCTCTGCAGTCTTGAAATGAGATATTGGTCATTGTCTGTGCACATGCACATGAACCTCAGTGTGCTATTTGTTAATTGTCACAGGAGACTTGTATGAGAAGTTTCCAATCAGCAGTCTGGAGCCAGGCCATGCAGCTTAGTTTGCCAGTCTAAATCAACAGTTCATGAACAGGTTAGTTTGTGTAAGCTATCTGGCAGCTAGACAAAAGTCAGACTGAGAGGAAACAGGAGTCCTTTGTGAATGTCTCACAAACAAGAGAAGAAACTAATTTAATCAAGTCCTATAGAAAACAGTGTGATCAGTTCCTGTTTTAAGCCAGAGCAGTGTTACTGAACCAGTTATAACAATATGAATCCAGATTTATTTAGAGACAACTTGCTAGCCAGCTTTTGCAAAATCACTGTCCCATTTAAATAGTTAATTCATTTTTTTTTAAGTACCAGGGCCCCAGGCAGTGATGAGACAGCTTGTGTACAGGCAGTTTAGGCAGTCTGAGTACTTGCTACTTGGTAAAGTGTTTATAGGGTGTCTGTTGCCATGCATATTACAGTTAGAATAGACTCTAGGGATCCAGGAAAAAATAGGGAAAATCCTGCTTCTCCTTTAACCTCTGTGAATATAACATTTCCTTCCTGTTTTTTAGCATACAATATCCACACAACCATTTCTAATGTGATTTAAAAAGCCAAACATGAAAGCCTGTGAGTAAAATGACAACCTGAAAAATAAAAATAAGCCAGAAGTTTTACCTTCTAACTCACCAGAGACTTTGACCAATACCCAGAAAGGTCTCAGTCTCAGCCTGTACATCTGGACAAGCCACAGAATGACCAGAATCTGGGTTCCTACACATTTAGGCTTTTAACCCCATGGACAATCATAGGGAAGAAGCAGCAATAACATGAGGATGTAAGTTAAAGACTGGGAGCAGGAAAAATTCTCATCTCTGTTCCCCCTCCTTCCTCCCTCGACCCCCACCCCAATTAAGAAAACTAATGCCAGATTTTTTAATGGGTATGAAGGCATGGTGACAGGTTAAATCAGGACATGACTTTCATCAGAAAAGGGATGTATGCTTCTGTTTCCCATTCACCAAACCTTATATGACCTGCAAAGGGGCCTATGGGAAGTCTGTTTGCGTGGGTAGTGACCAGCCATGGTGTGAATTTTCTGTTGTTACTTTATTTAGCCCTGCAAAGGAGTTGGCAACTCTATTTGAGGCTCCATCAATGTTGCTACTTTGGGTAGTCTCTGTTTATCTTAACAGACAGTCCCCAGAGACTGATAAATTTAAGTGCTGATGCTAATGTTTGAGAAGTTAAAGTGCATCCACAGTGCCAAGCCAAAATAAGACCCAGATAAGTGGAGCCATTGAAAACATGGGCTATGACCACTGGCAATATTCTGTTTCCTCTTTGAGCATGGCCTTTATTCAAATGGCAGCACCATTTACTGGAAATAGTGGGTGGAGATTTATTTATTTTTTTTAATATTTTCTTTTTTGCATTATTCATTCTTCATGATCTGCGTTTCACAATATTTGAAAATGGTAGCAAAAGCCTCATTTCTGGCACTGGATATGTCAGCACCTGTGTACAAAGCACTGTTCACATCCCACAGCAAGGGAAGGGAGCACCATACAATCCTGGAAGGCTCTCCAGGCTGCTTCTTGCTTTCACATTGAGAATATTCTACCCAGACACTGGGACACTGTTGGTGGAGTAGACTAGGGGAAGGCATTCAGCCATGGCACAAGACTCACTGTTGAACTGTCGTATCAGCTGGTATTAGTTCTGCTACCTAAGCCATAAAAATCATATTTAATATATGCTTATTCAAGGATATGACGGAAGATGAGCATAGTGAAGATAAAATGAAGGATTATGTAGGCATCAGTGCTGTGGGGCCTTGCTGTGACATACACAGTGCATTTCTTGGTGCTGTAGGTGCACCCTTATGGTAGCTGTGATATGCCAGGAAACTTCCCTAGATTTTTTCTGCAAACCCTCACTGCACATTCTTGGCAGCACCTCGCTTTTATTGTGGTTAAATATCACTTTACACAAAGTGCTCAGGGACATAATTGAGTATTAGTCACTACCAGAAGATAAGTATTAAATACCATGCACAATCAATACCTAAACAGAGTCCTGCAGGAGAAGGAAGAGTTTTCCAATCCCTCCAGGACAGGTACAGCAGGCACGATGGTGACCCCTTCCTACTCCTTCTCCACCCCAAAAGCCAGCCAGAAGAGCTCTTTCCTTCCTTCAAAAGAAAGTTGAAGCTTGCTGATGGAGGAATATTCAACACAGTCAGTGACTGATCATTTGAAAGCAGCTCTTTTTGCCCTGGAAATTAATTTAAAATAAGCTGTTTTTTCATGCTGTAAGAAAGCATGGCTGATTAGTCCTCAAAAGTGACAAACAAAGAGAGAAGGGAGGCTCTTGTTGTGCTATGGCAACTGTCAAAAACTCTCATACACATGAGCAAGATCAAGCATTTGCCCAGGCTGGGAAAGAGCAGGTAAACACCACACTAATCCTCATGGAGCTCTGAGAGTCACGGACTGCCAGGACATACTGCTTTTGTCAAGAGATGCAAGAAGTCAGTCAGGATTCATTTCTCCCCTTGCAGTTTGTTTATTCAAGGTACCTATGCACTGAGTGTTCACGCTTTACAAGGATGCCCCACTTGTTCCTTGTCATGCAGCTGTGCTGACTGAAGTACAAGTGAGAGGGAAGCTTCCAAAGGTCAGCTTTGCACTCGAAAATCACAGAATAAGCTGATAGCAAGGTCCCAGGGACCTGTAAGTCTCTGTAAGAGAGCTGCAAGCTATGCTCTTGCTCAATCATCAGACCTGTCTGGCTGCAGCAATATGTTCCCAATTAGCTAACCTGAAGATGAGCTCATAGCACACAATAAAGGGCCTTTGAGCCTATGTGGGCAGTACCTAGACATCTAGGACCACTGCTTATGGGGCAGGGGTACCATAAGTAACTGGGTGCCTGAATCAGGCTGTCCTGCTGAGCACCTTTATTCCTTTAAGATCCAGAATCCAAGGGCTGAGGATTGGTATAATCCAAGACAAGCTCAAACTTATACCATTTAACTTGACACAGAAATGCATCAGGGCTCAATTTTATTGTTATATCCTAATAATACTGAAAAAAAGATTTAGTGCTACCAAAATCTATGATAGAACTCCAGACTGTGCAGAGCATAGGCATGTTTGATGTTAGCCTTAGAAGCATATTCATTACCAGGCCTCGCAAACTGAAGAAAAACTGCTGATTCTGAAACGTGGTAAAACATTGAGGCAGACATCACCAGTAGTGCCTTTACTTTTAATTAGGTCAGGCTGGTACTATGGAAGAAGAAGAAGAAAGTCCCAAAGAGCTGAAATGGCAGTGAAAGAGCCTGGTGACACTGAAGAGCTGCTTACTCATGTATCCAGAGCCATTAGCATCCCAGGAGCAGTTTGGCTGAGGTACATTGGAATATGGCAAGAGAGTCAGGTCTCTGTGTAAATTAAGTTTTCCTTTAATTGTCTTTCCAATCCTCCTTTATAAAACCCTTACTCAAAATTTTATAATAACAAAAGAAAGATGCATTTGGTGGAATCTAATGAGTGTTAGCAGTAGGTGGGGCCTGCTAAGCCTTCTGGAGGAAATCCCACTCCCACAGAGTGAAGATGTTGACAAGAAACAGGGTGTGAAGGGGGAGACCTGCCCCCCTCCTCCTGTCCTGCTGAGCAGGATGGCCCCACAGCCAGGGATGGAGGCAGATGGTGACAGAGGAGCTATGCAAGATCTTAGTGGCCAGGAGATCTTGATAAGGTACTGATGAATCCCAGGTTGCATTCCTGTGTCCTGCAATGTTTACGAATGTTTCCTGAGACAACAGAGAAAAAAAATAACAAAACGTCTGGGTCTCTTAATCTGAAGGAGATGACAGAGCAGATGACACTGCTTCATCCACTCAGACCAGGTGAAGATGCAAAACTAAACATACACGGAACTGAGGAGAGTTGGGCAGCTCTGCACCTTCTGTATGGAAAATGTGTCCTCAGATGAGTGGCAACCAGATACAACACTGGACAATAGTCTTCCCTGTCCAAAACTAAGGGAGTTTTGGAATATAAACTTAGACTGCATTAAAGACAAGGATCGAAGGGCAAAATTTATTTTTCTTCTCTTGAATCCCATGTCCTGTTGCTTGTTTAGAAAAAATAATGAGTTTGCTGTCTTAAGGAAAGGAGGTCATAAAAAATTCAGAGAGCTCACAAGCCTGTGGTAAGGCAGTTAATAAACTGGCTGCTAATGAACTGCCAGCTCCCAGTGAAGGGGTGAGTGTTCATGCTGCAGCCAGTGACTGCAGTGAGTCTTGTTCTCTGGTGCTACAGCCACCTCACATGGTAAGAGGAAGGTAGATGACTAAAGAAACAGAAGAGATTGCAAAATTGTTTTGTTTCAAATTTTTCTCAAGAAATTGTAAATCACAACTACAACTTGTAAATTTTTTAATTCTTGAGGGCAAGACCCGTCCTTTTCCTACCTTTCTCTAATACACAGCTGTAAAAGGTACCTTAGGATACATCACCTCATTACTGCAACTTAAATCCAGTGAAATTAGAGGAGGTTTCCTGGAGTAAAATGGCAAGAACTCGTAATCAGGTTGAACTCCCTGAAAAAACAGTGACATGTTCCTGACATGACAAGTAATCCGGTTTATATTTCACTGTTTACTTCATAGGCAGGGACAGGTTTGCTCTTATCAGATTTTCCCCTGCGATTTTGAACAGCAAGATGAACGTATGGCATTTTGTGAATGTGACAGCTGAGTTCAGTTTCATTACCCTTTATAATTTACTCTGCTTTTGCTCTGCATAAGGAAAATCAAGGAATGCAATAATTACTTACCAGGTATTTGCTTTTTACACTACAAATGCAAATGCAAGGGATGACAGCTGAGCCTCACTGACACTGATGCTGGCTTTTAAAGCTTCACAGAAGTCTCTTGTAAACATTAATGGCATTTGGGTCATCTCATCTACAACCTCACAGAAATACAGAAACAATGAGGGAGGTAGAGGAACCCTTTGGTTTATGATGCTGTCCACAGCATCCCAGCTGTCATAAACGTTCAGTCTAACTTAGAAAACTTAGAGAGTTTGGAGACTTTTGTCCTAATCTGTGTTTCCTACCTATATAAAATAAATAAAAACCAGATAAGAAAGTGTCCTAATGGGGCAGTCTAGATCTGAAGAGCAAATTAAGGTCAATTCCTGCAAAGAATCCAAGCGTGAGATACTTTTCTCTTTTGAGTAGTTTTACTTATGTTAATAGCCACTGTTCCTCAGTTTATGAATTATTCATGTACACAGGTCTCAACAAGACTGAGCCTGCAGGTTACAAACTTCTTTTAAGCGCCGAGTGGCTTAAAAATATATTGGTAAAAAAGTACAGAACAACTTTTAATTGGTGCTAAAAAGAATAGCAGTATCAGCAGTCAGTTACTGTGAATAAAGATGGTTAAACAAACACCTTCTGTGTAAGTAGAATGTAGTAAATATCTTCAATACATCTTCAACATTCTGGATTGCATATTATGCTTTCATTTTGTGCAGGAACATTTTAAAGTGAGTATAGCCACATTCATCCAAAGGAAAACACACACTCATTAAGCAGCAGAGTTTTTAGCAGAGGAATGAAGATTCTGATCTAAAATCTTGTTTGTTTTCGCTTCATATCCACTACTGTGTTCTCAACTCTTCTGAGCAAAGTCACCAACAATGTGGGGGGGACAGAGAGGGGCTGTATGTTGTGGTGATGTTTTTCACAGTGGTGGCAATTCCTGGTAGTTACCACCGCCTTGGCAACAAATGGTGAGCAGTGTCAGCCTTAGGACTCCTGTTCCCAATCCCTCAACTGATGTCTGCTTGCATGCCTCAGGATACTGAGCAACATCACCTTCAACATGCACGAGGAGTCCCACCTGTGAGCACAGTCCTAGGAGGTCCTGACTGTGTTTGATCCAAAGTTCCCGTTAAACTGAAGCAGCTTGCAAGACCTGCTGGCTTCTGCCTGCTCCTGTAGCATTCAGTCTGTGGTTGCTCTGCTCATAGGGTTTTCTCCCCCACTGTTCTTCCCTCTGCTGAATGCAGCAGGGATGAGGGAAGCAGGCACTGAGCAGGAAAGCACAGGGGCAGACGTCAGGCAGGGAAGGGTAAAATGTAACAGCGTGAAGAAGAGCGAGGTGGGTACATGTCAAGGAAAAAGAACCAAAGGCAGCAGTGGAGATGGGGAGGGAAGGTCCCAGGCTCACAGGAGGGCTGCAGACCTCCATTTTCCTGCACATGGACACACTGGGAGGAGGCTGACATGGCATCTCATCCATATTGTGGCTAAAACTGCTTCAAGAGTTACAGGTTTCAGCCCTGAATTGGTGAGGTCATGCATTAAGTTATTTTTATTCCATTTTGGTCCTCTTTTTGGGGTTTGTCTTAAATAACTAGCACGTGGCAAGCTCATCACATGTGAAACCTCTACAGGAAAAGCTGAATGTCTGCATTTTTTTTAATCTATATGTCATATCTGCTATACACTGTCTGCCAAAAACCATTTTAATACTGAGTAACACAATGTGTGTTTTGTAATGGGAGTGAGGGAAAGAGGTCGACAGCACTTAGCAATGGCAGGTTGCAGTGGATATAATCCAGTCCTTTGCTCTTAAGAGTTCATGGTTTTTAGGGACAGCCATGCTCAAAAGAGCACTGTGAAATTTCAGAAAAAAACCCCAAACCAAACCAAAAAGCAAAAAACAAAACCCACAAAATTGGATCAGTTTTTGGAGCTTGGATTTTATTCTCCATCTCTCTCTTCTCTTTCTGCAAACATATATTTTCACTCCGATGCAGTTTTAAGACTGACTTTTTATTTTTAATTTTTTGTATGATCTTTGTGTTGATGGGTCTGTTGCTTCAAACTTCGGTGACATTCAAAGTTGTGCAAGTGTTTTGCAAACATGCAGGCAGGTGAGTCTGCTTGAGTGAGATTTTTATCTTTGAAGGTAACAGAGAACACTGAGTATGTGGATAACTCCTGAGAGAGGTCTGAGAAAAGCTGTTTAAATGGCAAACATTTCAAAACTAATTATATTCTCTGATTGCACTTAAATTGTCATTAATCCTGGTTATTGTTCTTTGTGCTTTCTTGGGAAGATGTCATCGCAGTGATTTTTAATGTTTTTTTCCGTTGATTTATCAGAGTTCTCTTAGATTGATGCTTAGTAGATGCTTAGTTTCTAGCATGTAAACATTTTAGTAGCTATTTTGGTAATGGTATGTCAAAATATTGGATGAAAAACAATTAAGCAGCTCACATAATAAGAAAGAACTAATTATTTTGTTGCAAAGGGTTTTGTTCAATGATATGTCATTCTTGCCAAAATCATTTATTGAGAAGAATCCAGTGGGCTTTTGCAACTCGTGCATCTGGAAGAGATGGTGCCCTTCAACCATCACAATGAGAGCCTTGTCCTGGGTCTGAGGGACAGTTTCCATGCTGGGAATGGGATGCTGCCAGGCAACTGCTTGAGCATGACTCAGTATTAGTGAGACAGGTCCACCCCGACCCAAGGCAGAGAAACCTTTCCTGATGTACCCAAATTCTGTCTCTTTTTCTGTGCTTTGTGTGCTTTCTGTGCCACAGAGCTCAGTTTATTAATGTGTATAATTTTATTGCCATCAGGGCATTTATTGTATTGTAAATGCAAAAAAATCCATAACTGGGATTTAAGGCTCTGTCCATACTGTGAATTAAAACAGGTTTGGAAGCTAATCTTTGGCCTGGAGCTTGTAAGGCAGCTCAAGCACTTTATACAGCACTTGACCTGCTTCTCCTCAGCACCTTGTCTTACACCCTTATGCCATCATTATTCTTCTGTGGGAGGATTTATTTCCAGCTAAAAATGTCTGGTATATGTGAGGGGTTTGCCAGCTTCCTATTTTTTTTCCCCTGTGGTAGGAGGGTGGTGGTTAGTTATGCAAAACCTGTGGTATGATGTGCCAGTGTGTGGAGGTATTTGTGGGTGCAAAGCCTGGGCACAGGTTGGATGCTGGAGCAGAGGGAGCCAGCCTGATGCAATCACACCCATGCTGTCTGCTGGGAATAGGCCCTTGCACATGGCCTCTCCCAAACTTTGCTCAAACAGGATTTGGGAAAGTTTTAGTTGGCATACACCAAACCCCTGCCTGGAAGCATGTTAACACTTAAATGGCCTGGATAATTGATGGGCCAGTGCTCAAACCTGCCTCCTGGCCCTGTTTATGCTGGTGGGATGCATACTGGGATGCGTGGGTTCAGGAAAAAGATGGGACTGCCTCTGACACCAGCTGTTGGCAGGGACAAGGAAACTGCAAATTATCTTTCAGTAGTTATTTATTAGGTTCTATTTTAATTGAATTTTGCTTTGATGCTTCATTGTTATCCATTGGATCTGATGTTTGTCAGTAAAAATTATCAGTGCTCTTCACCGAGCCTCTCTGAATGCTCCATTTCTCAAAGAACAGTGAGCCTGCAGGCAGCCTCTTCCCTTTGCTCACTCTCTTATCTTTAAGAAAATTACCATTTTCTGTTTGGTTTTTTTTTTTTTTATTCCACTCTAGGTGTTATTTTCTGCTGCTCTTCAGACAATAGGAAAGTGCTGCAGGGTAAACCTGCTACCCTAATTTTGTACCTCCTTGAAAAATAAATGGAGAATATCAATAGATATCTCCTTTCTGACAGAGAGAAAGTGGACCAGGCTCTAACAAGCCCTTGACAACATCCTTTTGTTGCCTTTACTTGGTCTGCTTGAAGCATGGTGCTGTTTCTATGGGCCATTTTCCTCGGCCATGACAGCTTCATGCAAACAGACCTGCTCGCTTGGTCCAGTGCTGCTGTGTCTTGCTGTACCTGATGGATTTATGTTAGCTGAGGCCGAGCTGGAGTATAACCAGGCAGCCTTTCTCAGGTACCATTTAGATGATTTAAACATTTGGGAGTTTACATTAACCTTCTTCTTTTGACAAATTGCTCATCTGCATTCAGAAACAGAACCTCATTACCTTGGGATGGAACCATTATTTACCTACCATTTATTCTCAATATTTTACTCTCCCCCAGGAGCACACTAATGCTTCCTGCAGTGTGAACATCTCCGAGCTCTGCCCTTCTGAGCTGACAAACAAATCTCAGTGACCATGATGCAGGGAGGGCTGGGGGCTTTGGACTGTGAGTGGGGGCAATCTTAGGATGATGATGTGATATGTGGTAACACTTAGTCATAGTGCAACAGAGCGAAGGAGGCATTTTAAAGAAAAGGATTGAATAAATAAGATTCTTAATCACTGCAGTTCTTATTGTTATGAATCCTATGATCAGTATAATCCTTAAAGGTTTTTAATTTCTGTTTAGAAGCACCTACCCCCTCTCAAGTCACTGAAAGGTTATTTTCCCTTTAAGACAGATATCTCATGTACTTGGACCAGTGGCAGTCTAACTCTGTATCTACATCTAGCGGTTTCCCCACGACATTGCCACTGGCTCCGGCGTGGCTGCCCGGGAAGGTGCAGCTTTGCCCAGGGGTGACCCCGCTCTGCCCCGGGGAGCACAGACCTTGCCCTGGGGCATCGACCATCACCCAAGTCTGATAAATCTGTACAAGATCCCACCCAAATAGATGCGGGCATCTCTGAACAGAATGATACTGCAGGAGTTCTTGTGCATCAGTGCTGCTGTGCTGGTGATTTACCTCTGGTTTTCTGACATCCATCAGAATCGATGCACTCATTGATTCGGTGTCACCTCTCTAGTGCAGTTAATATTCCCAGTGACTTTATATGTGTATAGCAAATACAGCTGAAAGGGACAAGACAGGAGGAGACAGAGGCGAGGCAGTGCATTGCAGCACTACTTTCGATTTTTATTTTCTGGAGAAAATCGTCACTAAAAATATATTTAGAAGATCTGGGTCCCACCCCACATCCATAACCTCACTCCAGACACATCATTCTGGAAATTTCTTATTCCCCTTGCCTCCTCTCTTTTCCATCCCACCTTGGTGTAGCCTGACTACCTATTCTGTGGCTCCCCAGGGCTGATGTGGCCTCTTTCTCTACACCTGCACTGCACTGGACACCTGTAGGGCCTGAAAACATGTGTGCAGTGTTGATAGCTGATCTTCAGGGTGAATGCACTGCACAGTTTGTAGGTGCCCCTCTGACTTTGTCACACCTATGGGAGGGGGCACAAACTCACTTGTCCCAGCCAAGGATATCTCTGCCATCACATTTGCAAGGACTTTTTTCTCCTTCCTCATTGCCCATGCTCCCTGCTTGAGCCTCTTGCTCTCTGAGTTAGCTAGATGCATGCAGCTGCCTTCACTCCATCTATCTCCATGCTCTCCCTTGCCCCCCCCCTCACTGCTGCTGGGGAGAAGCTCATCTCCCAGCAGCCAGCACTGCAAAATGGGAGCAGGGGATGAGCTGCAGGCCATGAAACATTTTAAGTGCCCATCTGAGATTTCCACCAGCCTGCCCCATCTGCCTGACAGAGATGCAGTGGGCATCTTGGCTTGTTTGGACTGTGGCACAAGCTCTGCAGTATGTTAAAAAAACCCCTTTATATCAAGAGCCACTTCAGCACATTTTCAGCAATGAAGGACAGGCCTCACTAAACATGAAGTTGAAGGAATGCCAAATGGGCAGCAAGATGCAAATGTTTGGCTGAGTAATTTTTATATCATTGTCAAATCCACGTGTTTAAACAGCAAGAGCCAGACCTTCAAAATGACAAAGGTGGCATAACCCTGGGATTTATTTTTAAAGCCATTTTTGTCTTTCTATTTAGTTCCTGCACATGTCCAGAGCAGACATTCAAGTTTTTTACTGCAGCCACCAGCAGAGAACTGGCCATTTAATTCATTTTGCATTTGAACTGTACATGCCTAATGAAGCAGTTCTTCTCTAAAGAAAAAACCCAAATTACCCGTACAGGCTATTAAGAAAGCTTCTGGAGTTTTGTCCCATAAAAATTATTACCCCTCTCCACAAACCTTACATTTCTTCAGGCTAGACAACAAAGAAAGACACACAAAATCTCCTCATGGAGGTCTAATTAATTTCTCTGCACTGAATACATAGAAAATCCAGGTGCCACCTTTAGAGGAAATGTTTGTGGTTTTTTCTATATTCATCTGCTGAAACTGGGCTAGTAAAGAAATACCCCAAGATTCAGCATAAACTAGCAGAGTAAAAATAACTAGTAGTTTCAGCAGCTGTGGGCAATAGCAAAAAAGTCAGGTATTAAAGATGACCAGAAAATGTAAGTTGTTGCCAAGTAAAAAACCAAATCCAGTATTCAGAAAGAAAGAAATAGGCTCATTAGGTCTTTTCCTTTGAAAAATTTCTCCAAGTTAACTGGGACACACAAAACCTTCTCCTTGGAGACAAGGTCATTTTAAAATGGAAATTTGTTTTATCAAAAAAGACCAAGTGTAATTGGTACCAATAAATATAAAATCTTCCAGCTATTACGAGGCACAAAGAGAAGAGAGTCATGAAACACAAAATAGCTGCAATAAAAAGGAGTATGGAAGCAACTACATTTATCTCCACTGAGGCCTTCTTTTTCCCCTCACAATTCCTGTGGGGTAGATGTGGAATGGATACATTCAAACAGGGAAAAATATTAAGGTGGTCTTTTAACCAAACCCAATGAGATATCTAATTCATTCAGTACAGAAAAAATTAATTTCTCATAATCAGATTTGAGGTTAAAGAATCACCTAAATTTTCCAAAGGCGGAACCCCTTTCCAGATCATCCTGAGAGATCAAAAGAGCCCTCAGCAACCAAAGAAACAAGAAACTATTCAAGATAAATATGCATCGGCCTCAAATACTGATCATAGAGGGGGAAAAAAAAATCAGGTGTGATTTTCATTAGACCCTCCCCCTTTCCCTACCCACCTATGCTCCAAACACACGTTTGGCTACAAATTTATAACTTCACTTTTTCACACATGCATCATGTTTGCCTGGAGATGAAAGAGTTGTGAGGAAGTTCTTTGTCAATCAGTGTTATTAATGACGTGGTTGTAAATCACACCGTCACAGTGTTTGCTGAGTAAATAAGTGCTCACTGATTGTGTGACCTAGAGGAATGTTTTCCCAGTGAGGAAACTGGTTTGAAAAAAATTGACTCACCTGCATTTTTTTTTCCATTCAAAGTCAGGGATGGGGTAGGGCACTGAATCAAGATGAGCTCAGATACTCTGTATCTTACAGGATCAGTAACATGTTGATTTTCTAGATGTATCACTTACCCTTAAGGCTACCAGGCTGTGCAAAAATGTATATAATTGTTGATTAGACTGGAAATAAAATAAATTTATGTATTTTTTCTATACTTCATCTTTTTTATTTATTATTATTTTTAACATTTATTTATTTTTTAGTATTTTATTATGTGTATCTGTGCTTCCAAGTGACTCTAGAGCTTGCCTGGGAACAGGCCAGGTTCAACCATTCATTTCCCCTTTTAAAATCAGTGTCATCAATAACCTCTCTCCATTTCTTCTGCTTTAGAGTCACCCTCCACACCATTACGGTTTTGACAATTTGCTCATTTAAAGCCTGTGTGCATGACTGGTAGCTCTGTCCACAGGCTGCTGTCTAGATGTAGCTGTGGTAGCAGGGACAGGCTGGGCAGAGGCAGAAGGAGGAACTTGCATTGGTAGCCAGGTCCTGAGCACAACAGCTTTGCCCCTCAAAATGCAGACCCAAGCCTTCCTTCGGTACAATCAGGTCAGGGTCCAGCAGATTCTATGCCCATCAGTCCCTGGTGAGATCATTCCCCTCTCCCTGCTGCTGTGTCCTGCATCACATCACACCTTTGGTTGCTGTTACCTGCTCAGCATGGTGTCTGCACCTTGTGACCACCTGCAAGCTCATGCTGTGGCAAAAAGCTTTGGGCTGGTGGTAAAGTGGGATTGCAGCCTGGCAGTACATGGAAACCCCTGTGCTAAGACTGACTGGACTCTCCAATAAGATTTTTCTGGAGTTTAGGGCATTAATTTATAGTCACAAAATCCTAAACAGTTTCTGCTCCAGTCCTTGACTCAGCTGCTGGGTTGCCTCACCTGAGATCAGCAGAGCTTCTTCGATCTGTAGCTTCACCAGTACAAAGAGGAGGAACATTCCCTCTGGGGTGATCCCTGGGAAAAGTCCCCAGCTTTTGAGATGCTCTCCCGTCCTCTCATTTCCCATCACCCCTTCTCTTCCTAACAAGTCCCACAATCTGTAAATCTCCTGGCATCTTTCCATCCATGTGTCAATGCTCCTGCTTGAGGCATCACCTCTGCTGCAGAAGGCACCATGGCTTTCAGGCTGTAATGGAGGTGTCCAAAGCACTGAATGGGTCCCCAGTGATCTTATTTTGAAATCTGGCTGAATAAATAGAAGCTATTTTGAAGAATATCTCCCCGTGGCGTCATGTATCCTTTTGCTTCATCTAAAGAAGAAAGTGTGCATTGCCTTGCCACGCACTCATGCCAAAGAGCAAAAGGTCACAGGGATGTGAGTGAAAAACAAGCAGTAAGTACTGGATGAGCAGGAGTTCAGAAGCACAGTTACAGAGGTTTCCCTTTCCCAAACCTGTCCATCTCCCTGAGCTTCATCATGCTGTGTAACCCCCCAGTTTCGTAGGTTTTTCCTGATTTTGTATGGGTCCTCCAAAAGACCCATTTGGTTTGTCTTCATAACAGGATCCACAGTCATGGTCTCCATGAGCTCCACTAACTCACACAAAGCTCCTGTCCTCTTGCATGTGCCCAAGTGCCATTTGAGAATGTCACCTTCAAACTTTTATTTTTAAGGGCTTAGCTTAAAAAAATCAAAACCAGAAAATTCAAGGACTAAGTTGAAAGTAGTTTTGACTTTCTGATTCTTCGTGAGCTGCATTTCAAGGTTTCTAAACATCTTCTCTTCTGAGGGAACAGCTGAAACAGGAATTTCAGGTCATCATAAAGGAGGCAGTCTTTTCCTGCCCTCTCAAAATGTTGATAAATTCTGAATAAACACCCATGTTCCTCCTGATCTATAAAAATTCTTTTGATGAGACAACGTTACTAACCCAGGTGTTAAACACGGCTTACCCTTTTTACGCTATCAGACAATAATTTTAGATACAAAGGGATCAATTCAGGTCATCTGTCCCACTCTTGCAGGACTCAGAGATCCAACTCCAACATTAGATCACATCACTGAGGGTCCCATCCAGTCAAGTGTTGGTTGTTTCCAAGGACGGAAATCCTGCTAGAGATTTGAACAGGTTTCCTGGTTTTTCTGCCTGCTGACAATTAAACCACAAGTTAATGCATTCCTTTGACTCTTACATAAGCATCTCTGAGCCCTTCTGGGATCATTTCTTGCTGTGCTATTTCTTACCTTAGACACATGAGCACTCTTTTCCATCCTGGAAGCCAGCTGGATGAAGGCAGGACACAACAGGGCTTGACTCTGCTGCTCAGCAAGGCTGTCTCTTCTTCCCTCTCCTCCCCATAGCCCTGCCCCACTCCAGTGAACTCCAGCAAGAAGCTGCTGAGCATCAGAAAAGCGTATCTTCATTTCTGTATTTTCATTTTCTGGAAAGTACCCAATGCATTTGGAGTGCCACTAGAAGCAGATGTATGTTTGCCACACTTCTGGGAAGAATCTGTGGCTCTTAAGAGCTCCTTTTAGCCTTGGGTCTTACACAGGCAGCACCGTGATCCTGCTGTTGCCTTGAAAATGATAGATATAGAACTGAGGGCCAAGTTAGATACAATTTGTCTGAGGTCTCCTGAAATCAGATTTCTAGAAATTTTGTTACCTTGCAAGGGACGAAAATGCTTGTTTGTTTTAATCTGAAATAGACCATGTTCCATGGAAATTAATTAAAGTATTATGGAACATCAGTCATTATTCAAAACACTAGCACAGGACATTTCATAATGCAATGCAATGAAACAACATAATAGACTTAAGGGACTTTATTATTTTATCCCACATATGAATAAGTGACAAATAAAAGTAAATAAACTATGTTTTGTTATTCAACAGAGCCTAATCTATAGTTCTTTTGTATAAGTGTTATCTGTGTAATACGTATATATATATATTTAGTGGTGTTTTTTAATTGTAGGGCTGCATGTTAGAGAAGTCTTCATGTCAAAGATAAACTCTATGCTGGCTAAGCTGTCTGTGTGCATGATGGCTGTCATCACTTCAGAGAGAAATAGAAGTACAACTTGAAAACAGACTGTGGTACCAGTTTTAATGTAAGAACAATGTCTTATAAAGTGTTTTCTTTTGACAAAGAAAATAAAAAAACACCCTGTATTCTACCACTTCTTTATTAAATAAATAAATCAAGAAAGAATATTCACAATAAACAGTTATTTGGTTGTTCTCAAATTGGGAATATATTAAAATCAAATTCTACTTATTTTAGTTTTCTGGAAAATTGTCAGTAAGACAGGATTCTGGTGTTGACATTGATAGAAGGTAAGTTCTCAAAGCCTGATTGTATAAGAAGCCCCAGATTGGTGGATGAGAGGGTTACTACATCAAAAAGATAATTGATTAAAAAATTACATTTTGACTTAGAATTAGAAAAAAAATGATGTTGTTTCCATTCCTTATGGATTGAACCCTAAACTTTCTTTTGTTTCAGGTTCTTTTCTGAATTACTTTTTTTCCCTTGGCCTTGGGGCTCTTCTCTGCCTCACCACCTCCTGCTGCTCCCCTTGTGCCCTGGTCAGATTGAGTTCAGCTGCCCCCATGGCAAGTGTGCTCCCCCTGCCATCAGCTCACAGGAGGCATTACAGAAAATATGGCTGGGGAACATTGCTCCTGGAGAAAGTATGCTTGTCTCAGTTTAAAACCAAAGGGGAAGAAGGGTCCTGGTAAATTCCCAGGGGCCATCCCAGCTTTGGAGCTGCAGGAGGGGGGCTGCAATGCGGTGGGATGTGATCATGATACAGACCTGGATAACAGGGAGGGATGGCACCACTGAACCCCGTCCAGTCTATTTGGAGGTCAGTGACAAGTGGTGTATCCCAGGGATTAATGCTGAATCCAGTCCTGTTTAAAATCTTCATTAATGATCTGGAGGGTGGGGCAGAGTGTACTTTCTGCCAGTTTGCAGGTGGCCCAGAATGAGGATGGATGGCTGATGCGTCTGAGGGTCGTGCTGCCATCCAGACAGGCTTTAGAAATGGGCTGACAGGATCCTTATGAAGTTTATGCAAGTCTTGCACCTGGGGAAGAACAGTCCCAGTCATCAGCACACGCTGGGGGCCACCCAGCTGAAAAGCATCTTGGTAGAGAAGGACCTGAGGGTTCTGATAGACACCAAGTTAGACATCAGCCAGAAACATGCCCTTGCTGTAAAGAAGATTATTGTATCCTGGGCTGCATTAGACAAAACATTGACAGTGGGTTATGGGGGCTGATCCCCTCTACTCAGCACTGGGCAGATCACACCTAGAATGCTGGATCCGGTTCTGGGCTTCCCTGTACAAGAGAGACTCAGCTATATTGGATAGTATAATGAAAGACCAAAAAGATGAAAGGACTGGAGCAGCTCTCCTATGAGTAAAGGCTGAGAATTGGGACTGTTCAGCCTGGACAGGTTAAGGCTTAGGGGGAATTAATTAATTTCTACAGAAAAGATGAAAAAGAAGGTGGATCCAGGTTCTTTTCAGTGATACCTAGTGACAGGCCAAGAGGCAATGGAACAAACTGGAACACAGGAGGGTAGGAGCATCAATAAACACTTTTGGTTACCTTGAGTGTGACTGAGCTTGTGCATTTTCATTTCTTGGAGATATTCAAAAGCCACCTGATCATAGACAATCAGATCAAGGTGTCAGGATGGCTGAACCAGCTGAATTCCAGAGGTCCCTGCTAACCTCAACCATTCTTTGATTCTGTGGTACATTAGTATATTATTGAGTTGAACTGGACATCACTGATCCATCAAGGTATGTGCTGTGCAGCAGATGGTCTGCATTAATAAGAGATGTGAGCACTTGTATCAGGCACATATCAGACCATGATCTTAGGTACAGAGTAACAAAACGGGTTCCCTGGACCAGGACCCATCAGCTCGGTGCAGGCTGTGCAGCAACTGCAAGATGAAATCTGTTTCTAAATCTGTTTCTAAATTCACTAGAAATCTACCCAGTCAGTGAATTTCTTCTGTGATTTATTTTGTATTTCTTTTTATGCATTGATTGAGGAGCTTTATTAATAAACTCTGAGCAGTTAGTCACTTTTCAGTGGCAAGGACAGGCAGTCCTCTTAGTCACATTGGTTGCCACTGATCCCAGTAAAAACAAGAAAGACCCCCCCAAAAAAATCACCATCTCCTGAGGTACAGATAACTCAAGACTCATTTTCCAGTTGCTTGTGACATCCGTAGTTATAACAGATTTAACCACAGATTTCTTCTAGAATAAATAAGAGGAAGTTTATTAGCTACCCACATCCTAGTTCCTTTTTTCTGCATCTCTGCATGCTAACCTGGCAGAGACTCTGTGTCCTGAGTTCCTATAGTGTGTTGGAAGCTGATCTGTGGTTTCTAAAATACCATCCAGATTTATTATTTTTTTAGATTTATTTATTTACCATAACAATTATGATTGTTTTTTAATCAAAAGACAAATATTGTCAGGAGTTATGTGCTGCCTGGAGAACACCTGATCCTCAAAACCTGCCCTAGGGACCAACTTCAATAATCTTCAACTAATAGGAAGCGGTTTAAGTTAAAAAGTTTTCATGGTATAGGGGTGCATGCTGTAGTCCTGGAGCAAAGCAGTAAATATTTATATTAATTACTCTAACAGTGTGGGAAAGAAAATATTCTTTGTAAAAAAAAAAAATCTGCCCAGAAATCCTTAAGGTCAACCACGACTATTTTGGAGGTAATGTTGTATACACTTAAAGCCATTTTGCAACAAAATAAATAGTACTAACTTCAGGCATTTATTTTTATGGCACAGCTACTTAATCCAGGAAATCTACTAAAATTATAATGCAGCAGAACTCTGAAAAGGTTATATGTGTATTTCAGTGGACAAAACCATCAAAATTACTTTACACTGCCAAATACTATAAAAGTTCAAATTATTCTTTCACTGTTCAGTTCCAAAAGTCCCTTATATTCACTGTTGCATTTAATGCAATGTCTATGGGCATCATGTCTTGATTTAAAAAGTTCAGATTTAAATTATACTTCATCAAAGGCAAAGCTAAAAATAGACATTCCCTATGTTTTGTCTTATAAGGGTGAGCAACAAATAGAACAAAAGGTTATTGAATAAATACAGATTTTGGATGAGTGGAGTGAGTATAAAGGTTCCAGATTTTTCTAAGTGCTTTTATGACAGACTGACACAAACATTAGGACAGTTTGACCTATTGTGTATCCAAACCCCAACAAAAAGTGATTTATGGCTTATTTAAACTTGTGGTACTGAGGTGGAAGACATTCATCTCATTCTACAGATGCTTAGAATAAATCAAAAGCGATATGTGCATAGGACATTAGACTAGATTTGTATAAAATTGTGGTTAAAAAAAAACATACCTGTGTTTTCTCAGACTACTCTCACTGGCAAAATATTAGCCACTAGGAATGGTAGTAGAAAGGGAAGGTCTTTCTTTTTCTTCAGAGGAAATGTGAACAGCTGCTTGGCTTGAAATGTTTCCCTAAATATGAATAATTGCTCTCGATCAAGGGGTCAAAGTATGAAATAATCATCAGCATAGTGAAGCCAAACTTTTGGAGGTGAATTATCCAAATCCCATTTAAACATGTTTTCAGGAGATCTGATATAGCTTTTATAGCAACAGAGAGCAGGGTGAAGCCAAGGGGAAAGAGAAGAATTTAACAGAAAAATCATGAAACTGTGGTTACTAGAACTCAGCCCAGACTATATTTTATTATAATTTACTTTCCTTAGATGCTGAAGTAGTATCTTGTCAAAACACAGGAAAATAACTGATGCCACTTCACACATTCCACAAACAACAATATGTAACAACCAGAATAGTAACAAAATTTGAATTTTATATTGAATATTGATCTGCTTTTCTCAAGGTTTCTAAAGTGTTCAGTACTTCACCATCAGTAACTTTTATCTTTATGTGTTACTGTCATATGATCTGGGATTTAAAACAGTGGATATGTGGAGCAGGACCCTGAAGTTACATGTTAGGAGAGACATGGGCAAACATACACAGGCTTTTCGGTCTGTGGGAGCTGATGCCATAGGTTTAGGTGACAAGTTTTATGGAATTCACGAATCACTATCTCATTAAGCTTTGCCATCTTTATTTATGCAGTGGCCAGCAGCCAGTATTCAACTTTCCAATTATTTTATTTACTTTCATTTCTTAGGACAGAGTAAGACTTAAAAAATAGCAAAACTTGACGTATCTATTTGGACATCCACAATTAGCACACACTTGGAGGCACAGGATTTGATCCTTAATTGGAATGGCTTGAAAAATGTAACAAAATTAAAAGTCTGCATTGGCTTCAATTTGCCAAGACTGTATTCTGAAAGCTTCTACTCTTCTTCTTTCACCTTGGTAATGGATAATGCTCGAGCAAGAAGTGTTTGCTAGGAAATAGGAGGGATTTTTCCTTTTATTTTATTCTCCTTTGGGACATAACAATTACATTCACTTATTTCAGAAAAGGCATCTATTTTCTATCTTGAAAAATATAGTCTTTTTGGTTTACAGTCTCTCATATATGATGCATCTGTTTCATATAGATAGATTTCCAAGTATTGTACTCTGCCTAATTTCAGTGTTCAGTAAGTCAGAGAAGGGATCTTACTTTTAAGCTGGCATAAATCCCTGGTTAGTTTTATGATTCTGTCACAAGGGGAATATAACACCAGTGTGTACTAGGACTCAGGGATGAACAGAGCCCTAAGGTAAGATGAGAGCTTTTTGGAAGACTTTGGGATTGCTTTTTCTGTTGTTGTGTTTGCAAACTCTGTTTTTATTTGACTTCTGGGCAAAAACATTTGACTTTTACCTGGGTTTGAGTGTCTTCAGTGACCAATCTGCATTGCGAGTTGTGTTTGTTGTTTTTTAATTTTTTTTTAATTGTTTCTGAAATGTCAGATGATGTATTGGGATGTGGAAGAACAAGCCACTCTGATGCTAGAGGACACTGAATCCTAATGTAGTCAGAGAAGTACTTGCAGTGGTGCATGCAGCAGCAGTATTCTGTGCAGGGCCACAATTTGTGCTGGCTCCAAAACTGTGACACTGAGGAAATGACCCCTTCTTTCGTCAGTGCCAGGGAAATGCTATTTGTAAGATGATATTATCTTCTGCTGTCCATTTTCATGCAGTTTAAGGCCAGAATAGGTCTTATCCAACATGAGCATTTATGTAATATGAGCCCTTGAATTATACACAAATATTTATATTGAGATCTATGACTACCTAAGCAAGTGTATTTCCATTCTCATAACCTTTGAGAAACTAAGGAAAAAGGAGGGCAGACTACAAAAGCTGCACTGTCAGATTGCTGATCACAATGTTCAGATGTCAAGAGGACCCAAGCAGCTCATGGATCCCTGAACCAAGCTGCAGAAGCAAAAAAAGAAAGAATTTCCTAGGTCCCGCCAGTTGGTTCTGAAATTGGTCAGAAATTCCCATGGGAGCTCAGACACTAATAAACAACTAGGTGTTGCTGTGCAAATCCAAGTTGCTGTTCCTACTCAGGAAACTTAGGGGGATGCATCAGCTTAATGCAGAATTCACGCTCTGGGAACATGAGAAAGATAAAGCTGAGACTTCTTGGCTGTCATTCGCCCACCAAGAAGGAGACAGCTTGTGGTCCCCTGCAAACTCCCCTGAGGCTTACTGTCCCTAGAGTGCTTAATAACTTTCTCAGCTGTGAACACTGAAGATGAATTTGTCTGATTTCAACTGCCAAAAATGAGTTTCACTATGCCTCTGCTTCCCAGATCCAAAAGCCTCTTCTCCCAGAATGTGATATTTTGTTCCCATGCCCCTGCCTATTAAGTAATATTTTTTTTTCCTGATGAAGGTAGTGCTTTTTCTTTCAAAACAGTATTTTCAGCCCCTGAATCATTTTGAGGGTTTCATTTGAACTCCCTCCATTATTTCCACATAGAAAACAAACCAGGAAGAAATATTCTAGGAACAGCTTTATTGTATGTGAGTCAAGATTGCTTCTCTCCTTGATCAGTTATCTGAGCTGACATCTAATCATTCTCTGAAACAATACTATCTCATACACTCTTCCAAACTGTAAATATTCTTGATATTACCTTGCCTATAACAGAATTGAAGTGCATTTTGTGGGGCCTGAAATATTTGACTCTACAGTTTTAACTCCTATATAACAGAAATTTATTCATATTATTTACTACCTTCCCAATTTTTCTGTCATTTGCAAACACACCAGCAATGATTTTATATCGTTTCCGTCATATAAATTGCTTTAGATCAAGAACTGATACCCCCTTAATAACTGTCTGGCTAATAGGTACCTCTCCATTCACAATTTATTTTCTGAGCTCTGCCACTGGGCATGCTGTTCGTTTGTGATGTGTGTTCTGTTAATTCCACTTTATGCAAGCATTTTGGTTAAAGTACTATGCTGTAGTAATAAAACTGTAAAAATTAGTTGTCTTAAAATAATACACTGTAATAGTAAAATTATACTGTAAAAAGTAGTTGTCTTCTCTTTAAACAACCTGCTGCAACAAAAAAGATCAGAAGCTTCCACTGGATCTGCCTACTGTGATTCCGTGCTGACTGTCTTGAATTATATTTTTTTTTTATTACTATTATTTTATTTTTTTTTATACTAAGTAACTAATTCTGCAGTTTGTCAAGTAATGGCAGTCCTCCATTCTTCTGGAGTATCTCCCATTTTACAGATTTTGTTAAACTGGACTTCAGTGCTTCAGGGGTCCCCTTCAGTAGTGAAGATATTTGAAGAAGAAAAGGGATCTACTGATTTCCAGAACTTTCAAAAGCTCAGCTGGACAAGGTTTCAAGGAACAGACTTAACAGTGAAATTAGCCCTGCCTTGAGCAGAGGATAGGATCAGATGACCTCCAGAGATCCATTCCAACGTAAATTTTTCTATAAATCTATTTTACATGTTATATCCCAAATGTGGAGTATTTCTCCTGAAGGATAGGGGAAAAGGCAATAACCATGTACCCAAAGACTATCATATTGTGAAAAATTGCTCAGATAATCTTAAATTTGGAATATGTATTTTTTTAAGTCATTAACATGACATCTCAAGCATTTTTATATAATTTTGCATAAGATGATTCTTGAATGTTCTGAGTCACTAATGAGACGTTATCTTCTGGTATGGAAGATGTAAGCGAGAGACAAACAATGCAGATATTAACAAGGCCTTTCATTTTTTCATTGGTTGCTGGAGCTAAAAGGTTTTTTAATAATCTTTTGGACAAAATCAATAAGGAAATGAATCTTGTGAAACTTGATTAGGATGCAAAGAGAGTTCACACCTCTCCTTTGTCAGAAATTAGAAGTGGAATAAACAGGGGGCAGCTTGAACTAGTCCCTGAGCTGGAGGTACATATAGCTATAGAAACTTCAACCAAACTCATCATCAAAGCTGCCTTACTGCTTACAGTATGGCTGAGTGCAGAATGTCAGTGCTACAGGAACACAGTTACCCTGGTGCACTGAAACAGAGAGCCCTGTGGTGATCCTGACTGAGCTCCTGAGCTCCGTTACCCCTCGAGAATTAATTCAGAATTTCAGTTTTAGATTAAGAGCTATGAATCAGTTTCTCCACAGATATATCTGAGGGAAGTACCAAGCCTTTTATTTTTAGATGCATCAAAACCAATTGATTGTGATTAGTGCTTCTCGTTTTCTGAACTTCCTGCTTTCTCAGCTAACTACAATTATTTTGCTAAGAATATCTAAGTGTTGGAGAGCAAAGTGCATGAAGCTCTGATGGGGAATCAGATTCAGCTTTGATTCATCTCACTCTACATCCTTTTTTATCCTGATCTCAAGATTCTAACTTGTCATGCACCTGTTTGACTCAGACTGGAAGATCAGACAAAACACTGGCCTCCAGACCACAGTTTGTTGAAGAAAAAGAAACTGAGTGGTATTTTGTATGCTCTGTAGGGACCTTCCACTCATCAGTGTTTCTTGCAGCAGAAATTTCCCCTGCCCTTCTGAGGTCTTCCCCAGGGAGTTGTTTCAGGGGGAGCAATTTCATTTGGTACATCTTCAAATGTCTGTTTTACTTTTCTCAGACAACCCATGTAAGGCTGCTTATCTGACCTCTATTTAAAGGAATGGTTATTGACAGATTAGTTTATTCTTTCTTGTGCCCATTTACATAAGATCCATGAAATGATCTACCAGGAGGACTTCAAGTCATTCCTGATGGCAACCCTTAGGCTCCTACAGCTAATGCTGCACTGGTGGAGCTGTGAATCCCAGCTCAATCTGTGGGCTGTAAGATAGTACTAAGTTCTGTAACCAGGCACTGAATTGTCAAAACAGGGCTCTGGGCTTAAAAATGCATTGAGGGCAGAAGGTTAGTGTCTGAGTTGATCCTAATCACAGAGCCCCTCACTGGACCCTTGACCACTTTGTCACACAGACAGGGTCTGAGCTGTTATGTTGTTCTCAAGGCACCATCAGCATGCAAGACTGATCCTTTACCCATTTTATACACCCAGAAAGATGTCTGAATGCATATTCAGCTTAATGTTAGGCATCATCTTACTTTTTAAATCTAGTCAATGTAATTTTTCCTTTTTTTTATTTGAGAAGGCTTTTCATGACTGGATTTTCTCCCTCTGTTCTTTCCAAACATCTTTGAACAGCGGACAGATTGTACTGTGTAACAACAATAATGTTACCACTGTTACAAGACATTTCTGCTTCCATTTCCTTACCAGAGCAAAGATTTTGCCAAATACTGTTCCTATTTTTCCAATCTCAGGTTGAAAAATGTGTTTCTTCCTATCTTCCTATCTGCCAAAATGAATTCTCAGCTTGAACACTGCAGCCTCTTGCTTATGTTTCATGCCTGCTCATCTGAGCTCCATCAAACCTTTTATTCTCTGAACTTCTAGTACTGTCTCCTGCCTTGAAATGTAGCTCTGGCTTCCAGCCTCCATGCACCACGTTTCTTGTCATCTCAGGTCTTACTGTACTGTGTCAAGATTTCAGGCGCGATTGCTATTCTCAGCATAAACTGGGTTGAGCACCAAGCCAGCACTTAGACAGCTTTCAGATAGATAAATTGCAAGCTACAAATCCTAAATGTCTTTTCCCATTCTTTCCCTCTACCCGAAAGCTCATACACCTGCAGACACCTAAGATGACCACACAGAACCCAGAGGGCTCATTACTCTCCTTCAGTTCTGCAAGTGGCTTGATCTGTCCCATCTCAGCAGCTCCATGCCTATCTTTGGACAGCTCTGAAATGCTGATATTCTCCTTTATAGTATTTTTGGGAGGCCCCACACTGGCAGAACTGAGTGGCTAGACAAATAATTGGATGAGGGGATGTTAATGGTCTGGAGTAACATTAAATTAATTTTTTTGTTTTGATCCGCGTGAGCAAAGTTCAACCAGCAAAGGTCGGGTGCAAGCATAAAATTTTATTTGACAATTGGCACAAGCAAAAGGATAGATCCCCATGAAAGTAGGGGGAATATGTTGCCAGGCAAAAGAGGGAGAGAGGAAAAAGGAGAGAATACAAGAAAAAGAGAGATAGAAATGGGAGAGAAAAGAGTATGAAAGTGGGAAAGAAAGAATGAGAGAGAGAGACAGTCAGAGTCACCACCAGGGGTCCAGCTGTCCAGTGAGTTTTCTTCAAGATGGTGCTGATACTGGATGGGCCCCAATGAAGCTGCTGGTGGGTCAGGAGGACGACCACATGGCCACAGAATGGACCTCTTTATATATGCCTAAGTTCCTTTGCTCCAAAGGGGAGCTGTCAGTCAGCTGCCACAGAAGCCAGGCTCATTAACATCGGAGCCATTGAAGACAGGCTCACCTAGAGGGGACTTCCATCCCACTTGTCACAGAAGGGTGTAGTCTCCACCCAGCCAGCAGTTTTTAACTCTTTCCAGGTGTAACCTCCCCCCCAAACTCCCCACACCCCCTGCCACTCTGCTCTGGCCAGGCCAGGTACAGTACAATGAAGGTGTCTTCCTTAGCAGAATCTCACAAGGGAGGAAAGGACGTGTCCTCTTCTTAGTATCGTGAAGTGGCTCACAGACTTTTCTGCCACAGCCTCACTTAAGTTTATCACTTACCTGTTTGCCTTGGAGAGGGAACAGCTAATGTTTGCCAACACGAGGCTGCTCACATCAGCACCCATCCACTTCCTGAGAGGTGCCCTAACCACCACTCCCATTAGGGAGTCATGGAATCAGAGGATCGCGGAATGGTTTGGGTTGGAAGGGACCTCAAAGATCATATAATTCCATTTCCCCAGCATGGATAGGGACACCTTGCCATAGACCAGGTCACTCAGCCTGGAGTATTCTGTTAATTCTTTCCTCCTCTCTGTGCAGTTTGTGCTCTTCACTGGGGAGTGATAAAAGCTTTCACCAGGAAGATGAGAAAGCATCTTCAATCTTGCTTACTACACCATAACCAGATACTTGTTGGAGGTCAGAGAGGTGGGTTTGACCCTTCTCATTTGACCTCCACTCCTAATGAAAAGGGGAGAGAAAAGACTGAATCTTTTACTCACTGGTCATGGTTTAAGCCATAAAACCAATATCTAAATGTGGGGTCAATACCTTTTGGACTTCTGAACAGTCCCCATACTCTACATCTGGGATGAAGGTAATCCATAATCCCTTCAGGGGTTAGGTATCCCACCACCCAACTTGCTGTTTACCCACCTCCTTCCTTGAATCTACATCTTCACCCCAGTTTCATCATTGACAAATTCTGCCTTGTTTCAACTGATGTGACTTAGGGAGTGGAAAGGATGAATGGCTTTTATTTCACATTAAAATGGTATTTCACAAAGGGATATGGCTGGATTCCACCTCCATTATTTAGCTTGGCCATTATCTAACATTTCAGATGGAACTGATTTATAGGGATTACCTCGGTGCTCAGTGGTTACTCACTGCCTTCAGTGGGAAATTTTTCAGATAATCCACTGGGGCATCATTTAAAAGGGTTGTCTAGAGTACTCCTGCAAGTAAGGTAAGCAGTTTTGGATCAGCATGGCTAATGGCTCCAAATGGGAGGCAAAGTTTAGTTGAAAACGGTTGAAGAAGTAACAATATGTTTGAGAAGATTGTCAGAAATACACTGCAGTGTTCTTGAAACTAATCCTATTGATTTTTCCTTCTTTTCATCTTTATGTGCTTTGGGCTCAGTTCATTCTTACAACTTCATTTATCTGTATTCTAGAGAGTCTCACACAGAGAAGTTAATCTTTTATTTAATCTTCTTTATCTGAAGAATAGTTTGTACATATTATCTCATAATAGGCTTTTCTACCACTGGAATAATGAAAGTTTTATCAGCAATATCATTATGAACATATTTTTTAAAAAAATTTAAAATTCAGTTGTAAAAATAGGGTATGGGATCATTATCAATACACAATTTCCCAATCAGAGGGCAATTTTTTAACCGTTACAATAATTTTCTGTAGATATTTGAGAAGGACCAAAATGAAATTATGAGTAATTTCAAGAGAAGTGTTGCAAAAAAGGCTATCCTCTGGTAATGTAGAAGATAACTGCCAGAGCCATCTATAAATACCTAAAATGAGAACCATCCAAAAAGGCTTAGAGCTTCTTCATGTCTACTCAGTGCAGTTTGCTATTGAGCTAATTGAGAGCATCTAGATGTAACTTCGTACTTAGGAGATCCTTAAGATCACCTTTTAGTCCTTTTCTGTTTTTGAACTTCATAGTAAAAGTGAAATTGTAAAAGCTTTATTTTGATGGCCACAACTTGAGCAGAGACTGTCTAAGATTTGAAAGTCTTGCTAAACTACACACTTTTTCATTTCTCAGCTTTTTCATATTAAGGTTTAGTGTGTTTGTGTGGTTTCTATTGTTTGTATATTCAAGAGACCTATTCTTATATCCCTTACAGAATCAAAGAAAAAAAAAATTCTGTCAGTGATGTTAATGACAAGCCTATAAAATCTAAATGCAGTCTGCGTCAGATTTTTGCGAAGAAAAAGTTTATTACAGTTGATCGACAGTAGTAAATAATTCCTTTGGAGATAAGGTTGAAGGTTAAAAATATGGTGTCAAGTTGGAATACCAGTTTTAGAAAGACTGGGAAGTTGGTCATCCATAGCAAGCTTAATTCTTTATTTGTACATTCACTTGAAGTGGTAACAACTCTTGTAATTTTATCCTTTGTTTCCTGCTATCCAAAAGCTTTCTCTAAAGAAGCTGTTGAAGTCATTGGTTTATAAAAGAAACCTCAACATTCATTAAAAACCAAAAATGTTTAATACTTATGCCTTAAAAGAAAAGCCAAAAAGTATGGCCACAATGCACTCTAAAAACAGGAGAACGGAGTGCCAAAACCTCCTGGTTGAGAAAAGCCTTCTAGTTAAATTGACCATGCCTTTTTTTTTCTTTTTTTGGTAGATGTTTTGTCTTTTGAAACTTGGGCTCAGGCAAAAGTCCAAAGGAATAACTTTTTATACAAAAATCAAGTTTACCTGACTGACTGAGTAGCAG
This sequence comes from Florisuga fusca, assembly GCA_038090715.1. Taxonomy (NCBI): domain Eukaryota; kingdom Metazoa; phylum Chordata; class Aves; order Apodiformes; family Trochilidae; genus Florisuga; species Florisuga fusca. Next base: position 8,784,548 of record JAAWXA010000029.1, on the reverse strand, counting down.
AAACTTCCACAGACCGGAACAAAGTTGTAAAAAACCAATTCCTTATCTTGTAATGGATGCATTAATTGCCTGACAAAAATATATTGCATATGTCAGAATAATGTTTAGGGAAAAGATACTGACTGAACATCAGATCTCCTACTGACAGTTAGTCCAAAAGTAATATTAGTATCACCAGCTTGTGGCTGAACTAATGGATATCTCTCCATAGCACCAGAACACTTAACCTACTGTTTGCAGTATTTGAAATAGGTTGAATGAACACAATTAATCCTTGGTCAAAATTCTTGGAAGTCCATACAATTACAACAGCAGTGATTTGGTTCACCAGGAACACAAAATGCCATAAAATGTAATTACTACACTTGGGCTATATTATATGCAGCCTATACCTTCTATTTGATGTGTATAAAAGACAACCGGCCTCCAAAGTGCAAGCTTTAAATGTAAGTAAAAGATGGTGAATTCACTGTAAAAAGTTCTTCCACTGGCCAGGGAAGTATGAATAACATCTCAAGAAGCTGTGCCACCAGATATAACTCTGACTCCTTCCTTCAGTCTGGGTTTCTAGCTCTTCTCTTGTATCTTACAACCAGATATAGTACAGATACTCTCTGGGTGATACACAACCTCCCTTTCACAATTTTCTGATGTTGGGACTTCTGAATACCAAACCCAGGCATCACTTGACTTGTATATATTCAGATGGCAAAACTAGCCCTTGCCAAATGCTGACTTGGCTTTTAAAAAACGTTTTTAGGCCAAATATTATCCACAATTTTTTATCCAACAGTAATATGAAAAAAAGCATGTACTCACATGCCTTGCAAAATGAAGTCATGGGCTGAATGCAGGCCCCAAAGCCACAGGTTTTTCTGCCCTTACAAAACAACAAATTTAGCTGGGATTTTGTATCAAGCAAATGTATTAGCTGGTGGAAATCAGAAGTCTAGGGGCCACTTCTGATGTAAGTTCAATGGTTATGGACCTCAGACGGGCACATTCTGAATTTTTTATAGAGATAGGCAATGAGATTCTAGCATGCAAATGTAAGTGACATTCTCATTTGAAATTTTAAAAAGTGTGAAAAGGCTAAATAGAAGCTAGTTTGTTCCTACAAGCCGGTCCTGACCAGAAGGACTAATACTCTAGTACTCATTTTGGGGAAATATTGGTTTCTTACTTTCATTTTGTGGGCTGCATGGCAGATTTTGTGTAGTTCAATATGCATAGTTTGGTATGGGACAAAGACACTAGAAATTCCAGTGAAATTTACATTTGTTTGCAATGCAAAAGAATATATTCTCTAAAAAAAAAAAAAAAAAAAAAAAAAGAGGAAAATAGAGCAAAATATAATCTCTATGGCACAAAGTATGTGATATAGCCACTACAGCTGAAACACACTATGAAATAAAAAGGGATTGGAGTTTGGGAGCCCTTTGTAATTTTTAAATTTGCTGACATCTAATTATTTTCTGGGATCAGTCTTCCATTATATGAGTTCAGGGGAGTGCAGGTATCAGTGTGAATGTTCTGCCTACAAGGTCACTAATGACTGGAGCTGGTTTTTTCCAGAGGGTTTGATGAAGGCTAAGCAGCTCTTAGGATGCTCCACCCCATGCAATGTGCTAATGGGAAACTGAAGGGTGTTAGCATCTCCTAAAACTGAAAAAACAAAAATTCAATCATTTTTGGAAATGTTCCAAGATGGTCTCCCTTCAAATTGATCTATGCTGTTCTTCAGTCTCATTAGGAACTGGGGACTCTCTGATTCCTCTGGAGAATAACATCACAAAGGGAGAAACCGTCTCTCCGTAATAAGCAGAAGAGATTACTGCAATAGAAATATTTAAGTCCAAACTCTGCACTGAGCTAGCCTTTGGTAAAGTTCTTACAGGTTAGTACTGATAAATGTTAAGTGAAAAATGGCTCCTCTTGGTTAAATAACAGTGTCCTTATTTTCAGTGCTGTGAAGTGTTATTCAGCTGCAGGCATGTAATAATTCTGCAAAGGAACATCACAGGTCTCTATAATAGCCTTGCATTTGGAGTTTTATTTTTTCTAGTATTACACCATACACTTTTTCTTCCAAATTCACTTTTCCCTTGAAGTTTGCTATATAAAATAAAGCTGCTTAATGAAATTTTTATTATGGTGGTGCAGTTTGCATAGTGAATTTGAGACTGAAAGACAGATCTGATTTGTCACTGTAGCAATCAGGTGCAAAGGCAACATGCTGCTGGGCCTTTGATCCCAGACCAGCAGCAGAATCCAAGTGGCATGGCTGATCTTGCCTAGAGAAAGACAGTTTTGATTTGAGAACTTGGAGTCCAGCATTAGATGCAGTGACAGTGTCTGGCTGTAGGAAAAGAGGAAAGTTAATAGTTGCAAAGGATGAAGTGTGGGGTTTTGGTGTTGTTTTTCTGGTTTGGGGGGGTTTGTTGGTTGTGTTTTTTTTTCAGATGAGCAATCTATTTAAAAGTTTAGGTTTTGAACAGTGTTTTATCATGATGATTTAATAAGGCTTCAGTAATACAGATGTTAAAATCAGCCAGTATAGATAGAAACAAACTCTAGTTAAGATGGCTTTTCTTTGGGTTAAAGTAACAATTTCTCTTTAAATACAGAAGTGGTGTCAAGTTGTTATGAGATGAGGGGGGGGCATATGGAAACATTTTAAGTGTTCAATTATTTGATGTAATTCATTAAATCATAGAATTAAAATTCCTGGACTTGAAATGAAATTACATACACATCATTACTTGCTCAGCTCATTGTGAGCATAGAGATCAGATTCTTCCCTGCTTGACAATAGTTTTTTTGTATCTCCTAATTTATCTCAAGTAGTCCATTTTTCTCACAGGACAGAGGTTTCCAGACTTTCCATTATTCTTACTGCTTTTCTCTGTTCCACTTTCAGGCCTATCTCCAAGAGCAGCATTCAAACTTTCAACACAGTGTTCCAGATGAAGCCTTAAAGTATGTTGAATCTTCTGGAAGCTAATCGCTTCAAATAGGAGCTTGCTTCTCCTGCAAGGGAAAGACAGCACTATTTCAGCCTGTAACTCATTGACTCACCTGTATTTTTGAAGCTGGTTATTTCTGCTTCAGTTCAGGACCTGAAATTTGTCTTTAGGGTTTATATAAACACTTCCCAGGGTGTGTTACAAGTCCCTGAGTTTGGATGCTCAGTTCCCATGTAGCATGATTCCCAAAGCCCCAGAGATTTGGAAAAAGCTTTTTGAAACATGCTCATCAAAAATGCATGTGAGGGGCAGAAAGGAAGCAATGACAAAGATGTATAACACAGACTTTTGCCTTTATTCAGTTGAAATGTCATAACACCCTGCCCAAGGCAGGGGATTGGAACTAGGTGATCCTTAAGGTTCCTTCCAGCCCAAACCATTCTGTGATTCTGTATGACTTTGTGAACTATATTGCCTTGTTCTTTACTGTTTCATTGTACTCCATATTTAAAATGTGGAACACAAGTTTGGTTTGGGGATTTTTTGTACTTCAAAGAAAAGAAATTGGGATAGATTTCTTAAACCTTTTGCACCCTGAGTTATGTGCAGGAGATCAGTGCAAGGAGGAGGAATAAAAATACAAGTTTACTGTGGGATAAGGCAAAGATAATGTGGGTGAAAAGGAAGGAATGTACCTTGTTTACCAGAGGGATGGTGGGAAATTACTGAAAAACAGTGGAAAAACACCAAAACCTTGGTGGGAGGTTCCTGTGGGAGGGCGCTGGCAAAGGGCTAAGAGCATATATATGGACCTGCAGTTTAATAAGCTTTGTCTCAGTTTGGAAAACTTCTGAGTCTATGAATAGTAGGCCACAGTGTGTACTTGTTCAGTGTTCCAAAATAAGTATGATACTTTTTTGCTAAGTAGAAGACTGATAAGTTCTTGGAAGGAGTAGAAATTCTCCACCCATACAAAAGTGTTCGTGACTGGCTGTTGCCAGAGAACTGGGAGTAAATGCACCAGAGTGACAAGTGCAAATGCTTGGTGATCTTTTCAAGACACTCTTCAGAAACTGGCAGCACTGACCAGCTGGCAAGTGTACCTCAGGTTTCTCACCTAATCACGTTTTCAAATGTACACACAGAAAGAAAATTAGTTAATCTCCTTCATAAACACAAATGTATACGGGAGACTTGAAGTATCTTCAAGAGACTTCCTTGCTCCAGAAGTTTTTTTGCCTGTCCAAACTCAAAGATCTTTTCAGATCTCCTGGGAATATATAGGTGTTGAAATCAAGATGGCCACAGGTTCTCCTGTTCATGCCTCCCAACATTTTCTCTTAGGAACTCATCTTCACTATCATTCAGGCCCATAAAATGGATTTTCTTCCAAACTTTGAATCTGTATGTTTGTACCAATCTTGTTCCTGAATGTTTTTGACTCTTTCTGTCCATCCGCCCATATAAGATTTTCACACCCTGATAAGATTTTCATTCAGGTTCCTACTATAGCTCCTTTATTGCACCATAGTCATATCTAACACATTAGTGATATATTGGCTCTTCTATAGCCTTCCTCACTCAACCAAAAATTAAAGATTCCATCATCTGCTTTTAATATCTTTAAAGCAAACACTAACTCACCTTCTCCTGTGCTGCCTCCATCCCGCCTTCTGAGTGTTGCCCCGGGTGAGCTGTCAGTATTAACAGCAGCAGAGCATCTGCAGATTGAAGACCTCAGAGTTTGTTGGGTCAAACTGGCTTTTTGTTCTCTGTTTGTAGAGCGCATAGAGCAGCTGCAGTCAATATTGTAAAAAAAAAAAAAAAAGGTACTATTAATAATTACAGTCCCGCAAGGGAATGATGGCATGAGAGCTGAGGAGGAGAGTCATGCTGTGTGTATACTCTTGCAGTGTTGGTGTTATTAGTAAACCCACACCTATGTGTGTGAGTAGCTTTGATTTCCTATGATTCACCCCATGTCTGCTTCTTCCCAGCCATTTGTTGTATTATTTCATACAGAAAAAATACAAGAACTATATTCAATTGCTCTAATTTTGTTCACCTAGATCCAGACTTGCCAGAGACAAAGCAAAAGCTTTGCTCCAGCAGTGTCAAATAAGCACAGCCAGAGGTGGGTAAATTACTGGTGAGGGACAAGGAAGGAAAGTTAAAAGATCTAAACTCATGCCATCCCAATAGGCTGAACAGAGTACTTACATTTTGTAAGTGCAGGTATGATTTTAAGGTACTCCACAGAAAGCTGCCAGTTGTTCTTACCTTGGAATAAATCCTCAGACTTGGGTGTTTTTCTGGTAGAGAAAGCAGTGATGCTAGACTAAGAAGAAACCTGTAGCAGCAACAGTAACACCTACCTGGGTTTGCTGGTGGAGCATACTTCTGGTTTATAGGCTCTCTTCTGTAAGCACAGACCACATGAGAATTATTTGTTGCTTTTCTTTCTTACTTTAAATGTGGTCTCTTCTTACTTCCCACTTTAAACAGAACCTCTTTTCCACTTGGGAGGTTTTTTATTGTTTGCAAGTGTTTTTCATTGTTCCAAGGAAAAAGCCATTTGACTAATACATTTCATGCTATAAAGATCACTCTTTTTTTGGGCTGCTTTGGGAATCAACATTTTAAGCGATTCATATATTCCTCCCTCTATTGTATGTATTTCTTGTTTGAAGAGTAGAGGGAGACAATATTTCCACAGCTTTGGGAGCAGCAATGCCAAGCCACAGTCTCATGAACAGCAAGGCAGTTACCCACACTGCTGTTTTTCACAAGATTCTGGATCAACCAGCAATCTTGAAAAATTATTTTCAGGACTAGTTGAGGTGTTATTGCAGGCTGAAGGATGCTACTCACAAGCAGCTTGCACACACTTGCAGTACTTTGGAGAGAGCAGAAAGCAGGGACAAGGACTGTTGGCAGCTGGCCCCAGTGCCAGAAGGTGGTCCTAGCATCTTTAATTCAGACCTTTTGGGACAGGGAAGAAAATACTATCATGTAACACCACAAGCTTACTTGATCTCCACAAGCAGCTTGCTTAATGAGACATTTTCTGTAGTGTGTTGTATCAGAAGTGTTATTTCAAAAACAAGTAAAGCGGTGAAAAAATTGCTGCCTTATAATGGTGACACTCAATAGGCAGGCACAGCATTGGAGGGACTGTGTACACCTCCCCTGAACTTGTTTCACATGGTAAGAACAGTTCATCTCCCATGGCCACCATCCCATGGAGCTAAGACAAAAACTCCAATGGGATTTAAAACCAAGCACGGCTGCTGGGGACAGCTGTGGCTGGTGGCACCCACCACTGCTCCACAGCACTTTCAGCCCTGGGGCACTCTTGTGGGACTGGGAACCTCTCAGAAGGAAAAGAAGGGCATGAGGTATGGGCAAGCAGCAGTGGAAAGGTAATGGTATACAAGAAAAAAAAAGGGAGGGATTTTCAGAAGCACTGAGCGGCAGGAGTTTTCCCTCTCATTTGAGAAGCACTCAGGCACTAAGTCACCCCCAGGAGCAGGTGGAAACCACCTGGCAGGTCCCACAGAACTCAGGAGCAATCTCAGCTACCCCCCAACATTGGTGCTTGAGCAGCTTTGCATACTCTAGCTTTCCTAATTTTCAACATCCAGTTATTTCACGACTAAAATGGAATGCCTAAATATATATTAAAAAAAAAAAAAAAAAAATTGAAAAAAATATTTTTTTTTGAAAGCTCTAATTTTCCAGCTGGCAGGAAGACGTCTTCAGAGCGGAAAACACTCACCCCGTGACATTTGTGCTATGATAAACATATTCCTGATAATGTAACCCTCTTCCATTCTGAATTTTATAGTGCATCTGTTTCTATTTAAAGCAGCCCTGGTGTTCAGTGACATCTAGGGACTATTTGCCACAATTGCAGCTTCTGGAAAACGTGAGCCTCCAGGCAGCAAGCAGAGGTTTCAACTCAAAACCATTACTTCCAGCCATGATGGTGAATATTAAAGTCTGCTGGTAGACATTTCTATCTTTGCAGCGATTGAGGGATACAGTAGTTCATGGTCTGTGGAAATAGATAAATGCTGAGGCATTACTTTATATTTTAAATTAAACATTCGGAGCTGCTTAAATATTGCAGGTTTTGACTGGAACAGGAAATTTTGACATACCTGTTTATATCTTTTTATTCTCCCATGAAACTCTGTCATACACCATTTCTGTTTTATTTTTTTAAAAAGTGTCATGATAGTTGTAGGGCACTCTGACAAGGCCTGCACTGGAAATTTTTTCACTGGGATAAATATAAACCACCTTTTGTAAAATAGTATTTTCATAAATTGCTAAAACTCTGCGGCTGATGAATTAGTTTATTCTAAAGCTAAAACATTGTGAAGGAACACCCTGTGCAGGGAAGGAACACCAGGGTGGACTGATCAGCAGGATGGACCCTGGTGGCATCCTGGGACCTTGCATGTCACAGTAGCGTTGCCATCCCTGGTAACGGTACCAGAGACTGTTCTTTTAGCATGTCTGGTAGTTAAATAGAAAGAAGGACTAGAAGAGGCATGAAAGTACCTAAGTAAGTCCTACAGTAGGTTCTAGAGTAGTCTAGAGTCCAAATGTAGATCCTACATAAGAATGCTAGAAGCCATATCTATCTCCCTTCACAGAACTGGTAAGGGGTGTCAGAGCATTTCAGTGATTGCTTTCTAGCTCAGCTGTGAAAGTCTCCTCCAGAACATAATTTGGGTATGTGGTGGGCAGCCTTCCCTCTGGCTATCAAGGGAGCTTAGCTGGGATGACGTGTAACTGTGGTGCTTTAATCAACAAAAAAATGGAGTGACTTTTAACCTACATCTCTGGTGGGACAATCTCAACGACCAGCTCTGCTGACATTTCATTTCTCAGTAAGAGCTGATATACTTGGAAGTGGTGGAGGGCAGCATGCTTTCTTGTTTATTTGCTTTAATTTTATACTTGGACATGTTTTTTCAACGTTGCCTGTTATTCTACACTGCTGGGAGGCATCCCAGTGCCTTTCATTCCTTGAGGTTTTCAAGTCCATGGCTACTCTGCTGGTCTCTGGAAAGCATTTACTACACATGCTTATGACCAGGGAGCCCTTCGTACTATGACAACCATTGCTGATAATTTAACCCTCTTCCATTCTGAATTTTGTAGTGCACATATTCACTGGGATACTCCAGTTTTCAGTGCAAACCAAGCAGACCACAGTGATGATGCCTGCTTCTGGAATACTCAGCTAAGCAGCACTTTCACCATGGATCTGGTCAGTCGTCCAAGCCCTTTGTTCTTCTGGCACTGACAGCCCCACCAGGAGAGCAGCTATGTCACACAGACCCAGGTCTGATTGAATGCAGCTCCTGAACCTTCCTGAGTGAAGCAGGAAACAGCTTGAGTCTGGTTGACCTTGGATGGAGGCAGAGAGGGTGTGAGGCTGCTGGCACTACTCCATGTGCCTTTGCCGTGCTGTTCAGTGGTCACTTGAGGTTCCAGTTCTGTCATCTGCTTCATATAGGCTTTTTTCATGTTAATTACTAACCCACTTATTTGCTTATGAATAGGATAAATCATGTTTTTCCCTGGAGAAATCAAGTGTTCCCCATCTGAGGTTCCTTCAGAGAGAAACCTGTGCCCAAGCTCGACAGCAATAATTGCATTTGCTCCAATGTAATGACAAAGAGATAAGTAATCTCTGCAGCCTGGCACTTCAGCAAATCTATTTTCTCTTCCTAACAGCTGGATTAGAGGCTTTGTGCTCCCAGGCTCTGGAATAGTTTCCACCTCTCAGAGAATACAAATAATTGCTAAGAACAAACCACGCTATCACAGTTGTCATATATTTCTTGGTTGAGTTATCAGCAATAACTTATCTGTTATCCCAGGTTTATTGTTTTGGCACCTTTGGGAAACATACATGAAGCACAATGAATTTAAATCATGTTGCACTTTGACAGTATCTTAAGATTTATGGAGAAACTAAAGTGAAAATAAAGCTAGTTTTTATGTGGAAAGGATGGAAAAATTATTGATTCAAAAAACGCTTAGAATGGTCTTAATCTGGTAAAATAATGTAAGCATGACTTTAACTTCAGATCTATGAAATAATGCCAATGACCTGTAAAAAGTAAGGGATTTTTAAATAGCTTCACTGCAGTAAATCAGGGACCAGGAGGGAAATGCTTTTGATTTCCAAAGTCACAGGTAGACTGGCAGAGAGCACTTTTGAAAACCCTGCCTTAAATCTGTACTGTTTATAATAAGTTAACAGTCAGAAAAAAGTCTTTTCTCTTTGGTTTTCAAGGAAATATATTTGCCACCAGAACAAGGGGAATACCTGAAATACAGAGAAGTCTGATTACACCCATGAATCTATGTTTGACCCAGAGACCCTGAAGCTGTAGTGCCACTGCTGTTTTCCCTGAAAAATATTTGATTTTTAGCCTCTCTTGAAAAGACTTCTTATTTCCTTCTAGCTTCTCTGATATGTCTCTAATCATTAAGGTGACTTTCAGAGCATGGAGGTGAGTGAGAATGACCTAATTTACAAATTTTATTCAGCCCACCTGAGTTCTAGGCTTGGTTTCAGGTTTGGATCCAATGGAAAATACCTCAAGGCAGAAGCAGCTGCTTCTGTTCCCCAGGGCAAGGAGGACAAGTCAGCTGTCAGTCCTGCCCCTGGCTGTCTGTTCAGATAAATGCCTTGGTCTCATGACATCCATCTCTGACAGCAGCATAAATCTGCACCCTCAGAAAGACACATCTTATACTTACATTGTCACTCCAATAAAATGGCACCTCTAACACCAAGTTGGTGCATTTTGTTGAGTTAAAATTTGATTCCAACTGAAAAATGCCCTTGTAATAAAACATCAATAGTTCAAAACAAACCAAATTGCTTTGGGTTGGATCATTGCCTAGTTTGAGTAAAAGTGTGTTTGATTTTTTTTTTAATATGCCAATATTTCCACCTTCAAATCAGTATCATCTCCAAATCAGTAATTATATTAGGCTGGCCATAAACTTTCATCAACCCATATTTTAGAGGTCAGCCATGAAATTAAGCTCTTAATTATTCACATAGACATAATTCTTAGTTTCTAATTCAGTGACATAATTTAGAGAGCTTGATTAGGAAATTCCTAGAAAAACTAAATCAGAAGAAACAAATGTCTTAACCAGGTGATTATCACAGAAAAACATAGTGAAAAACAGTGAAAAATGACAAGTCCAAAATTGAGAAAGCATACAGATTGAGAAATATACCTGTCTTAACAGATAAGAGTCATGAAAGACTCTTGTGCTAATAAAGCTTTAAACACATATACTTCTGTTTTCTGTTTCTCTTCAGAAATACTGATGATCAACAACAGAAAAAGTGACATTATGGATTTCCTACTGAACATGTCCAGGAGCACACATGTTACTGAGGATCAGACTTTGAGTCCCAGGATAGCAACTTGTTCAGAGGCTTTTGTGTTGCACGAAGCCAGAAGTTTAGAAACACGAGACTAATAGTCCTTTGAAAAGAGATGATGATTGACGGATCATTTAATGCACCATGTGATCACATCTTTGATCATCATCAACAGAAAGGGCAAAAATGTTCATTGCCTATAAAGGACAGACCTAAACATCAAACATCACTTTGTTTACTCAAGAGCAGTTCTGTTTACAAGATTTTTCCCATTATTTCACTATTTTATAATCCTTTGATACTATAGGAACTAACATCTAGCCCTATCCAGGCTCCCTTCACATCAAAGATTGACCCAGATGATCTTTCAAGGTCCTTTCTAACCTGGGCTTTTCTGTCATTCTATGTTTTTATGGAACCATTACCTATCACTATTTTTTTTATATTTGAAGATGTCTAGTTTATATGTAGCATTAAAATAATGAAATTCATAAAAAATTGTGAATATTCTGGTTGTGTGGCAGTCTGCAAACCTCTACACAGGTGAGAGAAACAGGCAGCGCTTGGGATAAGCAACACTTGTGTCTGAAGTAGAAGTAGTAAATCTGAAGGATCAAGAAGTGATTCAGAAAGGCAAAGAACAGAACAACTTCTCTGATTTTAGTTTAATCATTTTAATGAATTAGATATTAAAAAAAAAAAAGGAATAGAGTGATAGAGGCTTTTAGAAGAGGACAGATGGTAAGATCGTTAGTCCCAGTGAAATAAACAGAGAACTTGTGAAAGAGAAAGCTTGATAGAAAGAAGTTTTTCTATTGTCTATAAAACAAGTAGAACTATCAATTTAAAGTTTGAAGTTCAGCTTTTGAAGGGCAGCAGGGTTCAGAGGCCAAAGTGTCTGCTTTATCAAAATTTTTCTCCTATTCTGATGTTTATGTACGTTGGTGAGGTGTTCACCTTGGTGAACTAAACTCAAAGATAGGCATTATTGTTTGGACAGTGCCTGTTATCAAATTACTATCATAGTCAGTTCCTGCATCTTAAACAGGTCATTAGACACTTCAGTCCACAGCATGTGCTCAAATCTAGCTCCAGTTGTATGTGCTGGCTGCACCTCAGTTCCTTACAGTATAAAGACCTCGGGTATGTGTAGCAAAGGTGGGTTGGCTGACACCCAGTGATGTTACACTGCACCTTGTTTCTGCCACCCAGTCCTAGAGGGCTTGTTGTGGGTGCTGTGTAGTGCCCTCACCAGACATTGACTCCCTTAAGTGGAAGATCTTGAGGGAGAGAAAAAGATGGCATTTGCTGCGTATTGTCAGCACTGTCAGCATCTCTCCGTGTCATCAAGACATTAGAGAGAGGATAGAGGAAGAGCCAGGATCTGACCTTTTATTTGGTTTGTTCTTAGAGAAAAAATACTTTGAAAAATCAAAAAGCATACCTTAATCTAAGACAACCGCATACATTCTCTCACTGATTTAGGGGGAAAACATATTTGTAACCTTTTTCATCAACAGCTTTAGTTGCATCAACTGCACATCTATTCACTAAACTCAAGGCAATCTGTACATTACATAGATTCTGCACCTGTTTAAATAACCAAATCTTTCTCTTTTTCCACTAACCAGCATTGGAGACCTATGCTGAATTCGAGATAAATGAACAACGGGATGCACCAGACTATTACAAACTTCTGCTGTATTTTAAAAATGAGAGTTTCTCAGAGGTGAAAAGCCCAATCAAACATAAGCAGCACTGTTTCAGTGTAGGTTATGCACCTCTGTCACACTCTCCAATTGCTTGTTAATCTTAACAGAAATTCCTCTCTGCAATGTAAGCAACATAATTTCTAAGTAGTTGAAGCCTTTTTCTTAGCTATTAAGCAGCTTTTTTTGTCTTTTTCATACCTTTACTTCCACTAAAATATGGTCTAAATTCTCTGTAATTTTATGATACCAACTGAATTAAGAGCCTAGTGCCTAGAGCCTAATGTCTTGAGATGTTGTGAGGCCTCTGAAACTGCCTTCTGGACATGTACATTTCCCTGTGCAGCCAGGGAGGGGACTCAGATGCCTCAGACACAAGCCCAAGCACAGCTGGAAGGCTCTGCTTTAGTGTTGAAGTTACAGGGGAAGAAGGGATAGGAGTCAGGGGATTTTCCCTCTTCTACAAGAAAACATTTCCTTTGAGACTCTTTATTAACTCTGTAGTTGATAGCAGACAGTGTTTTCCTTCCCTAGGCAATTAAGGTAATCAATTTGATGGGGCCATGGAGGAGTTACTGGTACATAACTATTTTTTTCTCTTCACTATTTTTCTAAAACACAGTGTCCTGGTCTCTCCTGGAAGGAACAGGGAATGGGGAGGAATGGGGAGAATTTAAGTGCAAAGGGAATTGTAAAGGCTTTTGATATTTGATGTAACTTAACTCTCTTCAGATTAAATAGAAGAGCTAGTAGGGCTACAATCTAGTGTTGAATGAGTTTGCATACCAGCTTGCAAACTTGCAACCTTCATTCAGGCTACAAATCAGACTGTGAAAGCTGATGTTCATGTAACTACACATTTTCCAAGCCAAATGCCATGAGTGGCTGCTGCCTGCCTCAGCTTGCTCTGCTGGAGGGGATATTCATAGCACTGACCCTGGGAGGGGCTTGGGATGAAGATACTCCCCAGCAGCTGAAGGATAGCAATAAAAAGAACTTCATGGCATGAAATGCAATGTTGGTGTCTTATCCCTCTGGGAAGGAGGGAAAAGGGTGGAATTTCTGTAATATTGGGTCTATTACTTTCTTTCTCTGTCACCTGTATTTCCTCCCAATTACAAAAATGAACTGAGAATGGAATAGCAGCAGAGCATTACCATGGATTGCCTTCTGGGGTGGGAAGATTTGGATCTCTGTGTCCAGAATCTCACATTCTGGGTGAAGTGTAAGCAGTGCCTTACAGTGCCCTCTGTGTTCAGGAGCTGTTGACAAAGCATCACCAGAAATACAGAAGATTCAAGCATGTGATTCCAGCTTTCAAATGTGGTCCTGGTTTTTTGTTTTTTTGTTTTTTGAGTTCCTCTGTGTCTGTTGTTCCTGCAAATTCCCAAATGTTAGGACTCTCTTTGTTCACATTCCTTGTTCTCAGTGAAGGAAGCAGGATGCAGGAACTCAGGGCACAGCTTAATGCTTGAACTGTGCCTTAAACTGAGGTCATTTGAGTTAGAGCCAGGTAAACAAACTATCTGAAGCTGCTAATATGTCCTTTAAATGTTTGTATATTTACTGCATTCCAGTGGTATGGATTACACATTATCAAATCTACTTTTGTCAGATGCAGGAAGAAAAGAAAACCGTTCTCCTCTGCACTGACAGTCTGGAAGCCAAATTTCTGTCTGTAACAATCCTGAGGATTTGATTTACAGACATCCAGAAATGCAGGTTTATAAAGAAAAGGCAGCACTTCTCAACTCTGCACTTACAAGTGGGGATTGCTACATTGCCTTAAAGAGCAGAAACACAACACAAAATCATCTGGAGGATGTTAATAATAAGCTTTTAATCGGATAGCTTTGAAGGCATTCTTTTCCTTAAATGAAAAAGAATGAGGAAGTTCCCATTATCTTACAAGGCATCAAGCTTACCTGTCTGATAAATATTTTAATAAATCTTGTGTTAGTGTTTACATATCCCTACAAGTGTAACTCTTTTTTTCCCAAAAGCACAGTCTTTGGGTAGCACTGTCACACAATTTCATGAGACGGTGTACGTGAACATAGATTCAGAATTTCCTGTTCCCACGTCAAGGAACTTCTACTCTGAAAATGAAGTGGCTCATCAATTTTCAACAGGAAGAATTGAGAGAAAATGGGGAAAGCTGAGTTATAAGTGTGAACATTACCATATAAATGATGTCAGACAGTCTTAAATAGTTCACCACAGTTCAGCAGCAGAGATCAGATGATCCCAGGACACTGAAAGTACAGGCACATGGAGCTGGATGTCTGGTAGAAACCATTATAAATACACCCATCACACTGACTGTAGTAGCTTTTGACTAGAGAATAATAAACTTACTAGCTATATTTAATGAAAGAAAAACACAAACTAGGCATCTACTGATCTATTTGTCAGTATTCATGATTTCAGTGCAATTCTGAAGAAAAACATTAGTAAAGATGTGGAAGAAATGCAACAATACTTACCAAATATGGATTCTGTGAGGCTTATCTGGCATCTTTTGTGATAAACTATTCCTGGGTAAGGGTAGTGAACCAGAGCCAAACTATCCAGACTTGTCTAAAACACTTGTTATAGCCTTTGATCATGTTTTACATGAGAACTGAACTGAGATGGCGGAAAGAAGGAAAATGGAAAGTGATAATCAGGATGGAAATACCTAATAAGGGGAAAGTGAGTTGTTGCATTGAGTGGGTATCTGTGAAGCTGAAAGAGGCTTTTTTTGATAGACAATGGTCATAAGATGGGGCAGACTTAATATTTTAATTGGTGCTCTTCCCACACAACATGGAAACTTACAAACTTAGCTTAAAAAGGAGAGCACTGAGAGGCATTACAAGCACAGAGGGGGGTCATGATCTGGACAATCTTGAGACCTTATTTATAGGAAAAGGGTGATAGTTAATAGCACACCTTGGAAGTTAGAGCACCAGGGGAATATGAATTAGCTTCAGAAGTAATGTATTTTAAAAATTAGGCGCAAGATTCTTCTTCTTTTACATCATCAGATGTAAAAACTGATTCTAAAAAGCCCTCAGGCATGCTTGCTTTATGCTGAGCAGTTCTCAGAAATATGGGTTTGCTGAATAAGCTTGGATTTCATGACATATTACCTGCTGTTCTTCTTTCCATCTTCAGCGGTGTGTCTAACTCTTTCTCAGCTGGTGAGGGCTGTGAAACCTCTGTCATGGCAATGACTGGGAAGGCAAATGAACCCACAAAGAAATAAGAGGAAGAGTCTTTGTGTTTCAAGATGGCAGCAAAAATGAGTATCCTGCAAACTGAATTTTCTTTTGCCTTTTGGCAGGAATATGCAAAAGCCAGAAGATCAGGACTTTTTTAAGAGTTAAGGCAGGTATTTTCTAGAAAGAGTAGCTCCTATACAGTTTCAGACAGCTCAGGAGGGACCTGCATTTTCACCAATGCACCAAAAGAAAACCACAACAGCAGTCAGTAAAGGGGTGACTGAAGGATAAGGGCACCAATGCTGCTCACATCCAGCTTGCAGATGGGCTTAAGCAGCAGCTTGTGCGGAGTGAGTTTGAGGAGGGGGGGGAATGGTTTTGCCACATCATCCAGTTCCCATGTAACACAGTTCCTGGACTTTGCTTGTGGGAAAACCAGTTTTTGGGGGTACCCACAGGCAGTCAGGAAGATTACTTTAATCAGTGCAGGTGCAGGGGACAAGGTCCCAAGGTCCCACTAGCTTGTTGAAGAACATGCTCAGGAAGAACCAAGGGGGTATGTTTTCTTCTATGGGGATTTTTTTTAAGGGCAACCTGCCAAGCACTTCAGCAGCTAATTATATCGGGAGTTTATTTATTTTTTTTGAAGTGTTTACAAGTGATCCAAAAAGAGGGAGGTTTGATTCTTCCACTTGACATGTGCCAAATATAATTGGAATGATCACACACTGGTCAATCTGGGAACAAATTGGATTTGCAATTTTGGCAATCACCCGGCTTTTGAAAGGCCCTCTGAAAATCAGGATGGTTTGTTTCATGCAATGCTGACAGTTTGTGCACACAAGCACACACACACAAAAAAGAATACGAAAATAAGCACTTGCTTGCTAGACAAGTAAGTTCTAAGATGAAATCTTACTCTTTTGAAGTTGATGGCAAAATTGCCATTGGCTATGATTTCACCCCAAATATTTCAATAGTGGACCTAATAGTTCCTAGCAGATCTGCTGAAAAAAATGCTGTGAAAAGTAACATGATAAAATTATCTTTTCTCTTTGCAAATGTTCCCAATTGTAAACACTGTCCTACCTGTAAAATAATCCATCATTTAAAAAATTAAGAAGTGAGGGAAGACAGTACTTTTGTTTCAATACCACATGGGCAAGGGAAATGTCTAAAAGTACTTAAACCAAAGGTATTTCTCAGACATGAAATATATATATCTTCCACCAATACAGCATCAGGCTGTGCATTTCAGATTGCAGAAACCTTCAACCCAATCCAGTAATCTTCATTCTAGGTTCTCTTGCTATCAGCTGGTCTCTTTTGACTCCAGTGGGAGCAAAATACATTTCTTTAGTTATTTATGTGTCCAGTCTTAGTTGTTAGAGTTCAGTTCAAGAAGATTCTCACTGATATATATTTGCCTTTGTGACAAACAACAAAAACTCAACAATTACTTAGTCTTTACAAGTATCCATTCAAAGAAAATAAAAGGAATCCAACCCAAAATGTACTGTTGTAATGCAACATGTGAATACAGGTATGAAAACGTAAGATTTTTAATTCAGGCTTTAAATTTCAATGATTGAAAATTTTTGCCAATGTAACAGCAGGTAAAAAAATGCTTTCAAAACTGATTATTAACCCAACTGCCTAGCAAGAACCTTTGTCTGTTAAAAGCCAAATTAACTGTTGCCCTGTTGGCTGCCACTGACAACAAAAGTTTAGACTGAGAGCAAGACTCCCACTGAAATGAACTGAGCCATAAGAATTCTGCATTTTTGAATGGCAGCCAAACTATACTCAAAATCTGCTCCTTTCATGTAGCCTTAATCCCTTGTGTATATATTTTCTTGGTAAATTTTATTCCATAACGTGAAGTAGAGATACTCAGCTAATGGTCAGGTAAACATAAAAATTTAAAAGCATATTAAATCTATGGAGCTCATTCCAATGTTAGCATCTTAACATCACATACATTTGCAGAAAGGACTATGAAGTAATGTAAATAAATTAATTGTGTCAATTTTCTGTAGCTCAAAGTCACCTGGGATATCCAGATATCCTTTGTGTTTCTCTTTTTAAAAAAAACAAAACAAAACTGGGTAGAGAGGTGTGGCCCCTGCAGATGTAGTAGTGATTATGCCTCAGAAGCTTGTAAGATGAAAAGTAACAGTAACTGTCTCTTTCCTTGTCTTTCTAAATTTTGTACTGAGCTTAAAAGTGTATTTTTCTTTGATTCTGCAGGGAGCTGAGTTGATATGCCAAAAGTGAGTGGAAAAAAACATTTCAGGACAGTGGCTGTAAAGAAATCAGCTTTTTACTTATTTCTGACAGTGTTTGGAAATCACATGCACTAGGGATAGATGTGTAAAGGCCAAGAGGAGAACTGCTTCACTGAGATTTGCATGGTCCATCGCTTGCATGTTCAGCTGAATGCTTTCTACTTACTGTTGATGACATTATTGCAGTCAGCTCACCCTGACCAATGCTTGGGGTGACTATTAATAATCCACAGGAGGGAAATTTTTGCTATCAAAAATTACAAACAGCCTCACTTGGGACATGTTTTTTCTTGAGAGGGCTTCCAAGTGTTAACTGTATTTCTGGCTTTGTAGAACACTTCACAGATTTCTGTGTAATCCTTCTCTGATGGCCTTGCTAATCTTTGTGTTGTGCCTATTTTGCACTGTTGGCTTTATCGGAAGAGGATAAGGAGAAATAAAAGGATGTTTAATACCATTGGGAACTAAGTAGAACAACAGACATCTCTTCCACTTGTCCTTAATTTACAGAACAAAATGCACTCTTCACTATTTCAACTATCTTCCCTAAAAACCTTTAAGAAAACAGCACCTGCAAGACACTGGGACAAATTAATTGGTGGGGCAAGTTTTCTGATACAGTCCTTTTTGACTCTTTTATTCTACAGCTTATTTCTGAGTTCATGGCTTCCCTTCCTATCTTGCCCAGATCCTCATTTTCTCACTAAATCCAGGATTCTCTGTCACTGCTGCTGTAGCTGCTCTTCCCTGAAGCATACTCATAAGATCATGTTAGCTTTTTAGATAATTATTTAACATCTCTATTTATCTGGAACCAAAAAACCTTCTTCCAGTAGTCAAATATCCCTTGCTCTGTTCCCTTTCTCCCACACAACTTGGACTTTCATTTGTCCTGTTCCATGTGAATAAGAATAATGGCATCTGGGCAGAGGTGTCTAGTATGTCTCACACTTATCAAGAAGGCTTGATCAACTTCTGTTGTCCCAGTGCTAGTAATTTAATTTATAACATTTAAAGTATTAGGAAAAAATTGACAAAAGATAAGAGGATGGTAAATATGGGTCCTTTCAATATGGTATAGAGCCCACTGCTGTTCTTGCTGACATTGATGGTATATTTTCATCTGTTATTTGCCTGGGGCTTTGATCACCGTAACTCTCAGGATATTGCCATATAGCCATCAGCTCTGTAAATTAAATGCCCTTTTCTTTATCCCCAAACTCTTCAAAAAATGTTTGGTGAGGCAGCTAATTTTTTAAAAGAGTAACCTCCTCATGCATACAATATAAAACTTTCTAAAGTTAGTTCCTAATCATTTCAAGACTTATTGGATCAGAACTTTTTAGCATATAAATCACTGTAATCTAGGAGGTGGTGGGATTTTTTTGGACTTTGTATTTTATTTTATTTTTTTATTTCAGCATTAACTAAAGGACTTCCAGAACCACAATGGAAAAGCATAAAAAATCAGTCTTTTCCTTCCTGCATTTTTTTTTTTTTTTTTTTTTTTTTCATGAGACACTTCTACTTTCCACAGATATTTCAAGTTAGATAGGGTATGTAGCATCTCTATACTTCCACCAGTAAACAGCCAGCACCCAAACTTGCTGAACCAGAAGGTGCATTTGACCGACCAGGTTTTCTGTTGGTTTCTGACCTAGTAAACACAAACTGTGGAACTGTGGCCATTTTTAGTGTCTCTAAGACAGACCTCTTTCTGTCTGTTTTCTTTAGTGTATGGCAGGCAGGTGCTCAGGCAACAGCACCTTTCTAAACAAAATGAGCGTGCATGGAACAGAACCTCTCACAGACTTCCACTTGGCTGTCGAGGAGAGCTGCTGCCTTCACTGCTCCTCCCCCACCTGTTCCCACAGTATGGATGCTTATTTAAAACTTTTTTTTTTCCCTTTCCCACGTTCTTGGTTCTTTTTGATAACATACATATAATTGTAAAAATATAAAGGGGCCAAAGGTTTTCATTTGGAGTGATGGATGCCTAGGATAGCCAGGGTTTCCCTGAGATAGCAAGTCTCTAGGATATGCCTGTGGTTATTTTGTAGGCACATAGTAAGATTACAACTAATTTGCTTTCACTTTCTTTAGCATCATGGAGAAAACGGGGAGCTCAGCTTGTTACTGTGCTCTCCCCTAAAATAAGTCAATAGTCCAAAATGACTGCACACAAGCAGTAAGTTGAACAGTTCTGCCAAGGTGCCAACATGGAGAATCTTACAGGAGTGGTTTAGAAATACACTTCTGTCTTTCAAATGTGCCTGTGTTTGGTTCCTTCCATGTATAAGTCATTGAAGTGCTTAAAACACAGCGTGTTCCTCACATTGCACATGGGGAAGAGTAAATGGCAAGGCTGGCTCAGCCAAGACATTGTATCCAACAAGGGACAAACCAGAACATGAATATAAGACCTGAATAAAAAAGATGATGTTGTCAGACTTAGAGAGCAAACTTATCTATGTTTGCCTGGAGAACTCATTATTTTAACAGGGATTACTTATATTTTTACACTGACCTTAGAAAAATCTTGTTATTCTTACTTAAAGGGAGAATTTATCAGTGCTGGTTCACTCCTGGGTCTTCTTGTTGAATACACTAGCCTGGAAGTTTGTTCCATCTATGGGGACAAAATAGACTTCTTATAATAGAAAGCAACATTATTTGGTTTGGTTCTGTTGGAATTCATGTGGTAACATAAGTGAAGGAATTATACCTAGGTACTCAAATTAAAATCAGGCCTACAACATATTGGTCCACTGCGTAATATTTGGCAATGTAAAAGTATTTTGAAAGTCATGGGAAGTGAGCAGAACTTGAAAAAATACGGATACTCCAAACGTTGCTATAATTGCTATAAACTTTTTCATTGCTCTGGTATTTGGAGTACTCTGCACTGTTTAATTTGGGCTATTAACATTCCAAGTGAAAGTAGCAAGAACTCCACCATAAGTTTATCTTTCTTTGACTAATCTTAACATGCACCCGAGTCTCTGTCTAGCTTTCCAAGAACCACATGGTACAGTTATGTTTCAGAAGCACATTACTTATGCTGCCTTTAGCCATTTTACTGACACTGCCTAAGTGCCCACCCTGGAAGCATTTACCTCTCTAAGTGACTATGTAGGGAGTTTGGTCTTCTAATTTTTCTCTTCTGAATTGGAATAAAATTAGATTTTACAGTAGACTAAAAGAAAGGATGCCAAGATGTCCACCAGTGTCAGTTAAGAGTTTTGGTCCTTTTAAAATGTATTCATGCAAGTAAATTGGAGCTGCTTCTTGTGGAGTGGAAGACAAGTGAAGGTATCTTATTAAAGGTCATGGGACCAGGCCTTCAGAGTATCTATGGCTTTTGCTCCACTCAGTCTTAAAATTCCCATGCTCAGCCCCCTCACTCCATTGCCATATTTCAGCCAATTTCCAAGCAATACTCCCAGCACAATGTAATCCTGACCTTCAAAGAAGGCTCCTTTTTTTTTTTTTTTTTTTTTTTTTTTTTTTTTTTTNTTTTTTCTCTTTTTTTTTTTTTTTTTTTTATAGATGTAGTAAAAGCAGTAATGAAAATAAACATCAGACTAATATAATTATGATGGAAAGGGCAAGATGCAATATAATCCAATCAAAGAGGTTCAGTCAAGCATTACTTTTCCCCTTAATACTATGCACAGATACACACACATAGAGGCACTCAAAAACTGCTACATGGAATCAGCCCTTAGCTTATCCAGTCCCTCCACTTTATTATGATGGATGCAGTAAAGCCTTTTTGGCCTTAATTTAATATATGTAACGAATACTTATAAAAAAGATGACAAAGAACAGGATTTGAATCTTCTTTCTCTGCAACAAGAGTCTTGGCTGGCTTCATTGTATTTTAACATTCAAATCTGACATCTGAGTGCATAGGGGAAAGTTCACATTTTCTTTACTGCAGACAATTACTAGAAATGTTGTACTGATAGTGCAAGAAAAATGATGCACAGTGAAGAAAAAGTGAAGGAAAGAACTATAATTATGAAGAGTACATTTATAGCTTTCTCCATATCTGGCACACACACTTTACTGCAGGAATTTCAATCCCTTTTTATTTCAGTAGTTCGTTTTCTTTGCTCTGAAAGACTGTGAAAGGCATAAACAAAAATCTAAGAGCAATATGCATAAAAATTACTGAAACACTGTTGGATGACAAAACTACTGTGAACAGAAGCAAAGTGTCATCTGACAAATCTGTCACACATCTGACATCTGAAACACACTGGAAGAAAAATTTATTTTACTGATTTTTACTGAAATCATCCTTCAACCTTTTAAAACTTTTCTTTTTTTGGAAAAAAATAATTAAAACACCTTGTATTTTAAAGAACTAAAAGAACTGTGGAAAGGACTATTCAATGGAAATTCCATTCTGTTGAGAAAATTAAGTTTGTCAAAAATAAAATCTACAGAACCTGAGAAGAACAGATACAAAGAAGAGCACATTTCCCTTTTGGGACCCTGAAACTGGGATCTTAACTTCCATGCACTATTCTTGTTTGTGTATTATGTCACTTACAGTTATCTTGTTGCAATACTAAGTCCTTTGATAGCTTCTTGACAGTCTTTTTGTTTAGGTTTGACCAGAGTTTGTGTAGTACTTGGGCAAGTTTCATCTTGTTTCAGTAAAGAGTAGTATTCTTTGTACCTTCTGAAGCATGTATGGTGCAAAGCCATTTATAGCTTCCTTGCATTCAGAGTATCTGCTGATCTCATCTGCTGATGGAAAGATCTGTTTAAAATCTACACCCATTTGGATTAAAGTTAATTCTGACACAAAAGAAAAATATGCAATATTCCCATACTATTTTAGATTTATATAACTCCTTGATCTCATTAAAAGTTGGTAATTGGATTTCTTTTAGCAGTAGAAAGTAGAGGGATGCCCACAGTATTATTTTACAGCTATGCAAAGTGAAAGGTTTCGGTCATGAGAAAAAGATAGACAACTATAGACAGCTTAAGAGAGTTAATTAAAAGTGCTAGATTTAAAAGGGAAGATGCTTATTCAGAATTCCAGCCATGTCATACAGATGTTTTTCCAAGATAGGAAGGGATCATACAAAGTCTCTTGGGGGAAAAAAGGTGAAGTGAATACCTGGCAGCTGTTTAAGAGGAAATGGGGAGCTCAAGGAAAGAGGAGGAAATTAGAAAAACTGTAGTCAAGCAATCTAACAAGCACAAAGGCAGCACTACACAGACTTTACAGAACACAGAATCGAAGAATACACATTTAGGTAAGAGAGAGGATAAAGATTTCTTGACTTTTTAACCATTTTATGCATATATCTCTGGATGCTAGCAGCCACTTTGAAAAAAGCCAATTACACATCACTGGTCATAGGTTCTTAGATGAAGGGATACTTTTAGCAGTGTTAAATAGAGGTGAATTTATCTTATCCTTCCATCTGTAAGTAAAGAAGTGCAACCATGGGATTTACTTCAAGATTAAAAGAATTGTGATAATATTCCTGGCTACAAAAGGATGAGAAAGCAGAGTCAGCCTGGAGTCCTGATAATTTTTAAAAGCTTTTCATAATTTTCATTTATCACATTAAAATGTACATCGTTCCCTTAGACTTTCAGGTCATACCCCAGAGGAAGAATTCCCTTTTCCTTCCTCATTCCAAAAATTACTAAGGGACATAATATTCAAGAGCCAAGACATCAGGAGGAATTTACCACATTGATAATGTTTTCAGTTGACTCTGCTTGCCATGGAAGGAAGTATAAATACAGGTTGCAAAGGATTACTCTGTCATGGAAGGCAGAAACTATATTCAGTTTCTCAGACTCAAAAAACCCACACACCCCAAAAACAAAAAAACCCCAAAACAAAACCAACAAAACAAAACAAAACAACATTCACAGGAAGAATACTACTTTGCAGTTCAGTAAACATGAAGTTGTCCAGTTTTTGAGCAATGCACAGGACAGTTACAGAAAGGAGGTGTGGATCCCTGATGGTGAATTTCTAGGAGGAAATCTGAAAGAGGAGAACCTGAAAACTTTACTTTCTTCCAGGAAATAAATTAGAAAAATCTTACACAATTTTTGAAATAAACACTGCTGTGTACAACTGTCTGAAATCATGTTCCACTAAAGCCAATAGCAACACTCCAGCAGATTTCAGTGGCTACAAAATCAAGATGTTACGGCAGATATGGAAGATAGTGCTACATAATTTATTCTGTGCTTAAGAGATGTCAGACCAGACTTGTAAAGATTTTGATTGCTCAGCTGCCACTGAACTAAGTTGAAGCAGGTAGTTTAATACTACTCTCCTATAAAATCTGAATCAGACTAGAGGACTTAAAGCCAGTGTATAAATCCTTGTAGTCAACTAATATTTCAGATTACGTAAACTGATCATGTTCATATTCATAATTTGAGTGGCAACCTCATATTTATGGTGATTTTTTTTTTAATCCAAGGTTATATGTTAGTTTTTATCTATTGTTATCTCTCTGTTGGATACAAAGGTTGCATACAGGCTGGAGAGGACCTGGAGAAGAGCCATGAGGATGATCAGAGGAGTGGGGCACCTGCCATATGAGGAGAGGCTGAGAAAACTGGGTCCATTCAGCCTTGAGAAGATAAGGCCCAGGGAAGACCTTATTACAACATTCCAGTACTTAAAGGGCAGCTACAAAAAAGATGGAGACTCCCTGTTTACAAGGAGTGACATGGACAAGACAAGGGGCAATGGGAACAAGTTGCTCCTGGGGAGATTCTGTTTGAACACAAGAGGAAAATTTTTCACTATGAGGGCAGTCAGACACTGGAATGACCTCCCAGGGGAAGTGGTGGATTCCCCCACTTTGGAAAGTTTTAAGTGTCAGCTTGACAGGGTGCTGGAATGTCTCATATAAACAATAATATTAGAAGGGTTGGACCAGATGGTCCTTGCGGTCCCTTCCAACCTTACATTCTATTTTGTTGGTTTAAACAATTTTGCTACCTGCAGAAAACTTTGAAAAAATACCACAGTGAATCTATGGAAATTATTAATTTATTTAGACACATGAGAATGTTAAACCTTACTACGCTGCTAACTCCATTAACCTTTACTTATCTCCTAGCTTACTTTGTTAATCTTATTCTGGTTTTCATGGCAGCTTATAAAATACTTTCATGAAAATCTAGAAAGGAACTCTCCATCTATCACAGAGTTGCACAAGTTTCTTTAAAAACAACAGCCTGGGCTTTGCTAGGGAAGAATTAATTTTTATCTTTCTGACAGAAATCCCAGCTGACAGCCGTTTACCCTACAGAAAATAATGACTGCTGACAGTCTCAAGGACCACCGGGTGGGTTATTTACATTTGAAACATTTGAAATCAGCTCTGTTTAGATAATGTTTCAGTTTTGCATCTGGCTTTCCTGCACGTGTTGCTTGTACGCCATATTAAAGTTAGTACATCTCATTGGAAATGTAATTAATAATGTCCAAGTTTCATACTGTCAGCCAGGGTGTATTGACATAAAACTGCTGAGTTTCATGTTAAACATTTTGTTCATACAGATTTTGGAGCCCAGTTGTTAACAAAACATGTTTCATGTGTAAGAAAACAGGCATTTTTAATATATAAGTGAATAACATTTAGGCTTTTTATCCCGACATCATCTTGGGGAGAAGAATCTAAATACAGTTATTTAGTATTATAACATGTAAAAGAGAAATATTCCGGGCTACCTGAGTTCCTTAGGCTTGGTATGTACTCTATTGTTAAATACCAAAAATTACTACTGTTAAATTAAGAGCCCTAGATTAAGATAAGCCACTTAGCAATGTATGATTTGAACAATTTTTTAAAATAAAAGCTTTTATTTTAAAAAAATAAATACTTTATTTTCTTCAGTTCAGGAAGTTCCTTTTCCATTTCTTTGTTCTGCCAAGAATATTTCTGAACTGAATAAAAGAAGAATAACTTGAAGGGTGTTCTTCTAATCTAAAACAATTCTTTAACTAAGAAGTTAGATACATCTAACATCCCACATCTTTTATACAGCATTTGTCTTAGTAACAAAAAAGGCAATGATAAAGTAAGCAGATAGCTTGAGTGTATCAAAACTTGCAGCTAAGATTAACATGTCAAATTAATTCTTATTTCCAAAGAAGATATTGCAGAACTGCAGAATGTTAGGAGTTGTAAAGGACCTCGAAAGCTCACAGAGTACAACCTCCCTGCCAGAGCAGGACCACCTAGTGTAGGTCACACAGGAACATGTCCAGGTGGGTTTTGAATGTCTCCAGAGAAGGAAACTCCACAACCTCACTGGGCAGCCTGTGCCAGGGCTCTGTCACCCTCACAGTGAAAAATCTTTTCCTTACATTTACGAGGAACCTCCTGGGCTCCAGATTGCATACGTTGCCCCTTGTCCTATCAGGCGAGTTGTGATAGGGAATCTTCAAAACTGAAGTCTGTCTCTCTGCCTGTTATTTTCATGACCGTATTCTAAGGGATCTATAGGAAAAAATGTTGCACAGGAATCTGCAAAGAAGGTCAGGGATGCTTCAGAGCTTCATTTGTAAATGGCTTCAAGCATGTGAGATGGCTTTTTAAAGGACAAGTAACCAACTAGAAAAACACTGGTGGTAATACAAAAAGAAATACTTAGCATGGACTGATGCAAACTCAGCCTCCTTTCTGCTATGAATGTGAGCTACTGGGAAGCTACATTGAGAGTATAGATAGTCATGGAGAATATACTGATTGGATTGCTCTCCAAAGCATATAAATACATCAATAATCTCTGTCTTGCACTGTAACTTAAGCAGCAGTATGGCTCCTAGTAAAGTCAGCAAAGTAATGTAGATTTTAAATAAATGTAGCACCATTTAATGCTTAAAGTCTACCTCAAAACTACCAAGAGATTCCCCCTGCTGCAAAACTATCTGGAAGAGGCCCAAGTATTTTCAGCATTACCAGAGGAAACAAGGGGTGAGTCTGAAGAGCATGAAATCAGATATGCAAAAGAAGTGATCCAAAACACATCAAACACAATCTTTGGCTGTGAAATCCTAAAGCAGCTTGGGCTGTTTCACATTTGTAAGAATCTGATGGCTGACAAGAAACCAATTAGAGTAAGAGACTGATGTTTTGAATTTCTGGCTTAACTGTGACCTTAATTTTGAGAACAGTTATGACAGAAGGAAACTGGGAACTTTTAAATACAAGATACACTTAAGGGAATACCAGGCTGAGAGCAAGTAATAGCCTGAGAGAGATTTCAAAAGGTAATAGGCAGATCTGATTGCCACAAAAAATGACCATTGCAGAATGTATTACTCAAATTAAAACCAATATCTTAACAGACATCACCTCTGCTTTAAAAAAGCTCATTTTGGCCCATATTTCTGCCATTGATAAAATCTCACAGAATGGCACCTATTTAAGTGACTTGATATATTAGTACAAAACCATCTCAACAGCTGGAACTGCCAACCTGTGACAATACTTCTGAATCCAGGTGCCTTATTTGTTTCCCTCAACAGAATCATCTAAATTTACTGTGAGGCATAATTTACATTTAATTGCATAAGAATTAGAATGGAAAATGATTTGGAACCCCTGGAGAAAAAGATTTGACTAGCAATTGCATCTGGAAAATAAAATATAAATGTCTGAAAGAATAGAAGGCACAGCAAATATTCTGAAAAGAGTACTCTTTCCCTCCAGATGTGTAT
>JAAWXA010000029.1:8680184-8757194 GCA_038090715.1 Florisuga fusca | reverse complement strand
CACCCCCCCAACCATCTATTTGGTATGTTTGCATTACTCAAGTGTTTAGAAGAAGGCCACAGGATGGTTAGGTTTAATAGCCTTGAACACCTTCAAACATAGCCCTTGAGCACTGAGCAAGGCAGATATTAAAAGGCCACACATAGCATAGGGGTAGTACAAGGCTGGGGAAAGATACACGGCTGGAAAAGAAGAGAGGAGTGGAAACACGTTGCCTCAACATTTCTTAAACAATAAAATTAAATATGGTTATTGCTCTTGTGAAAGGAAGCAACAGTATTCAAGTAGTTTACGGAAACACTTCATATACTTAAAATGACCTTCAGGTTCATATTACCACTAGATTGTCCTCAGGTTGAACCATCAGCAGCTCCTGGTTCTTCAGTGAGTCAGATCATTAGTCTGGTAGACAGCAGTTTAGCATCTCCAGGCATGGCCCAGTTTGCTTTTGCTGCCTCTCATATAGACTTTCATATGTAACAAACTCTCAAGCTGAAGGCTAGAAATATGCATAAGCATGCTAGGAATATTTGCCTTTTCTGGAAGGTTAAATTGAAGGTGAACTTTGCTAGGTAAAAGATTCAAGAACTGTCAAAGTCAACTTCAAAGTCAATATTACCTAAGAGTTTTTATAAAGGCGGATGCAAAGATTCATTGTAACAATGCAGAGGGCAGAATTCCTCTGCAGTCTACAGTTACAGGAATTCTTCTACTGCTAAAAAAAAGATGTAGGTAAAGAATTACAGAATGTATCACAGATACAGAGCACATGGAGAGTAATCTAGCATTAGGTTTAGTATACATTAGCTCATACACTCCCAACATTTAAGGAAGCATTTGAACTTTATTTTGGATGAAATTAACTAAAACCTTTTCCAAAAAATGAAGCTTGCTATTTCTTCTTATTTATTTTTCTTACATTAGTTATGGCATGGGAAAAGCCAAAAAGGTTTTCTTTGCAGTATTTCTAATTAAATTAAGAGAAAGAACCAATTAAAAACTACCAAATCATTTCCCATGGTCTTTTAGACTGAAGTGTTGGATAAATTTAGATTCCTGATACAAATTTATTTGATTTTAAAATGTTCTGGCCAAGTTTTTTAGAAAAAGATGCCTATAGGTAGAACGCCGCGCCTATATTTAGGTAACACAGAAGAAAAGGCTGTATTTCAAACATTCTGTGCATCTAAGCACCCACAATAAATCACATAAACATCTGTAGTTCAGCTCCCTTTAATAAGGAAATTATTTTAAACGTCTACTGCAAAGGTTATGTAGTTGGCTACTTTTTGGATGCTTCAACTTGTGCTGCATAACCTAAGAGCAAAAAAATCTGTTCACTGATTCTTGATATGGGATGTGTTAGTGCTTTCTTGCTTAACAAGCCATAGATGCAGTCCATGAAAGACAGGTAAACACAGAATTTGCTTTTAAACTGGCAAATGCTACAACAGTCCTTCTAAAGGCCTATATTAACACTTCCACAGCAGATATGCAAGGGTAAATAACTCTTTCCAATTTACTGGAAAATACTTTCTAAAAAAATACCTGCAAAGAGCATGGATCCTTTTCATGGATATCTGTCTTGTCTACAAGACAAAGACTGTGACAGATTTTCACTCAGAAATGTAAATGTAATAAACACATTGGATTAGGGTTTCAGTCTCTTCTGTCTCATTTTGAGTTAATCAAAAATGTGTGGCCTGGTGTCAAAGAAATCTGGGAACTTTTGCCAATGAGTGGAATTAGAATGATTTTCTGATGATGGTAAGTCTTCCTCTACACTAGACTTAGCCTTGCCATTCAGATGGGAAAACTTCAAGCTACTAGACTGGTAGATCATAATGGTGTATCAGCTGCAACTTGGTTGCTGGAATGATCACACATACTAATGTTCCATCTGATACTCACAGCACTGTAAGAAAAAACAAGGGCTTAACAAAATACATTTTCAAGTGGGGAAGAGCTGAAGGGGCATAATCATCATCTTGGCATTAGCTCCATGTAAGAGGCAAATTCAGCATATCCAGAAACTAGAAGTAAACTAAATGGGTTTTCAATAACTCCAAGTATAATTCTCACCTCTGCTCTGATTTGTCACATCAACATCCATGTCAGTGCCTGCATCTGTGAGAAGAGTTCGATTTACAAAACCCCTCAAAATTAAGTTGAAATCTGCATAGTGCCATATGTTACTCCTACACATACACTACAAGCAATATCTTCCTTTATCTTATTATTAATAATTCACTCTATTTGGTCTGTAATTTATTCTTTGTTGCTCCTTTCTTAAAGATTAAACATTAAAAAAATCTTTATTGGGAAAAAGCAGGAAGAGTTGTGCAAGCTCACTTGTGAACCAGGCAGACATTTCTCTATCTTGCTTTCCATCTGAGAAACAAGTTCCTACAGGAACAGAGGGACATCTTAAGCCTACAAGTTTTCCATGAGGAACTATTAATGCATTTCATTAAAGAAACTTTCAGAAATGCTTAAATTCTTCAAAGACGCAGGCAACATAAGAAAAGTTACCAGACAAGCTGAACTGCTTAACTGTTACAGAGTTTTTTTCAAAAAGCCTTTGTGTGGCTACCAAGGACAAACATCAGGGACTATACCTAAATTAGTTACCAAGAAAAACTGGAATGTCTAAAGTGATTTTTAAATCCAAGTACAAAGATAGTTTCCTCTGCATACCTGCAAAGAAATATTTGTTTAGTAAAGAAATCCAACTCAGAAATGGTTCAAGGCAAATTTGAGAGCATTTATTAGAGAAATAGATCATAAATTATAATTTAATACAAATCAGTATTTTTTTAGCAAGCCTAGTTTTAAATTGCTTGTAGTTTTTCACTATAATATAAACCCATATAGCAAGGCAGAATTGAAACTAGACACATCGCAGTACTTTTTATATGGCAACTTGTTAAAAAATAAAACTTCACTAAAAATTGACTATCACCTACTGTTTATTTAAGAAGTAAGTTTAGGGGAAACTTATCGTTATTTAATATATGTAAGTTTTTTGTTAGAACAGTATTGAGAAGGAATTTAATTTCAATAAAATCTGAAAAGTTAAAATAAGGTTTTCAGTATAAATATATTACTGCTTCAACATTTTCTTCTAAAAAAATTCAGTTGTTACTTATGGCAACATAATTGGCTGGAAAGATGCCAGTTTGTCCTCCTATGCTTCCTTCCCACCAGTCAAACTGAGATTCTGTCTTGGTTGTAACTGTGATTTTGTCTCCAGCTTTGAAAGTCAAGTCACCCGGCTGTTGTCCTTCAAATGAATAAAGTGCTGTCACTTCTACTGGATTACTCCAAGAGTTACCTGAAATGAAAGGAATTAATCAAAAGGAAATTATTAAACTGCACACATAGTAAGTCCTTAAGCACAATATCCTCAAATGACAGTGGAAAAGAGTGACAAAGACATCAAAATAATTTATCTGAGCATATAAACCACTGACGAAAAAAACTCCATTTCCACCACATCCTTAGGGGGAAGTGAAATTTGCACTCTAGCCTGTCACCAAAGTCTATTTAATAAAGTAGTAATCCATATAAAATAAAAATGAGCAACTTCTTCTATATATGTCATATGGTCAAAGAAAGACAGTGGGAACAAAAACAGAGTGCTGAAGAAAGTATGAGTACCTCCTAAAAGATTGCTGAACAGAACCCCTTTCAGGTTTTATTTTTGGTATGTCATCTCTGACAGTTTCTTCACAGAAACTGCAAAACTTAAAGCAGGGATTTGATTTTTTTACCAATACTCAGCATACAGGATACTAAAATACAAAATATCCACCGGACTTCTCTTTCCATTGGGTTTGCAGGGTCTAGGATTTTGGAGTATGTCACTGGAAAGAACTGATCATGGTTTGACGTTCCAGAAGCCAGACTTTGCTTGCATAGCAGTATTTTAGATCATGCATACAAATGGCTTTTAGTCTCTTTGCACCAGTTTCTTAGGTTTTTCAGTCCTTAGCTGGGATTGGAATCATACCAGGAGTCTTCCCATCCCATTTTAAAATAATCTAATGTCCTGGATACTGTTACGCAGCTGTTCCTGTTGACCTTGTCAGTCAAAATCTCAATGTTTATTATAACTGAATTTTAAGTGAATATCTTCAGCTCATTACTCATGTTTGCTCTTTTTCATATATCATGAAATATATGATGTGGATGCATTTGTTTAATATTGATTTAGAAAACAGTTAAATCTGTCACATGAATGTATCTAAAAGTGAAAAATAGAAGGTACAATGGAAGATCAGGTAAGAGGAAATAATGAAGGTTTTTACACAGTCAGGTGGGGAGGTTTCTGGATGAAATCTTGTATGGATGTGAAGGCTGCTCAAATGTTGAAGCATTGAAGAATAAAGTCTTGCTGCAAAAATTATCTTGCCAAAGGGGAAACCCAAGCTTTTCTCAGTCTATACATTGCAAGTATGGAGCCACAAAGGATGGTGGGAGAAGCACTGGTAACAACTTTTATTTGGACTGTCTGTTGTCAACAACTGATTGACAGAACTCTTCCAGTTGCTTTTATTTAAAGGAAAGAGGAAAAACTCTTTTACCTGAAGCCTCTCAAATACAAACTCTAGTCAAAACAGGAGAGAAAGAATAATTGACTACAAATGTATGTATAAACAGCATAGGTTTTTTTCCCCCCAGCCATCTGCCCTGGCCATGGTCATCACCACAGGCTGCTGGGGAATCTTTGCTCCAGCATCTGGAGCACCTCTGTCCCCTCCTTCTTTACTGACTTTGTATCTACAGAGTTGTTTCTTCCGCATATTCTCACTACTCTCTCCCTGTTGCTGTTGTGCAGCTTTTTTTTTCCCTTACAGAGATGCTACCACCACTCCTGCTGGGCTCAACCCTGGCCAGTGGTCACTGGCTCTACCAGACATGAGGGAAGCTTCCAGCAGCTTTTCACAGAAGCCACCCCTGTAGACCCCTGCTATCAAAACCTTGCCACGTGAACACAATAGAATTACATTCAATAAAAGAAATGACATTACCACTTTAATGTTGGACTCATAGCAATGGCAGCAAGGAGCAGTGGCCTCCTCCATGAATAAACTTGAATTAAGAGTGAGACTGTAATTCCTCTGATCTAAACAAGGGAGTAAACTGAAAATGGCTCAGTAAAAGTAGGAAGTGAAATGAAGGGAAATTAGCCACAATTTAAAGCATGGAAAGGTGTAACAAAAGAAGATCATGAGATATTAGAGTGTAAGAATGCATTTGATGCACCACAATCATGCTTCAAATAAATTGTTTGCTCTGTCAAAGGAACAAGGTTGTTTTATCCATTTCCCTTCTCACTTTTTGCCCCTGTGCATGTGTATCTTCCAAATGTGCAGAAACCTTAAAGCACTACAGCTGACTGTGAACATTGATTTCTAAATCCTTGCCCCATTTGCTACCTGCTATCATTTAAAAGCTTTTTCCAGATTTATTCCCTTAAGGTATTTAATAAAAAATTTTGCTTAATTTTCCCTAGCAACTCTCTCCCATACTATACCTTTACTTTATTTCTCACAATCTCTGTGCTTGAATTCTGTATTTTTGTAGCAAAGAACACATCAAATGCGTATTTATTGCCTTTGATTGCAACATCTCATACCTCATACTTACACAGATCATGCTAACAAATAGGATTGTAAATGAATGCACTGTTATGAATTTATTACATATAAGGGGGAGCTATTTTCACGTATTTCATGTATTTTCTTTTTTCCTGATTTCAGTTTTACATAAAAGGGTTTTTAAGAAAATTTTTATAGTCAACATGAAGATTGCTGAATGCATATATTGAAACCACATTTGCAGCTCACACAAGATGGTGCTACAGTGCTACATACAGCATATGATAATGAAACCATTGAGATTTATAAGCATGTACCCTGGAATAAAAACAAATTACATTGTGTAAAATCCTTAATTAATGGTATCTGAACACACACAGCAGAGATCTACAAACACAGTGGTCAAAACAGAAACACAGAAATTTTGGCTGAAGATCAATTAGTGCAGCAGCCAGCATACATATTCAGTGCTGTAGCATACATGGGTATGTGGTATGCTGGATAACAAACTGCTCTGAGCACAACATCCTTTCATTTTTATTCATCTTTCAATGCTATAATGAGCTGAACGTTTTATTAAGGACTACTGCAATGGATTGGGGACTCTATGAGGTATTCACTGGAGTGAATTTCCAGACTCGAGTGTGCTGCAGTGCCAGCATCACAGTGAAGGAAAGCAATAAAAAAAAAATTTAGTTACAGCACACTTGCCACAGAATGAAAGCATTCTCTAGAAAGATGCTATAGAATAGGTACACTGGCTACATTTACATTACTCAGCTGAGGAGTGTCAGAGCCTTTCTTTGAGGCCAGTTTGCTTTGACTGGCCACATACCTACCAGTAAATGCTCTCACCACCCAGACAGGAGAGCCAATCCAATGTACATACTGGTTTTTAGACTGCAGTAACTCCTAAGCCACAATCCATGAAATGCGTTCAAAACAGCCAGGAGAGAATAATGCCAAGGAAATTCCTAACAACACAACCACATAGGTAACTGAGCTTCAGTGCTAGGCATGCCTGAACACTGTTTAATTTACTAGTAGATGTAGCCACTAGTTTCACATTCTAATGTGAACCTGTAAAATATTAGTAAACTCAGAGGCTGATTCTAAGACTGTTTTCAGAGAAGAACAGTCATTTTACATCATTTTGGGTTCATCCTATTATTTTTTCAAAACTAAATCTAAATTGGAAGACAGACTAGTGAAGTTCAGCTGTGTGTTCCAAATATAATCTCACTGGCATAGATGCATATATTGTCTAGGCACTGAATGTCTGATGCTGAAGAGCTTGCTGGAGAATTACATTAAAAAAAATGTACAGTGCTGTTTTTGACCACTGACACAGTAATAGAACTGAAATAAGTTTCATGTGATAAGGTGAGTGGTGAGATTATTGAAACGTGTTTCAAAATTTGCTATCAGCAACTAAAGAGTGAGAATGATTTTGTGGGTCATGTGAGCACCTATGTGACAGACACTATAGGTGAACTAATTCAAACTATTACTGCTGGTTTTCAGTTATCTAAACCACATTAAGGAGGTTGCAAAAAAGGAGACTGGTGACTCAGCTGTCACTGCCAACAAGCCACCTAATCAAGTGTACTGATGAGTGACAGGTTAATCCTGTTGCTGACTGTCCACATATTACCCACTTTCTGCTAAATCTCTGATTTGGTCAATGGTTGGTGGGTCTGATTTCTTTTGAAGTTGAAAGGTTTTAACATTACATCTACTGAGATCCAACATAACATATCTAAATGTGATTGCACAGTAAAATTAATCTGAATGAGCAACACATTCAAACATATTAACTTCTACTTTTCCTGTATTTTGTAATATGAAGTAGAAAGATGTGAATGGATGTCCTGGTTTGGGCCAGGATAAGGTGATTTTCTGGTTTGTACTTTTGCTTTCAGCTAAGTTTCTTGTAAGTAGTTGCACTTGCTGAAATTAACAGCAAGTTTCTCAGACAGTGTCTGCTTCTAGGACAGATAACACTGGATGTTTATAGTTACTGCCAGAGACTGGTATGCAGAGCCAAGGACATTGCTCGCTTCTGAGGAAAACATTTTACCCTGCAGAAGAAGTAAAGAGGTCCCACCTGAACCCCTCCTCTGGGGAGGCCCGAGACAAGATAGATGCCAGAACTGACCAAACAGAGTATTCCATCCCATACACATCATACTCAGTATAAATTTGAGGGATCACGAGGGTCAACACCTTTCTTTTCCCTTCCTGCCCCTTCCCTCTTGTCCTGCCTTCCTTCACTGGTTCCCTGTGTGCTTTGGCATCCTGGGAGGATTCCGTCCGTTCGTCTGCCTGTGGTCCTGATCCGTGCCAGCCTGAATCTGTGTGTTCCTGCCTCCAGCTCCTGACTGCTCCTGACTGCAGAAGTCCAGCCTGGACTTTCCCAGGGCTGTCCTGCTGCCTCCGTGGTGACGTGAGAGTTATTGGGGGAAAGGGGGGAGGACGTGGGATCAATCTTTTCCTGTATATTTGTATATTTGTATATATTTAGTAATTTTTCCTATTTATCATTACTGTCTCATTAAAGTTGTGTAGTTTAGTTTCCAACCCATAAGTCTTTTTCCCTTATTCTCTCTCCTTTCCTTATCAGGGAGGAGAGGGGGATTAATAGAAAAATCTGTTACTCGGTTTAATTGCCGGGCCAGTGTTAAACTGTGACAATGGAACTGCCACAAAAAATGTTAAAAGTCAGACAAGTCTACAGCATCTGAGATGACAGAAGTTGTATAGTGCTAGCATAAAAGGTCCACTAAAAAGTGCCACCTTACAGAAAAGCTGCAATAAGAATTCTCATTGGTTAAATGGATACCTAGAAAAGTAAGCAACCTCATGAACCCTGTTTATGCAGCAAAAGTAACAGAAAACCAACAAACAGACCATATGATTGAAAAGGACTAATGGATCTGCACAGATGCAAACATTTATGTTTTTAAAAACAAAGACACTGAGTATCAAAAAGCTTTACTATCATTAACACAGAGTTCAGAGGCATTAAAAGTCTCAGCTATTGCTCGTAGGTTTAAGATGAGAACTATAACAGTGAACAGACAGAAATCTTAGTTCTTTACCTGCTAGGGGACACTGGTCTTTAGTTTGGAAAGGATTAGTATTGAGTTTATAATTAGTTCAGGAAAGAATCCAAAGTAGGCTGAAGGACTAAGTTAATTGCTAGGTCCTGCAAAATCTTCAAGTACAAAATGATAGTTGGTGCCAACAATGAAGACTTGCACAGAGATTTTAATGGCCACCCTGAGCAAATACTCTAGACAACACCACCTGCTAAGATTTGACTGTGAGTGTCAATACTGTGTGTGTGTATACATATACCAATTATACTAAACTGCCTGAAGGATTTATCACATTAAAAAAGAAGACTATTATCAGGCCCCATCTGGACATGGTAAGGAGGAAGACAATCATTAGCTTGATTCAACAGCTTTACAAGAGCCAGCAACATGCTGTTGCAGCAAAGGCAGCAAACAGTATCCTGGGCTGAATTAGGCAAAGTACTGCCAGTAGGTCAAGGGAGGTGATCCTTCTCCCTTCATCGGTACTACTGAGGCTCCACCTGGAATGCTGGATCCAGTTCTGAGCCACTCAGTACAAGAGCAACATGGACATGCCAGAGAGAGTCCAACCAAGGGCCATGATGAAGGGACTGAAGCAGTTTCCTTGTGGGGAAAGGCTAAGAGAGCTGGGATTGTTCAGCCTAGAGAAGACAAGACTGGGAGAACACATCAATGTCCATAAATACCTGAAGGAAGGGTGGAAAGTGGATGGATCCAGGCTCTTCTCAGTGATGCCCAGAAGCAGAGACAATGGGTACAAACTGTAACACAGGATGTGCTCTCTGAACATCAGGAAACACTTCTTTACTGTGAGGGTGACAGTACTGGCACACATTGCCCAGACAGGTGGTAGAGTTTCCATCTTTGGAGGCATTAAAAAAGACATGGCTCTGGGCAAATGGCTCTTTTGTGACCATGCTCAAGCATATGGATTGGTCTAGATAATCTCTAGAGGCCCTTTTCAACCTCAGTAATCCTGTGATTTGGTGAAAAACTTCAAAAAGACTTTAAAACCAAAGTTACCTTGAAGTATAAAAGCAATGTGAAAATCTGTAACTGTGGGGTGGGGGAGAGTTTGGACTGGAACAGCAGTAATCAAAACCCATTTTGCTACAGATGGAAGTCACCGTGCCAGCATCACCTCTGTCTAGGTCAGACAGAGAAGCCTCCCAGACAAACCTGTGACTAGCCTGCACCCAGCCAGGAGAACACCAGCACGGGATGCACCTATTAGGCACTCATATCTCTTTATGCATGTGTGACCTCAGGGTGAGGCTTGCCAACATATGGATCAGTGGGTTGTAGAGAGCTGCACAAGCACACACAGACTGCAGCACTCACATCTCCAACAAGAGGTCTCTGCAAGAAGGAGAACCTGCTCTGCCAGATTAGACTGTGTGCTCACAACCCACAGCACCTGTGAGAGGAGGTGTGCATGAAGTCAAAGCTTTGATATGCATACACACCTCTAAATGCAATTGAAACTTTGGAGTTTGTATTTAGAAACTTTGAGTATTTATTAAACTTTCTGTAGTTTAATATATGTCTAATATTGCAATTTATTTCCTGTAATGCTGATATGCATCTTGAATGTATACTTCACAGATTACTAATTATCTGTCATTAGTGGTTTAATAAACCACTTTGATAGTGAATTAATAAACACTTTGATCCTGATTTTGGTTTAAGCTAAATGAACTGAGCAGTCTTTCCCTGTGTCAGTTCTTGCAAAAGTGTCTTCTGCAAAGATTAGGGTTCAGGCTGGATGGCTCAAGGCCACTGCTGAGTTTAAACTAGTAATTGAAATGACATAGCTTATTTAAGCTGGTCTAGCAAGAAGGGCAAGTACGTGTTTGATGATAAAGCTGGGGAGAGAGCAGGAATTCAACTACGCAATAAAAAGCTCAGCTCACTAGCAGTCCCATGACAAGCAAGGATGGCTGCTCTTTTTTGCAAAAACAAACCAGTTTAGCCTAGGACTGACAGAGTGAACATGCTACCACTAAGGTTAAGACTAGGATCAGGGTGTAATAAAGTAAGGGACTGAAGAGAAAGATCCATTGTTGGATAAGCAGCATCAGGAAAATGAGATGAGCATTAAATGGAAGAATAACATCTTACAGATATTTCAAGACTTGCTGTGCTCATCAATCGATAGAGCTAGATACGGAAACTAAAAGATAATGCTGGATCCCTGCAGGACAGGTGGAGGATACAATAAGAGCAGCAAATGCCTTATGGCTCATTCTAAAGTGGGTACAAGTTGCTACATTACAGCCAAAGTCAGCTTCATGGGTGGAACTAGAATTGGAGTATGGAATCCAGTCAGCAACAGTTATTCAGCTTCTGCACTCACTGTTGTAGGCTTCAACGAGTCCAGTTCCTACAGTGATTACTGCTGCTCCTCCACCATGTTTTCAGACTTGAGGCCTATTGAGCTATACTTTGGGTAAGTATAGTAGCAACTGAACACCTGCAATTTTGACTTGAGGAATGCAGCAGCATTAGGAAAGGATGATGCCTACAGGCAGGCAGAGAAATGGCATAAGTTTAGCTTGGAAATAGATGAACCACTAAGTCCAGTCTGTAATACTCATTACAAAGGGATGTAAACTGGATCTGGTAGGGACTGCTTTTGTTTTAGTTTGAGCTTGAAAACATACTTAACTTCAGAGTAGGTGGAGGAATGTAAAGGACGGGCAGGAAGTTAACTTTGAAGCAAGAAATGAATCTAGATGAGAGTGAAGGATTGTTCAATCTGTCAGAGAGAAGGATGTTGTAACAATTGAACAAACAAGACAAAAGTGGAGTCAGAAAGAAAAGCCTGCACTTTTGAAATGGTATTCAGAGAACTATGTATAGGAATCCTTTCTTGGAAGGTGAGAACTTGTAAAGAAATTTACCAGAAGATCACGTGCTCTGCAGTGGTCAGCAACAGGCAGTTTCAGATTCTGAGCATTTAGAGCACAGAACACTGGAGGAACTGGAAGTCACAGAAAGCTGAGGTACAAGAAGGAGAGAGGTATTAGTTATGTAGCAGAGATGCTCTTTTAATTGAAGGCTGAGCTGAACCAAAGCTACAGAAGAGGTAATAAAGCTAGATAATACAGAACTAACGGGGTCAAATGCATTTAGAATGATAATGGAAAAAAGCCCGACAACCTAACGAGGATTCAGAGAAATCAAAATAAGGATGATGTCTACATAATTAAAAGTAAGTTCAGTACAAAGATAGGAATTTTGAATAGGAATGAATGTTTTCCAAATCCCAAAAGTCTAAACCCAGAGCCATATTAGAATTCAACATAATGAAACACTGTTAGTTTAGTCATAATTAATCCAACAAAAAGTCATCAGTTCTATAAACGATTTTATGTTTTCAAAGGAGAAAAGTCTGTGTTCAATAATGGGACCTGGTCCAAGGTTACCTAAAATAAAAAAAGGAAGCTAGCAAACAGAAGACTAGAAGGATGCAGTTAGTAGAGAATATAAAAAAGATCTCTCTGTGACTAGTGCCTTTATCTGTTCCTTTACCATAAAAAGAAATACCATGACATAAATTCAATGATGCATCTATTTCAAAGAAACTAAGGAAATAGACCTGAAACTGACCTGCCAATATGAATATAAAAATAGTTAAGAACAGCACTAATCATGTTGAAGTCAAAGCACTAATTGTGTGGTAGATCACCAGTAGGGAGAGAGAAACTGGGCAGCGTGTTGTCTGGTATGGTAATTCTTTGGTTCTCATTTCTCCAAAGAATTACGAAGCTGAAACTACAAGCAGTCCTAGTGACAAAGCACCTTTCTCAAGAACATGAGGTAAATCTGATGTCTTGGTTATGCATGAAGAGCCATACTGGGGAATATCTACTTTTTACTACACCTGAACTTACCCTCCTTGTTCCATTGGTTACATCTATTTCTGAACTATTATTTAAAACAGCATCCATGCAAATAACTTATGAATATCAAGTTATTCCCTGCAGACATTTGATTTCTTATGTGAACTATGTCAGCAATAACCAAAGAAGCACTAGAAGGGAACTGAGAAGGAGTGTGTGGAATAGTTTTATCTCAGTTTCTAGAGCAGAACAGATTTCATTTTAGTTGTTTATGGACATATTATAAAGCAAGTATTTGTTCAGTCTTATAAGTGAAATCTCAAATGTCCTATCCACATTACACTATTAATTTCCTTAATGGTATTTTCTATTTTGCTTTTTACATGTAGACTCACTGCAAGAAACACTCAACATACACAAAACAACTACCTCAGATCTCACTGAACAGATGTTTGGGAAAGCCTAAATATACACAGTAGATTTGATATTTTATAGCTACAGGTACTCATCTCAGATATAAGTATACATCTTTCTGCACAGATACTCAAAGTATGTCATATGCCATGACTGATCCAATAATCTCCTATAATGCTCATGTGATCAAAGGTCAGGAGACACAATATTTAGCAGATCATGCTCAGAACAAATAGTCTCTTGACTTAACTGTTGTTTTGCCACTGGTTATGGCTTGCTTTATGTAAGTTAATAAAACTACTTGTCTTTCTCTGAAAATAAAAAACCTCAGATTCTCAGAGTATTTAAATTCAACACTGAAGTCTGAAAACAATCTTTTCTTCATAACTAAGAAAGCAAGCCCATACAAATGCCTCTTTGTGCTGTCAGATACACAAAGCNAGAGACAGGTGTCAAACCGTGACATACACATAAGATGGAAGTGGAACATTTCAAAGCAGCTTCCATGTCACCATTTCTCAACAGTCACATCTAGCAAACACAACGAGTGGTTTCACTGGCTGTTGAAAGAGACCTGACTATATTTGAAGTTTAAGTTACTGTGCAAATTGAGCTCATTCAGTATGAAGCATATTTCACTGTTTTTGAGTTTCTGGCCTACTAGGGAACAGGCTGGCTCATCATCTTCATCTGCTGATGGAATGCTTTCTATCTTTGTTTCAGCACACTCAGCTTTTGCATTAAAGTGCCTTTTTTGTCAAGCATCTGGGGATGTATTTGATATTTAGGATATAAAAAACCCACCTCCTGCTTGCAAGAGTCAATTCTGTAATAGTACTTTTTGCTGATTACTTTTTGGATTTTTCTGCCTTTTCAAAAAAACATTTACATTTTCATTCAAAATGAAATGGTCAAATAAACTATATCAATGTCAAGGGCTTTATTATGTTCAATTCTACATTAATGCAAGTAAAACCTGTGCTGAAATTATACTCCAAAAGCTGAGATGCAATGCTAAGCATAACCTTCATATTCTGAAAAGTGAAGTAACAAGAACTGAGCACTGTTTTATTAGGAGCAAACTGACAATTTAGGAATGATTTATGGTTCTTTTATTATGTTGACAAGATTGTTCATGTTTACGCTACATCTCAACCCGAATACCCTGTTCTCTGCATTTTTATTCTCAGATTTCTGTACCATCAGATTAAAAAATTCTGCTAATGTGCTAATGTTCTGTGATTGGAACATACGATTTCATTTCTCATGGTCCTAGCTTTCATCCCAGTCTGGGAAATAACCTCTAGCCTCAGAAAAACATGACCAAAACCTCATTTCATCTTGCTAAGAATAAATTTAGAAGAAAAGCAGAAAAAACTTCTAAGTCATTAAAAAAGAAAAATTCAAAAACTGCTTTCTGTAAAAAAAAAAAAAAAAGCTGGCATCTCCTAAACATTTTGATATTTATTTATTTATATTTAATATGAATAAACATAAATGTTTATTTATATTATGTGAACACCTGCAGTATATAGAATACTCTTGTTAAATTTTGCTGGGCTAAGGGACTCAGAGGCTGTGGAAATCTATGCTAGGATTTATTCTTCCCACAATTAGTTCTCATTGCTGTTATGTTCCTCTACTATCAGTGGAGCCATTATTAACTCTACCTATACTACAGGAACCATCAGCTCATAACTTCAGAATGTATTCCACAGATATTCCCTTCCTCTGCCAAATGGTGACCCAAGCAATTGTACTTCCACTTACAGTAACCCATGGAGCAATCCTTTATGATCTGTAAACAGTGTAAACTGACAGGAGAAAGGTAGATACCTCAACCCAGAGCAAGTTGAGTAAGAGCTAGAAACAGCTCTTAACTGACCTGAACTAGGGCCTAACCTGATCCGTGCAAACTCTGCAACATCCACCCTCATGTGGATGAAGCATCTTGGGCTGCCAGCATCATGCAGCCTGTGCTCATATCACACTTGCCAGGCTAGCACAGCTGACCATCACTGA
The DNA here is from genome assembly GCA_038090715.1 of Florisuga fusca. Lineage (NCBI taxonomy): Eukaryota > Metazoa > Chordata > Aves > Apodiformes > Trochilidae > Florisuga > Florisuga fusca. Next base: position 8,742,209 of record JAAWXA010000029.1, on the reverse strand, counting down.
ATACTCATTACATGAACCTGGCCAAAAAGTACACTGTTATGATAAAGTTAATTAAATCAAGCAGCAAACAGTTCTGCAGTTTTCAGTTACAATTTCAGAATGGTACTGGCAGCATTTTTCATACCTTTAGGAACATGATGGAATGCTGTGTATGCTTTTAGGTCAAGTGACATATTGGATGTGTAGATGCTCCTTCAAAACAAAAAGCTTATAGTAATTACATTTGTGAGAAACTTACCCCTTAGCTTAGGTATTAAGAAATTTTGGCTTGCAGATGGGATTCAGCCATGAGTACCAATCTGCCCAACGTGCAACAAAGATTAAGGGATATTTTTTTCTCTCAACAGTACTTCCAAACTTCCCCTGCTGTCCTATAATCAGCTGTACCACTAATCTCAATTTCTTCTTCATTCTTCTGCAGGAGTTAACAAATGGAAGAACTGGTGGAAAGAATAGCAGAGACAGTCTGAGTCTTATGGCAGGGACCAACGTGTAATGATGCATCAGTTTCTCCCTTCCATGTTTCCTTCAGAAGAGTTTTCTATTTTCTAATTTTTTACCTTCTTTTGACTGCTTCCTTGCTAAACAGCAAAGGATCTCCTAAGAACACAAACATGGATCATTCCAAGGAAAGGGGGAAGAGGAAAGCAAGTCCCACAGTGTATGAACAAATTAATAATACCTCACTTCCTTTCCACAAGAGTAGAGGAAACTTCCAGTTGAGCTTTTTAAAGAAATAAATGGGGAAAAAAGTATGTGAAGGTTGCATAATAAGACAATACTGTTGTTAATGAGAAATAGAAACCTAGTGGAGTATAACCATAATATATAATACCATTTTTAAAGCAGTTTTTGGGTCATACTAATTTAGCTTATATCAGTGTTTGCCTTGTTTATTTTTGCAAGTCCTTCTGTTTATTATTCAGGAACTGACAGTTTTTCTACAAAATGTGAATGATTTTCTTGGTTCAATCAGCAACATCCAGCTGGCTGATCTGCATAGTCTGCATTTGCTAGAGCAGGCAAGGTAGATGCAGAACCCCAGGTCCCTCCATGACAAATAACATACCACTTTTTGGGAAACCGTGGCACTTAGTTCTACTGCTCGTGGAAAAATATATTGAAAGTGGTTGTTCCACCAGGATGAAAACTAAGAGAGGGTAGATTTAGACTAGATACAAGGAAGAAAGTTTTTATGGTGAAGGTAGTACAACACTAGAACAGGTTGCCCAGAGAGGTGGTAGAAGCCCTATCCTCAGGAACATTCAAAGTCAGGTGGGACAGGACTCTAAGCAACTTGATCATAGTCAAATATGTCCCTGCTTACTGCAGGGGGCTGGACTAGATCACCTTTAAAGGTACATTTCCACCCAAACTACTCTGTGATCCTATGAAAATGCTATCTAGTGCACTACATAGTTTCAGCTGAAACAACTGAAATATTTAAGAATAGATTTCATAAATCCCCAAAACCATTGAACTGCATGCTTTACAAGGGCCTCAGGCAAAAGACTTAAACCTATAACATTTAACACTTTTATGTTCACATGAACAATTTCACATTTTAACTGCTGTGAATCAGCATTAGCAATGGAGCACTGCACTTAAAAAGTGTAGACAGTACTGAGATTTTCCTATAATCTAGCACTAATTTCCTAATTTTTATTCCCAGCCATCAAAAAATGCCAAGAAAAAAAATATCATCCCCATGACAGTATAGCTGGTCCATATTTAGCAAAACAGTTCTCTGCCAATGCCTGTACACATCCAAAAGGCCTCTGCTTCATCCTAGCATGCCTGACCTCAATCTTTCTGTACCTTCTTATATTTTGAGTTAGCTGATTATATGCAATAGGTTATTTGTTTCAGTATGACTGGTGAAGTCTTGCATGCTCCATATTTTCCTGTCAGCTTGCCACAACATAAGCCATAAGCAGCTTGATTATTTGACATTACTTTCACGATAGTAATAGTATGATCCTAGTAAAAGTGACTCAGGGATAAAAATAGTCTCAAAAATAATTTCCTGGGATTTCCTGGGTTTGGTTAGTATTAAGAAAGAGCCCATAATAGCAAGAAAATTAATACAGTGGGGGACCACCAGATGGATGTTTTATTTTTCTGGTAACTAAATATAAACACATGTGACAAGCCTTGTCACAAAAAACCCAAAGAGACCAAGCTTAGCTACAACACTTAAAAAGAAAGAAACAAACACAAAGTACTTTAGTTACTTTCCAAGGGGTTAACTTCTTCATGTTTACTGAATTAGCAGACAGGGTCTTGAAGGATTATGACGGATACATCATGTATCTCACTTTGTAAAGATTTTCTAAAACAAGTATCTGCTAGTCACATTGAACTGTCTTATTGATTTAACAGTTTATAATCTGCTAGAATTCCTCATCAAATTACAGTATAGAAGGAAAAGCTTACTGCACAACTTGATGAGGGCTCTTGCTCACATTGCAAAATAGTTCTACTTGATCCCATTGCAAATCTCTGCCTTTCTTGGAAAAGAAAAGGGGCAATTCATGACCTGAAGAAATACACAGCACACATCCACAGCATCAAAAAGAATATTAACATATCCATGTTTGTTATTTTCCTTGTTTTATCAATTTTTCAGTTAATTATTGAAATCAGTATCAAAAATGTCTACTCCACTTTTCCATGAAGTCACACAATGGCAGAACTTCATTAACCAATTAAATTCCTTATCTACAAGGAGTGAGAAACAGCACAGAAATATATCAGGATAATATGGCAAATTCAACTGAAAGCACCAGCACTTCACCAGGTGAAGTAGATTCTATTCATCTCCAAGTTCTCATAGTCCCATTAGTGAGTAGACTCTAAAAAGTGTACAGTCAATTGTCTATGAAAATGAGACAGGCTCAACATTTCTGAAAAGTCATGCAATCTCAGTGACAGAAATAAATGTTTCCACAGATTACTTCATTTCCCATTCAAAAGCAAAATGCTTTTCCCACTGTCAACCAGGGAGCCCTCCTCCACCCTTAAAAAGAACAGGTTTAGGATTCCTTTTCCCTTCCAGATCTACACAGATAGCAGAGTACAAAATCCATTTTATAATCTTTCTTAAATAAAAGTTTTAAATTTATTTTTACTACTATTTTTATTGGGAAATGAATCTTCAGAATGATGGAACAATTTTAAACCACCTTGATCCAGAACAGACAGGAAAAACAAAACCACACAGAAAAAGCAAAAAAATCAGCTATTATATGGGGAAAAAGCCAGAGGTAACAAAGATACTGGAATGCTACTGGCCCCAAAACTGATGAAATACTTTTACTTTACAATTGTGATATTTAGTCTTAATTACAATAAAAGTGCTCGAGTCAAAACTTGGTCATCAAGAGGAGATTTGGGCACGCTTACACGTTTGTTATAGTGTAATTGTTGTAATTTTTTTGTCAATGTGTATTTCTAAATTTGGAACTGCATAGCTGAAACAAGTACCTGTATGTTAGATTTCTCTTCTTCCAAGAGAAGTGAATCAGAAAAACAAACTGAGTACTTCAATACAGATCTAGTGAAGTAAGTCTATTTTACATGTGCAATCAAATAAACCAATGCTCTCTTTCTGAAGCTCCAAATGAAAATTCCATTGTTTCACTACACTGTGTTGAAACAAGCTCAGCAGTACCTGTAATTAGATGTACTAATCAATGCAGAGACAGCCAAAATGGTATATACATTCCAGGTTATGTTTTCCCTTTTCCCTGAATTTGATCGATACTATACTACAGGGATAGAAGTAGAAGCAAGACCATAAGTCAAGTGGAAACTGAACTGCAGAAGAGGAATGCAGGTAAAATACATGAAAGAGGAGGTGAAGTCACAAGTAAAAATAATGCTATGGCTTTCAGAGAGCTGCAAAACAGTTCTGTTGCTTTGAGGGTGGGTTTTTTTGTTTGTTTTTTGTTGGGTTTTTTTGTTTGTTTTGTTTGTTTGTGGGTTTTTTTGTGGTTTTTGTTGTTGTGTTTTTGGTGGTTTTTTTAAGCTTTTTACCTGAGGAGCAGCCCATGAATTTTTAGTCCTTGTAATAGTGCTGTGTTAGTTAATATGTGTTTAATTGGACACAAAAACCCCATGACGTAGTAACAAAAATAATTCACATACAGACCCTCCAGTTTCCTTAACAAAATACACCTTAGGAAGCATGAAAATCTGTCTTGGAATTCTTACAGTAGACAGATTTTTATAGGTCTACTGAACCATCTGGCATTCATAGATTAATGAAAGAAACAATGAGATCAACCCTGGAATTAAAGAGATTTTTAACAAGACCTGGTGATTCCTACAGAACTGTAACCATGAAAAGCACCAGCTATGAGAGGGATTTTCTTAACACAAGGAGTTTACCACAACCTCATGGCACTACCTAAAAAAAAAGGGTTGATATTGTCTCAATTACTTTAACATAGAGTAGCAATTTATAAGAAGGTTAAATAATAATTAATAATTAATAAAAAAGGTAAGTACTGAAGGGTAGCTGAAATCCATTATGGCATTTCGGAGCCAGGATCTTACTGATCCTGAGATCATATCTCAGAATTTGTGATTTGCAACACTATTTAAAATCTGAAAGGGACAGTGACTTACAACAAAGAGCTCATCAATCTGTATAGCAAACAAAAGAAATATCAAGGAAGTTCAAAAGGTGATTTGATTACAGCACAAGTGTCTTAAAGGGAACAAGAGAACAGAAATCCTTCTGCGTGGGTTCCTCAGTATAATGAAGAAAGCCACAAAAACATCACTGTCTACAAGCTGGAAACAAATTCATAGGGGAAGACATTGATTTTTAATAATGAGATTGACAAATCACTCAAACCATCACAGTTGCAGAAAGGATTATTTATCTTCTTAAAATAGTACTTCTTGAAATAGTACTTCTTCCAGTATGTAAGGATATAAATAGATGCCTAAGAGGGCAGTAACAATCTGTTAATATTTTTGTGGAGAAAAGCTTTTGCTGAAAAAAGTAGTTATTATTTGTATTTTTTTTTAAGCTTTCCTGTAATCAAGGTTGGGTGTGATGATTTTATGCACAATATCCTTAAAGGCTGTAAGTCTGCAGATAGTTAATTTATTCAGTTTAAAATTCTAAAGGAGAGGGCAGAAGTAACTACAAAAAACAAATTACAACACTAATAAAAAACTAATATCTAGGATTATATATTCTAGTGTGGCAAACTAACAACGTACTGTATCTAAAAAAAATTGTCCTAATAAAATAAACTTCTGAGTCTACAGTGCCCAAATATTCCACTAAAGAACAGGGATCATTTTTATTACAGATGGGGTATAGAACTGCACAGAAACCTTCCATCCAGATAAGATAAAGCTAAGTCATGGTAATAAAGCTTTGAAGAACCAGTCAGCTCTTTTACTAGATTGCATAACATACAGGGGATAAGTAGGAAAATGAAGTTGCAAATCCCTAACTCAAGTAAGGAAGGAGGTATGAAATTTCATACTCATAAGCAAATATAATTTCTTTATCTGAACACACTCCAGCAAAATCTCTACTACCCATAGGAAATCAATACTTCACTGAATCACAATAACTGTCAGTTTGTTGTTTGTTTGCTTTTTTTCCCCAGAAATGTAAAAGATCTCTACAAATCATTATCTTATTTAAAATAAATTTGTGGTCTTTCCAATTTACTGGAAACATTTAAAAAAATTACTGAACCCCATTTTACAACTAAATGCATTACCTAAAGTATCATTCAATTACATGAAAACAATCTACTTGCATTTGAGTTCAAGTATCACATCATTTTAGAAAAACATGTTTTTCATTTAACATTCTTCTTGCATTTTAAATGGGTTATATTATATTCCCCATCTAGATAATTCAGGTCTACATAAAATAATTAAAAATGTTCTATCCAGAAGACTAGCTTTTCTTCCATCTATCTAATGAGAAGAATTAATGTTTCATCTTTCCTACTACTTTTGCAACTGTTGTAAAACCAAAGCCTCATAACACAATGCCAACCTCCCAGCTCCCCACTGAGGAGTAGGTCTTTACTCCAGAAAACCCAAATTTGTTGCTCCCTATCAAAATCTACCCCTGCACCAGGCATTATACCTGAAATGTAGTTTCCCAAAGATTAGTTTCATGCACTCTTTTAGTTATTTAGTAACTAAAAACCAAACGAAATCAAACAAACAAACTAGAAAGACACAAAATATGCATGTTTCTTTCAAATAGAACATTCCTTGCAGCAACTAATCCTGCAATAAAGTTTGGCTAGTAGGAGCTATAGCTGCTGAGCAGCTCTGTTGAAATCATCTGACTATAAACTGGCAGGAAGACATTATTGGCAGGAGGTATAGCCTTAACGCTCCTACTATTCCATACACACTGTAAACACCCATTGTTACTGATGTGAAAGGGACTGCAACCCATTTCCAGCCTCCCATCAACATCATTATAAGCTATGATATTGAGACACTTAGGGGAGCTGACTTCAGTCTTCATTTCTCCTTCTGATAAGAACAATTCTCTAGCCTTTAGAAACATATATTACTTCTGTGGATTCAGGTATCATTTGAACTGTTACCTGTGAAATACAATCTGCCATAAAAAGCAAAATACAACATGTCAAGCTTGCAAGGTAGACAAAAAATTTACTATGAGACATGATTTCTTGAAGGAAGTGTAATTTACACAAGATCCTATTGTCTCTTGGGGTTCTCAAAGATAAGCTCTTGTGTGTCTAACACTTGTTAGACATGTGAATCCTCATTAGTAGACTGAGTCAACATTTTGATTTCAGAGAAACTTGAAAGCCATCAACAGATGGCTCTGGAAGCTTTTTACCTTGCCACTTGCACCTGAATGGAAGAAGACTGTTGAGCAAATGTGTGTGCAGGTTTTTCCTACTGCTTTAGAAACCTCTTTATACTTGGTCAGAGTTTTTTCAAGTCTGGGACAGTTTAATGGCCAGAAGATCAATTTTTTTTTCCTTTTGGATGATAGCTGCTGAGTACAGATCACTGGATTCATCATTCTTTTCTTAGTAAATTCCTCCAGAACAATTTCATATTTTGATTCTCAACAAGTGTTTGATCTGCAGGAGTAACATCAACATCTCAGCTACAGATACTCCTGTGTTAATGCCCTGAACACACACATACACACACCTCAAGAGCATGTATGGAGAAAAGATATGAAGCATATAAAGACAGTAACACATATAATTTATCTTAATTACCATCTCTAATTACAAGAATAAAGAAATTAAAAATATCGTTATGATATTGGCCTTCAGACAAGAGTTTAAATAGTGTGTTAAATCATAGTACTCTGCCTGAAATAGACTTTTCACTGTGATCTATTAACAACATTGATTTTAGCTCCATTTTCAAAAAAGAAATATTTTATTTAATTATATTTTCAAGTGGTGCATACAATATGTGAAAATTTCTGTACACATTCACATACATAAAAATGTATTTACATATAATATAGAATGACTTGGTCTTGGTTTTGATCCTAGTAGTAACCATTGTAACATTTCCTTATCAAACAGACATCATATTTCATGGGAGAAATGATTTATGTCACTGACTTTGAAACAGCTCTTGGTCTTTTACCTGAGAAAGATGAGACTCCTGGTGGGAGAGAAGACTATAGCAGTCAAATCAACATAACTACTTCTATAATAATATTTTTCCTAAAAAACCACAAATTTCCAGATTTCCACAATTCAAAAGTTATATTGCAAATATTAAACTAAAAGTCTTCTGTTAGAACTGATTTAAACTCCCAAGAACTAATATAAAAAAGAGAATTAAGTACTATCTTTTTAGTATGATGTGGTTATCTCGACTCAATACAACAAACCCTCAAGAAGTATAGGTCTAATGAAAATCTGTGTTTATGCCAGTATAATCAGATATGATCTGTGTAAGCACTGTTTAATTAAATCAGGAGTTACAGTACCTTCCATGAGGCCTTGGACATAAGCTTGTTACATCACCTTTCTTTTTCACTTCAATTAGGTGGTAAGGTAAAACAGTTTTACTACTTTCAGTGCATTTTTCAAGCTCAAAGAACAAAGTGAAAGAATTTTAATGCTCAGAAAAAGAACAGCACTGTATGAATGATGAATGTATCATCAGATTCACATTTATGAACAATTTTCAGTAAAGTATAGAAGACCTGAATCTCATTTTAACATGTGGACAGTAAAGAAAAATATGTAAGGCCAGTTGCTCTTAGGTATCTTCTAAAGTACTCTTATGACTTCTCAGATTCCACATTGCATTAATAAAATATGTGTAAGGTTAGTACTTACCCACAGAGGCATAATCACTTGGAAGTTCTGGATAAAGTTTGTTGGTATTCTTTTTAGCTGAAGAGATAACAAAATATCAAGTTATATGATACACTAAGAAGTATTGTCATATTTCATATACTGTTTTTCTAATACATGTTCAATAAAAATAAAATTATTGCAATTATCTAAGGAGCAGTACAGTAGAAAGAAAGACTTTGCCTTATATCCTTGGCCAGAGAAATAAATCAGTTTAACAACAGGACTTGTAGAGTAAATCCTGACTTTCAATGACAGCACTTTGACAGACAAACTGCTATGGAGCCAAAACTTTGCCTCCTCTACTCTACTGTAAGACTTCTACAAAGTAAAAATTAATGACAATCTGAAAGAGGAATTAAGTTTTCTAGAAATCACAAGTTTCTAGAAGTAGGACTAACACTTTCTAGCAAGACTGCTCTTTTTGCTGCTAAGATGTTTCATTGTACCATGGGGCTTCCATTTATCTGATAAACCTGAATGCTTCCTGTGAACTATTACATGCTTCTGCAACTATACACACACTATTTCTGTAGCAAATCTATTAAGAGAGAAAAGGTTTATTAAGATAAAACAAATGAAAACCTTACCCTTTAATACCCTTTAATATCCCAACATACACTCAGTATTTGCCCAACGAGGAGTATTAGCAACACATTTTTATAGACAACTACTTCTATAATAATTGCATAACACTCATTAATTTAAATTTTATAGATAAAACATTATCAAAATGCTTTTAACCTGGTGGTGTTGGCCTAACAGTGGGCTTAGGTGGTTCTGGTCTCAATGATGGTCTACCAGGTGGGTCATTTACCTGAAATGTACAAATTTTTACTAAAAAATGCATAGTTCTAACTTCAGAGCCTAGAGGTATGCACTAGGTTAGGTTGAAAAAAAAATTAATCACTTTATCTACATTGAAATTGTATGAATTTGAGAAACACACTAAAGGACTTATACAGGTATAAAGTAATTCATCAAGGGTTTAAAAAAGATCAAAGTAAATGTCTATCAGTAACACTAACATATACAAGAAAACATCTTCTACAGGTCCCAGTATTATATTGTAAGTGCATTTTTTGAAGGGAAGACAGAAAAAGTAGAAAAATGAAGAGTATCCACATCAAGCCTGGTATGCTTATTTTTGTATTTGCAGATTGACCCTTTAGGAATAATTAAACTTTACTAATCATCATCTTAGACTTGATTATGCACTACTATAAAAAAAAAGGGACACAGTTATACTAAAGGATCAAAACCAGCAACACTCTATTCCAGATAAGCCTACCACAGCAATATTTGAATGAATGTATTACTCACATCCAGTATCTGCAAAGCACTACACCAATAGAAAAGATGCCACACAAATATCAACATTAACACTGACTAGGAACATTTCAGGAACATAAAAAACCTATGTGAAAAAGAGGTACATAAATCCTTCTTTGTTCCCTTACAGCTTTTCCTGGATTATTTTTTTGCTCTTCATTTTCATATACTTCAGTGAAGGATGCTAAAGTTTCATACAGATCTTCTGCTTGAGAAGGAAAAGGCACATCACCAAGCAAGATGGCACTAGCACGAATATCTTGCCCATAAAACCTGATAAAAAAGAAAAGATAAAATACCAGGTATTGGATCATCATTACATTTTAATCAATGTCTAGACAAATTCAACTTGAGCAAATGTGTTTCCTCCTCCTCACCAGCCTTGAAGTTCTCCTACTTATCATCTACTGAGCAATGACAGAGCTCAACACTGTAAATTCGACTGATAGGTAATTCTAGCAAATCTGAATGCCTACCTACCACCTTATTTCAAAATGTTCTTCGCCAGTAATATTTTGTTGCTGGTCACCTGATGCCTGGTATGCATCAGCTAGACCATTTGAAAGCCACTCACACAGCAAACTGAAGAAATACACACCACTTCTACAGAACATTGTAATAGATTCCTTAATGATGTAGTAAAATTCCTTAATGGAAACACTGGAACCTCAATTCTACGAATGAAGACACTGAAAGTTACTGACTTGGACTTTGGTGATACTAGCAGAGTCAAAGTTTTTATAAACACAGAACACTCAGGGTTTCCTTGGATTTTAAACTTAATAGGCTGCATAGAGGAAGCAGAATTCCATAAACTGGGTATTTTCTCAAATTCAGTGACACTCTATAAACTTTTTTGTTTCAACTGGTCTGAAATATTTTTCTTTGTTACTTAATAAACACCTCAGTTCCTATATTCTACAAGATAGGAATCATCTGTGACAAGTTTAGATGGCAAGGTTTTGGGAAGGGGTTTGGCTACATGGATACCTTCTGGGAGAAGATGCTGGAAGCTGCCCAGCTGGAAGATGCCATGCTGGAGAGAAGCAATTCCAGTGGCTCCAAGATGGAACCACTTCTGGTCAAGGTTAAGCCAATCAGAGAGGGTGGTAGCACCTCTGTGAGAACATATTTAAGACCAGGAAAAAAACAGCTGCACAACAGCAGTGGAGAGAGGAGAGCAAGAATATGAGAGAGAAACAGCTCTGCAGATACCAAAGTCAGTGAAGAAGGAGGGGGAGGAGATACTTCAGGTGCCAGAGTAGAGATTTCCAGGCAGCCTGTGATGAAGCCCATGGTGAGGCAGGTTGTCCCTCTGGAGCCCATGGAGGTTAAATCCAGGGAAGGGATTTATGCTGAAGCAGTTCATGAAGAACTCCAGCCTGTGGGAAGGACCTATATTGCAGAAGTTTGTGAAGGACTGCCTCCCAGAGGAGACACCCCATGCTGGAGCAGGGAAAAAGTGTGAGGAGGGAGGAGTGGCAGAGACAATGTGTGATGAACTGACTGTAACCCCTATTCCCTTTCTCCCTGCAGCTCTTGAGAGGAGGAGGTAGAGAAATTGGGAGTGAAGCTGAGCCAAGGAAGAAGAGACAAGTGGGGGAAGGTCAGGTTTTTAAAGTTTCTTATTTCTCATTATCCCACTCTATATTAACTGGCAATAAAGTAAATTAATTTCCCCACGTCAAGGTGCTTTTTTAAATCCTGGGACAGAAACTAGTAAGTGACCTCCCTACCTTTATTTCAACCCACAAGCTTGTTGTCATACTTTTTTCTGCTCCCATCCTGTTGAGTGACAGAGCAGCTTCGTTGACATCAAGTGGCTAGCCAAGGTCCACCCACCACAGATACATAATCTCTAAACTTTCAGAATCATCTCTATACCCATTGCAAGACATTTAGATTGAAGAAACCTTTGCCCTAAAAGAAACTCTGTAATCAGCACAGTATGTTTTCACAACAAGCTCTTTTTCAAACTCAAAGGTGTCTTAGTTAATTTTGTCACTCTACTGTCACTGAATCTTCTTGATTTGAAGAGAACTTACTTGCGATTTGTTTCTTTCCTTTCAATTAAACAGCTTCCTTCCAAAGATACACCTGCAAAGAGTCCTCGAGATTTGCAGTATGTATAGACAGCAGCAGAGCTTCTCAGGGAAACATCCCCTTCTAAGTTTCTAAAAAGAAAAAAGTTTTGCTTGACATTCTTCAGTATGGCTTTGCAATATGAACAGCAATTGTCATTTTATTTTAAGAGTTAGCAAGTTAGCAAGTTAGCAAGAATTTAACTTTATTTTTTATTATATTATTTTTATTTTTATTCTTCCATACTCTATTGAATATATTCAAGTGGGTCAGACTTGAAATCTATTTTTAGTTCTTATTTCAGACAGGACCCAGTACACAGTAATTAAGTTGCTTGATAAGGTTTCCTCCCAAGCACAGAACAATGCTGCTTCATGTGAAATCTCTGCATTAGATCTCTGGCATTCAGAAGTCTGAAAATGATAACCAAGTTTTAATCATGTTTTAAAATTATCTGATTATGTGTGTGGTGGCCTGGAAGACTATTCAATATGTCCAGCTCCTCCTTGATTTTATGGTGCCCAAAGGAGCACAAAATATTTCAAGTAAGGCCTCATCAGACCTCAAAAGTAATGGAAGATTCCAGGTTTTTTCCTACACAGAATCACATAAGATGGAAGATGCCTCAGGCAGTCAGCCAGTCCCTCCTGAAGTATGAGGCACACGTCCTATGAGCACAGTCTGATGCAACTGGGCTTGGTAAGCCTGGAGAAGACAGAGGGAAACTAAGAGCGGCCTTCAAGTATCTATGAAGATGATGCAATCAAGAACCTGAAGCCAGGCTCTTTATAGTAGTGTATGGTAGAAGTATAAAAAGCTACGGATAGACACAAATCGAAACAAGAAATATTCTGACTGGATGTAAGGGAAAATTTCACCATGAGGACACCTGAACCAAGGAACAGGTTGCCCAGAGAGCTTGAGTCTTTGGAGGTTCTCAAAACCCAGCCAGAATAAAGGCCTGAGCAACCTTATAGGAAGTCACAGCAGACCTTGTTTTGGTCAGAAGGCTAGAGTAGTGATCTTGTAAAGTCCTCTCCACGTTAAATTATTCTGCGAGTCTATCATCTCATCTTTCAAAGTAAGATGGATTATTCACTTAAGGTTTAACAGTAATTATTTAGTGTATTTTTTACTTAGTGTCACAAATCACAGACCCATAGGTTAATGAAAGTAATAGTTGTCAGGCACAGTAGCACCTGTGCTCTTTATTGATCCTGGTCAAGCAACCTCCTGAAAGAAGATAATAAAATTCAGAATACTTTCCTTCTACCAATAAATGCCTTTATTATGAAAGAAAAAAAACTAGGTAAAGTGACTGAAATGCTTAACTCTACAAGAACAATATGGCCCAGTCAACATACTGGTTGTACAAGTTGTTTTGTAATATTCCAAGGAAAGCCATATCTTTAAAAACTATCTTCCCTATTTAATTCTACCCCATATTTAAATTTAACCCACACTAGGAAAGTATTTTACTCACCTCCCCAAGGGTCCAATTGCCACAGTAAGATTTCCTCCAAGTGTAAGATTCCCTCCTTTGGCAAAAGCTTCTACTGCTCTTTCATGATTCAATATTATCACTAAGTCTGAAACCTACAAAATATCAAATAAAACTACTATGCTTTTTTAAGAATAAATTTAGAATGGCATGAGAGAAGTAGCTTCTGTTCTGCAGGAAAACAGGTGAAAGTACCAAAGAAATTCCCTTCCCTTTGCTTGAAATGGTTTTCATAACAATGTTGATTCGTTTTCTGCAAGGTATTTTGAAACTAGAAATCCTTTCAGTTACTTTTAAAACCAAATTTGATTTTTCCAAGTGCTGATAGTGTATGTGATTTGTTTCTTTTACAGCTGTAAAAGAAGCCCCAATTTAATTCTAAATTTCCAAAATAACAAAATTTCAATCTCTATGACTTTTACAAGGAATTCTCAGATGTGGAGAGAGATCAGATTAAGAAAATATTTTTGATTCTTCTATAATTTAATTAATTAGAAAAAGACACAGCTTATTAAACAAAAATTACTATCCTGAAGAATAAGCAGCAAAATGGATACAGTTTTTCCTGTTATTGACAAAATTTTATTTTCTTGGCAGAAAATAAGGGGCTTAATATATATGTGTACATATATATAATGAAGTACTATTTAGTTTCTGAAAACTTGAATATATGAGATGCATCCAGTTCCTCCTAGAACTATTGAAGGAAATAACTGAGGAGCTATTTTTGAAAGATGAAGAAAAAATAATTAAAAATCACTATTTTTTAAATACTTCACTGCCTGGATTGTGACACAAATTACATGTATCAAAGAACTTCTACTACTATTTAAGTCAATGTATATTACCATAAGTACTGTAAAATTATAGCTCTCTTCAATTTGACAATTTTCAATAGAAGTCTCCTACATCTCTTTTCCCAAACTAGCGAGCATTTTAAAGTAGAAAAAAAGCCTGTCAAATACAAGCATGATCTGATAAAGATCACTCTACCTTACCTGAAAGCTCAATAAACACACCACACATGTATTAAAAAAAATAAATACTGCAGCAGTACCAGTCTGTTCAACTGAGCAGATTACACTTTTGTGGTTTGCTACGATGGATCACCTTTTCAACAGTTATCTTGAATACCTGAGGACTACTGTGCCTGACCTCTCATCTGACAGACCTGACTGAAGGGCAGGGTCAGAAAAACCTTGCAACTTACCCCAGTTTCCAAAGAGCGACAGCAGGGAATACAAGAGGAGATACCAGATTATTTGCAAAGCAAGGTTGGCCTAGAAGTGTTACACACCATGTAAGAGAGGCCTTTGTTGTTAGCCCCCTGGGCACCTCCACCCCATCCCAAAGAAAGGTGGCTGACACAACTACTGTATGAATCATCCAGGGATGGAGAGAGAATGTAATTCAGCACGCTGCTACCTCCTCTTACCCAGTAAGAGTGTGAATCCACAGCCCAACCTGTGAGAAAACCTTTAAACAAAGTATGTAGATGAATTTCAAAATTGGTCTTGAATTGGAGGTACTAGTTGTTTCACTTAGAAAAACATGCAAATACTGTAACTCCTGAAGACTGTGATTCCCTTCTTGTTGTTTAAAATCACCCATGAATGCCACTACAATTATGTAAGATAAAATCTCTCCCACAATAATAAAATTCATCCAGTTTCTACTAGGCTTATGGTTCCAAATGACTAAAAGAATGCTGAAACTGGACTCTTGGGTGTCTAAGCCACTTAGGTATTTCTGAATAGCATCTCTTCCCTAGAAGTAAGACTGTTATAATAATGCCAGTAGTGAAAGAGTATTTTGTAAGATGACTAAAATTTCACACAAAGGCACAGCTTCTGTATTGAAATTATTTGAGTAAGCATCAATTGTAGATGGTTACAGTATCTAAAATCAGACAGAGATGACCAAAGGAAAAGTTTTATCAAGCATATGAAGTGTATGTTTCATTGTTATCAAAGCAAAAAAAAATCAAAACCAAACAAAACACCAAAAGACCAAACAACCCCCCAAAAAACCCCAAACCTAAGCACTGGGGATCAAGCTCAAGGTTTTGTACTATATTCAGATACTATTCAAAAAATAGAATCTTACAAATATTATTAATTTTGTATTCACAGCATCCTTTAAAAAGTACACCATAATAATTCCCCAAATCGGATAGTGAACATGAGGATACAATTAAACATTGATCTTTTGCTCATTATGAGAGTGCTGGCTAACTGTCTGTCAGGACAGGGATAGCTGGTTACTGGTACGAGACACACTAGGGGCTGGTGTGGACCAACCAGATCATCTGTGCAAGGATTCTTCTGAAGAGTAGAATGCCCAAAGCAAGAGGTCTTGTTGGCAACACACCTTTACTTTGATTTCCTTTTGGAACCAGCAGAACAGAAGCTAAACAGAAAGAAAAGAGAAGGACAGAACTGGAGGCTAGGGTGGGAAAGAAAAGGAAAAATGGAAACAAAGGTGAAGGACCTGTGAAGAAGAGGAGAGTGGAAGCAGAGGCAGAGAGCTGTCAGAGATCAGACCATCAGGATTTTTCTGAAGATGCTGAGAGTCCCTTACTTGATAATTTCTGCTGGCAGGAAACTGGCTCATTTTCTGTAGCATTCCTTCAGAGGAGGCACCACCAGCTTTGGTGCTCCCAAATCTGAAGGGTAAGTCAGTAATCACAAGTTTGAGTGGGAAATGTATAAAGTACAGTAGCATGAGCTAGACTACATTTTACTCCACTTTCAATTTATTTCACTTTGATGCCAGATGGCTCTTTAACATTTGATACAGTATTAAGTGTAGAATACCTTTAATTAACTCCAAATGGCTTATATGTGATCACTGACTGGATGCTTTCTCTAAGGGAGAGATTCAATCTGCTAGAAGTGAGAAATTGAGGATACAGCTGTTATGTCACTTATTTTAATTTAAATTTCTCCAAGCAATTAGACTGATAGGATCAAAATCCCTATTTTGTTTGTCTTGTATAAATGAACTTTAAAATAGCTTTTTTTACACACAAAAATTGTTTCTGCTGTCTCACTCACATTTAGATCTTCATCAATGCCTTTTAATTTCTTGCAGAAAGTTATCAAAAAGTATTTCAAATGCAAAATTATACCTCAATTCCAATTTCAAATCCACCACCAAGGCCAGCAATTCCTATTGCAGAAGGAGCAGACCAAGCTGTTATGCAAAACAAGACAAATTTACAGATTTGTTACCACAGTACAAAAAATACTTATTTAATAATAGAGTTTAAAAAGGCTAAAAAATTCTCTTTTAAAACAATGTTCAAAACCACTCCGATGAAATCACATAACCATATTGGTTTATCCCACAGGAAGAAATTTAAGAAATACAGACCCTCATCATTTAAACAAATATTTATTACATCTTAATGATTTTATAATTGTCCATAACTGGATATAATTCATTCTTCTAGTGAGTTTTAAACTATATACTTTTATATTTCATCCTTTTATGCAGAGATACTGAAGCATTTACACCTGATCAAAAACAGGTACAAAATTTTGGAAACAGCTTTCAAACCAAATATTGTCACCTACTGGCTGCTACATCTCACATCTTGAGTTTCCTGCTATGAAAAGAAATAATGAAGAACAAATGTTGCTTTCTTTTCATTTTCCCATGAAGTATGAAAGAAAAATAACCACTTACTTCCATTAGGAAGACGAGCTAATACAATTCCACTTCCCCCTCGAGCAGTCACCAAAAATCCAGCTTTGATAACAGACAAAACAGCAAGGCCTTTGGCTTTAGCTATTACATGAGCTGAAACAGCAAAATTATTTATTCAAGATCTTGTAAGAAAGGTTCTAAGAGAAGGGGAAAATAAAAGCACATTTAACAATTCTGAACACGTAAGAGTCAAATAATCAAAGCAAAAGCTTAAAAACTGCAATAAGGCTGAACAAGTATGACAGCTCTACTCCACAGTCAACCACAAAGCTAGGCACAGCTCACATTAGCCTGTTCTCATCTCTACACTCACAGCTGCTTCAGCTACCCTGGTTAGCACACAGAGAAGTAGTTTGCTTATTGCCACAGACATTGTGTGTGAGCACCCTTAAACAAGATAAAGAGGGAATGAACAGCTGACATCCATGTCTCAACAGATTTTTGGAGGACAGGAGTCTGAATTTAAATCACAGCAACACACATCAGCCTAATAAGCTTGTATCATTAGACAGTGTCATCATCCTGTAAGTCTTGTTATACACCTTCTGGAATGAGCATCAACACCAGATGAAAGAAGGCACTAAGACAAACACAGAATAACAATTGCAAAAATAAAGAGGATAGCAGCAAACAGAAGCACTTAGTCCATATCAAAAGAGAAACGAACCCTGTTCTCTTTCCCTCAGCATATTTTTTACCTCTAAATAATTCTAATAAACAGAGGTTCAAGAACTAGAGCTACTATTCCAGGTTTTCCCTTGAGAAAAGACATTCACAGGTGATCATGAGACAGTCCATCTACCCCACTAACCTGCCTGAGCACCTGTGGTTGTAAAGATGCAAAAAATGTCTTCCAGCAAGTAATGTCTGCCTAGAATACAGCAAACCAAACCCCTTTAATTCCAAAATATTTTCACAAAAGTTATGGCACCCCAGATCTTCATTCCTCTCTTAAGTTCCGATCAGTGAAAATAGGGAACTGGTAAAGAGAGTACACTTGCAACACAAGGGAGTGCTAGAGGTCTTAGCTGAACGAAACCATTTTCTTTACTCACGAGGTATGATTTTATCGGGGCCATTTCTGGAAGTTATTTCTGTAAATTCTCGTAGTATTTTAGCTGCCTTTTTAGCTTCTGACTTCAAGTTGGAAGGTATAGGATTATTCACTGTAAAACATGAAAGAAATTAGAAATGTTATCTGCAATCATCCCAAGATAACATATAAAAACAAATCAGTGTAATTTGTATGGGAGTGATTCTTTACAAATGAAGACTAAATCAAACCAACTGGGAAACAGCAAATACATGAAATTACTCTCTGCATCAGACCCACATTTTGTCTCTGATGTTTTTATCACAAGACACCACTTAAGAGCACACAACCTCAGTTCTTTTCAGCAATCTGTTCCCTATGGGCCTTCTCAGTAACAGCAAGGATGCTGGAGATACACCTTTAGCTGCTCCTGTCACCATTTATGGACTCGTTGCATACGAATTTGTTATACCTTCTCAAACTGCAGACTACAGTAGCCCAACACAAAAAATCTTGAAATTTTACCACAAAAAACAAGAGATCATAAATTCTACAGAAGAATGTTGAATCTGTTTAAATCTACCACACCTGCTGTCTCTAATCAACTACTGAATATTATCAAGTACTATACGATATTAATATTCTGCAACAATATGAATAGCCCATAATGTATGAACAGCAACATTTCACTTGTAGATTTGCAAAATGAGGCCTTAATATAGATAAAAACATGAGTTTGTCTTGGTCCTCACATCTAGTAAAACTTCTCAAAGTTATAACTTAAAATTATTTTTATTTTGGTGTCTGGACATATCAACATCCACCTTTTCCAAGTTTATCAGCAACAAATTATCCCAGTAATACATGAAAGTATTGTCAGACCAAATATGTATCTAGCCTCACGTCTTGCCTCTGAAAAGAACTAGCCACAGTATTTCCATAAAATTCCACTGTATTTAAATTCACAAAAACATAGAAAAGACTGTGCATAGAAAAACAACCTCCAGTCAAAAGTGGCCTGGTTTTCTAACAGGCATTCCCTCAACAGTCATTCACCTCTTCACTTAGGGTTACACTCCCAGCCAAAGCGATGAAGGTGAGGACTAAATACATTCTGAGATTAAATCAATGAAGCTTGGAGAGCAATTTAGCTCAGAACTAAGTGCAGAACAACGAGCAGCAAGTCAGCCAAGTTTCTGTCCAGGCTTCACTGACTAGAAGAGGAATTACACCTCTACTTTTCAAAGTGAAGTATATTCTTTTCCAAGCAAGAAGGAAGACTCCCATAATGAGACTTTAACAGTGAAGTCTCTGAACTAGCTTTCCTGTGAAAGCTTGTAGCAACACTTGGCTCCTGTGAAACTGCAGAATGTAAAACATGGGAGAGCATGAAGTAAAACCAGCCATTCTGAGGTGCAGAAAAATCAGCCTCTCTTGGAACAGAAGAAAACAGATGCATGGAATGCAACGAAGTCTAAACTGTGCTGCAGGAAGAGACAAGACATTACTTCTATTTCCTAATAACCCCTTCTGCTTGTAGAAAGTTAAGATGACGGCCAAGTCCCCATTTGTGAAAGAAAGGGGAGGGTGAAGCTGTAAAGTCTAAGAACACAAAAAGCATACTGCATCACCACTCTTCTCAAGAAGGCATTAATAATACATTTTTAGCGTGACAATTTACAACTCGTAATTAATATTGTAACACACAGAGCATGTCCATTTGCATAAACAGAGGAACACTTTTGTGTCTAGAGGTCTTGACTTTAGGGAGGGTAACCTACGTCTCCCCCAGATACACATTTCATTATACTTAAATCTTTCAGCTTTTCAATAAAATTTAAGTGGAAGGTGTGCTTCACATCTGAACTGTGGTAGATGTAAACAACAGTCACATGCCTGACCAATGCGGGGCTCCCAGCAAAGTAAACTTGCTTTAAAATAAAAAAAGGATGTGTGCACACAAAAGAGAAAAAAAAATACACAAAGCAAAAGCAAGAATTATCCAGCTTCTACATTACAGAGAAATAAAATATGCTTCTGTGCTCCTCTCACTGTCTTCTTCCTCATCTTTGCATGCATTCCTTCCTCCCTTTTGCTTTCCCTTTGACCAACCTCAGAATTAGGAGGAACATCAAAGAATCACAGAATGTTAGGGGTTGAAAGAGAACTCAAAAAGGAACATCAATTAATTTCTTCTTACTACTAAAAAGAGGGACAAAAAGGGGTTTCATTTCAAACAGAGTAGAAGAGAAATCCCTAGCTAAAGTCCACTGTGAAAACATGAGATTTTTTCGGACCAAGAAGTCTGCAAAGCAGAAGCAGATCAGTAAAAAAAATTATTAAAATATTTACAGTTTTCATACGTATTGTCAGATTCAGAATCTCAGAATTGCTTCAGGAAGACCTTATGGTTACCAGAAAACAGTGTATGCAAGTTTATGTGCACACAGGAATTAGTATTTAATTGAAGACAATTTAAAGCTGAACTTCATGAGTCATAAAAATAAATACTGCAACACCTCACTGTCCCTTCAATTCTCAGTACATAATTGGTTTCAAAATCAGGTTTTCGCATACCTTGAGGAAGGAAGGAGGACGTCTTAGTAACCCTTTTCAGTGTTTATTTTGAAAGTTTCACAGAATACCTAGGCTTATTCCATTATTTTCCTACCTGGTTCATTGGCATTCTGGTGTTGCTGTTTAGGAACAACTTAGGAAGAAATTTCTTTACAATGAGGAAGGCATTTTTCTAGAACAGGCTGCCCAAAGAGGTGATAGATGCCCCAATGCTGAAACCATTCAAAATCAGGTTGTACAACGCTCTGTGCAACCTGATCTAGCTTGAAGATGTCCCTGCTCACTGCAGGAGGGCTGGACTAGATGACCTCTAAAGGTCCCTCCCAACCCAAACCATTCTCTGATTTCTCTCCACTACTAGGCTAAACATTATAATCCCAAATGCAAACTTTGAACAGAAAAGGAGTATTACTCAGTGAAACAGAAAATTATGTATTTCTGCTCCAAAAGGGTATTTTTCATGCCACGTGTTCTGGAGTTCCTTTCCTACCAGGAGTGAGGGGAGATGAAGAGATATTCCTCATCTCGCTCTACACTGCTCCAAAAAGAATGAGAGTAACTAAATTTTCCATCCTCGAAATAACAGCTGAAACTTCACCCTGTATTATTTCCTTCCTACATCAATACTACTTCTGCATCCCCAGGGGTATCTACAGGAATTCACACTTCTATACTAAAGAAGTATAACTAAAGCCCTTGCTTTCTGCTGTCCTGCCATAGACTGAAGTGATGCAGAATTATTTTTCTTAAACAGCACAAAGATTAGACAACAACATACTGCCAGTTACTTTGCATGGAGCCAGATTTGTGTGCTTTTAGGAGCAGACTAAGAAATGGGTGATATTTTTCAGCCACAGTAGAGACAGAGAGGGGAGGATACACTGTCAACTAAACTTGTAGAGAAGGGTTATAAGTAAGATGACTTGCATCCATATTTTAATTTAGTAGCAGGTACAAGAATGAAAGTGACTTTAATTTGCAAGCAAGTGGGGCACAGAAAGGTTTTAAAAACAATGGATCAACAAGCCAACTGATTAAACACTTCCATTGCTGAAAACCAACACTGCAAGTCAAAGTGGCTACATAAGATTCTCCCCATAATGACTCATTCTGAGTTCCTTTATTAATTTCCATAATGTTACATAGATATAATAAACTGGTAGGGGGTCTTGAGGAACTGATGACTTGTTTAAAAACAAACAAACAAACAAGAAGCTCATACTCTGATCTTAATTATATATAATATGAAGCTTACTAAAGCCTGTCTGGACTCCCTTTTTGCTAGAGTCAAAGCAAAGAAATCTAGTATTTTTATCACTGAAGAAAGGGGGAGGTTTGGCCTTCCCTCTTAGGCTATGCAATGCTCAAGATTTTGCTGTCAGAATTCAAGATTAAACAAGGACACAGAGAATAATTAGTAAAAAAAAGGTATATTTAATGGCTAGCTACATAGGATTGGTGAAGCCTCACTCTTACTACTAAATTTTAGATCAGTTTTGTAAAACTTTGTTCAAAGGCAAATATTGCACAAAGAAAAATTGCACAAATCTGCCAAAGACTAGAAGCTCAAAATAGTTGATACTTTTTTTTAAAAAAAGGAAAATATGTGCATGAAGTTTGCACTAGGGTGGTGGCTGTTCCTACACACAGTAGAAATAAAATGGCTGAAGATAATAGTCGAGGTCAGAGAAAAAATCTTGTTTCTACTTATTTTAATTACCATATAAACAGACAAAACCCTAGGAGGGATTTCTGTGACACCAAAAGACGTTTAAACTTCTGTTCACTTATCAAATTGTCCTCCTCCCCCTCAAGCTTACCTTAGGATTTGAACTATAAAATTACTTTCTTAAAAACTAATTTATTACTGCAAGTCTATTGAACACGTTATATAAATACGTTTTTATTTTAAAATACTGTATGAAATTTTTAGCAATAAACAGAAGTTTCATTTTTGTTTTACTCCTTGAATAACATAAAGAATAATCCTGTAGAACTGCCTTCACTATTAGCTTTTAACTATGCATATATAATTGTCTGTTTTCTATTCAAGTAATGCTCAGGCAAGAGGTAACCAGGAGCAATAAGACAATAATATCTATCAGGAGGATATACTGACTGATGGATTTTTAATGCCATGACCAGTGAATGCTCAGCTGGGATCAAGCTTCATTTGCACTGCTGCTAGTTGTTGAAAGAAGATATTGAGCATATGTGAGTCAGGAACACAAACCACATGGGGGAATATCACACCAAAATTGATTAACTGCTTAATTTGTAAACTGATGAGGCAAGTGCGTCAGCCTCTGATTTACATTCTGACTAACAGTAATAATGTGTTGGCTGAACATTTGGTGAAATTAACTGAGCAAGGTGTAATAAAGAATTAGAAAAGTCTTTTTACCTTAACAGCTATAACTAATTCTGATGTAATCAAAATTCTGCTGAATATGAGCAGATGCAATAAAGTGTGTGGCAATATGAGAACCTTAACATCAAAGGAAGTTTCACACAAGACTGATATTGCAGAGACAAAGCCTCACGTGCAGATCTCATACATATGTCTGAAGTATTTTGATGGAAGGTGGTATTGTTGAGTTATTTTACAAACAAGAAAAAACTATGGGAAATATTTTCTGCAACCCTTAGATGGTAATCCAGTCTTCGTGTCACTGAAATGTCACTAAAAAGTTCAGAAACAGCACAAGAACACATTAAAGAATCACTTATTTGCAAATGGCTATTTGCAATCCTCATTATAGCAGCAGCAACCATGCTAGAAAGCTTGTATGAACAGAGAACATTCAAAATTATGAATTAAGAGCATTCATAAACATGAGAACTAGCATAGTCAAGAAAGGCTGAAGAAGAACATCTGATGGGAAAGAGAAACCTGAAAAGCCAGACAGTTGCTTTGGCAACTGCAGTGTTGGAAAAGAGCCTAAAACTTAGTTTCACAAATATGTAACATCATGGTACTGTGGTAAGCAGCTCCAGCCCTGGTATTCACCTGGTACTTGCAGTTCCTAGAAGAGCATGCAGCACCTGCACCATAAGCATTTCACCTAACCCAATAAAAAGTGAAGCAAGCTAGAGCAGGGAGATGACAAGCAGTCAAGCACGTCTCCATCACTCTCCTTACTACTTGGGATACTTGGAGCCAATGGTAGACAGCAAAACAGCCAGGTCAATGAAATGTCAAGAAATGAACTGTGGAGTCCAAGGCAATAGTGGCAGAATTGAAAAACCTGGAGGAAAAGGATGGAATAAAATAAAGGCAATAACTACCCCTTTAAACTGAAACCTAACAGACTCCTGTTCCAGAGCCCCAGCTCCTTAGTCCTAATTTTGGAGTCAACAGCAAGAGGCAGATATTCTTTTGAGACTCCAGGAGGAGAAAAGCCTCAGAGCATACACTTTGATCATCCTGCCAGAAAGCACTAATGGTAGAGCAAGAAAGAGTCTAGGAAAGTAGCAGAGAAGGAAAAAACAGCAATTCTTGACAGAGGGGTTCATGCCAATTGTCTGTTTTACAATTCTGCCATAAGCACCTGAAGAAGACCCAGTGACATGCCTTAATATGCCACAAAGACAGAAGACAACAGATCATACATCAGTGTAAGGCAAGGGAAGCAAAGTTGAAAAGGAAAAAACAAGGTCCCTCTGTACAGCGAAGCCATACACTAATCTCATGCATTGCTACCATGATTTCTGTTTAATATCTTTATTGATGATTTAGATGAGGGGATTGAGTCCACCATCAGCAAATTCGCAGATGACACTAAGCTGGGAGGAAGTGTCAATCAGCTGGAAGGCAGGAGGGCTCTGCAGAGGGACCTGGACAGACTGGAGAGATGGGCTGATTCCAACGGGATGAGGTTCAACACGGCCAAGTGCCGGGTCCTGCACTTTGGCCACAACAACCCCATGGGGAGCTCCAGGGTGGGGACAGAGTGACTGGAGAGCAGCCAGACAGAGAGGGACCTGGGGGTTTGGATTGACAAGAAGCTGAACATGAGCCAGCAGTGTGCCCAGGTGGCCAAGAAGGCCAATGGCATCCTGGCCTGTATCAGGAACAGCGTGGCCAGCAGGTCCAGGGAAGTGATTCTGCCCCTGTACTCAGCCCTGGTGAGGCCACACCTCGAGTACTGTGTCCAGTTCTGGGCCCCTCAGTTCTGGAAGGAGATTGAGGTCCTGGAGCAGGTCCAAAGGAGGGCAACCAGGCTGGTGAAGGGACTCGAGCACAAGTCCTATGAGGAGAGGCTGAGGGAGCAGTACTGCTCCTCACAAAGCTTGGTGTGAGTAGTTAGTGCTACGTCAGAGACAGGAACTGCAGCAGGGTACAAGTACTACAGCAGCAACTTCATAAAGTGGCAGCTGACCTTTACTGAGACCAGGAGACTGACATGTGCCCACTCACACACAGAGGTTTTTATACTACAAAGTACTGCAACTACTCTTTCCTCCTTCCAAACCCTTAATAAGCAAGATTACTGGATTATGGTATTGCATTAAGCAGCTGGTGCTGGCAGTGGGTGAGAGGGAAAGGGGGAGAACAAAGCAGGAAGGTCTGCAGAACCTGAAGCCTTCAGCATACAATAAACAAGGAGCTGGAAGCCTTTTAAGGCTTAGCTAAAATAGATGAAAATATAAAAATATTTTTCTTCCCAAACACAGGGAAGTAAAACTTAAAGCTGAAAATTAACTGCCCACACTTTTATTAATGTTGACCAGCTTGTTTTTCCTTGTTTCACCTGCAACAACCTGTTAGCTTAGGATGATGGCCTGTGTACAGTAAAAACCTCAGGAGCATACTGAAGTGACAAGTAAATTCAGCCTTCAAGAACTCAAAAATGAAAAAGGAATGTCACATACCAGAATATAGCACCTTCTCTACAAGTAAAACAGCTCAGTAATTATTTTTTTCAAAGAGAAGCAGCTCACAGATATTTCTACAACCACACAAAAGCTGAAATATTGACAGTATTTGTTTTTTATTATTGATTTGGGGAGAGGTCTATAATAAGAAATCATTCTTGAATTTATGAAACTTGTATTTCCAAACATACATGTATATACATTTATATATTTATATAATCACAGTAATTTGAGGGGAAAAACTGACAAAGGCCATTTTAAAGATTAGTACTTCTGAAAACCTGTATGGAATCTTGCATTGCATCTGGATGCTAATTCCAAGACAACTAAGAAGTCAGACACCAAGGAGGAGAAACCCAGTCATCTACATTGGAATTCTGGCATGCAAATACACAGTATAAAGTCAAACCAAAATCTACTTAATCATAAATTTATTCAGAAAAGACCTTCAAACCCAGAAGGTTGTAATGGAGAGCTGATTTCTTCCTTTTTACTCATCTCTGTAAGCCTGAGTGAGGTTTTTTTATTGTTGCTTTATTGTTGCTTATTGTTAAAGGTGTTTTGTTTTGGGTGGGTTTTTTTTAGGCTTTGGGTTTTTTTTTCTTTTAATGGAATTCAAACCAACTCTGCAATTAACTCAAAGGAAGTGTGTATTGGAAGAATGTAACTGGGGTAACTCTGAACCTGGAGAAGGAAACTGCACCCCTCACAACCTGCACTTAGACTGCTTGTACTATTAGCTGCTATTTAAAGGCAAATTGCACTTTGCAGTCTCTGTAAGCACCTAACTTTGGTTTAGGGCTTTCTGCTGTAACTCTTTTAATGGAGCAAATTTCTCCTTCCTGGTCATGTTTTTAGGATGTTGTCCTGTAAGCACAGGGATTTTGTAAATTCAAGCTTATAAAGATACTAAATGAGATGTTAGCCAATGACCTTTCTGAAAGCAAAGCCAAATTAATTTGAAATGGGGTAATTACATAAAAATAACACATCCAAAAATAAACTTGGAAAAAATTAAAATTGGAGATGCTGAATTTCCTCTCATCTCCTAGAAAGTTTCTGATTAGAGCCAGAATATGTGAAACTAAATTTTTATTGACATAGGAGAACAAGGCTCTTTAGAGAAAAATGTCTTTTCTTTGTACCTACAAAATGTTTCAACTAGGTGATGTCTACTTATTTCTAAGAAAATGTGGCATGTGAAGACAGTCACTAAATGCTTGGGGCACAACTGAATCAGAGGGTTTGTTCCAAAAAGTGCATCAGGCCTCTGTTCAACTGCATGGAAGGCAGAGAAGGGGAACACCTGTAGGTAAGAATCTTCAAAAGACCTTGTTGTTTTTAGTGAATGCTAAGTCCATGGTTTATAACTGAGCTGCAGCCTCTGCACTAGGAAAGAGGATCAACATGAGGTACGGGGAAAAAAAATCACTTAGTTGGTAAAAACATGGTCAGAAAACACCATTTCCAACAATGCAGAGAGAGTGGTATGTGCTTACAACAAGCACTAAAGGCAGAGTGACCATGGGGGTTGTCTGAGACTAACAAGTGTTTCTTCCAAGAATTTGTATTATGAAAATTGCAGGCTTTTGCTCAAAACACACCACGACACCTGTGCATGCTGCTACCAAAGCCCTGGGAAACTGTCTCCCTGAAACCCTTCTAGCAAGTCTCTCATATATAGTTATTGTAATATGTTTGATGTGTAAACAGTTGGTATCAAAGGGCTTGGGTGCCGCCCACCAATGCTGACTCTGAGCAAAGAATTCAGTTCTGCCTGCCTCTCCTCATAGTAATACAAAGCTGGTATGATACGGGAAATTTAGACATGGGGTAAAGGGAAAATCCCAAAGGGAATCTCAGCTTTGGTCTGATAACTTTATTTTAATCAAGAAGAATACAGTTTGTGGCAATCCTAGGAGGTAAACAAGCACATTAACTTTTACACAAGAAAGTTTTAACTAAGACAAAGCTGTGCTTTGTGCTAAACCCATCTTGTTTATCTTCTCATCAGGCACAGAGGCATAGAGGGAACAAAAATGTGACAGATTACCATTTGAGTGTGTACTACACAATAACTTCATATGCTACAATAACCTATATGAAAAAACATTTGGGTCCCTTCACAAAATACATACTCTAGCTACTTCCTGCAGAAAATACTTATTGCTTCTATCAGTAACACTGTCACTATCATTCTCAGCCTCTCATTCCCCAGTCATTTTTGAGAAATCGTTTCCCAATTTCATGTGTTTAAGAGCCCCAGTTCTACCCAAGTTCTTAGATCACAAAGGTCTTGTTCACAGTAGCATTTCTCTGCTCATAGGTCAAAAAGCCTATTCTTCAGAGCTGCCTGACATTACAGGCTCTTTTACAATGCTGTAATGGATCTTTAAAAACATCTCAAAATATCACACAGAAACAGCAGTTCTCAGTGGTGATATACCATGATATAAGCCAAATAACAATACTGAATTCTGTTACAGTTCACAAAGTTGACATTTGCTGAAGAAGGTACATACTGTGATGCTCTTTAGCTACTGGGACAACTGGCCATTTCCCTGCTACCAACTCCCCACTGGGACAACTGCATGCCAGTCAGCAGGTGGTGCTCCTTCAGCATTGTGAACAGAACCTCCCTCAGGGGCAGGTGGCTCTGCTTATGGTACTCTGATTTCCACAAAGAAACCACGTATATACAGAGGAGTTCCCTAGATATACACGTGTGGAAAAACACATATACTTCCTGTGCATGAGTAGAGTTGCCTGCTCCCAAACATTCTGTTCATGGTGCTGAAGAAGCACCACCTGCTGACTGGCATGAGGTTGTCCCAGCCCTGAGTTAGCAGTGTAGAAGTGTCCATGGCCAGCTGGCCCTTTCCTGTTCCTGATGGCTGAAAATTTAGAACAAAGCTTAAAATAAACATCCTCCTCAAGACATGGAAACATAAAACACTTAATCTCCAAGTCAGAACTACATGTGTGCCTACATGTAACATAGCACACAGATACTGGGGTTTTTATGAACTTCAGAAGGGTCTTTCAAAACAGTCCCTCCCGTATACAGCCTAAATTTTCCCTGACCAACAAATGCACATAGAGGTGATGGTGAACCTGTTTCCTATATTGACACCTCAAGGCACTCCACTTGACAGAAAGCAGAAATAAACTCTGGTCAGTTTATCTAGTGTGGCAGAGCTACATGTGAGAACTACACAACTGATTAATCCTGGCCATGTCTCCTTTGAAAAGGCCCCATCTGACAACTGAGCAGAGCCCCTCCTGGCTCCATCACCTTGTGCTCCTGACACCTGCAACTGAATCAATGTTTCTCTTTACCAGCCTATTCCACTGCAAAATAAAATTAAAAGTTGTACATCTGCATCTGCAAAGTGATGTGTGCAGGCTAACATGCAAAGCTGCACAAAAGGAAATGTGGTATTTTTTCTATTCCATAGAAAAAATGCCCCATATAAGTTTTTGGGTTGTAATGGCTGATTAGTCATCACAGAATCACTTCCATTTTAAAGTCACAGAAAAACAAGGTAAACATGTCTTAAAAGCAGCAGAAGAATCCAGTCCTGGCCACACCCTCCTATCATGGGGCTGAAGCCAGAGTTACAAAACCCAGAGAGGTACACGGGATAGCCCAACAGATGACACTAGATTTAAAAGGAAAAACAAAAAAACAACAGGCAAACAAGCGAAAACCAAACAAACAAAAACCAAAACAAAAAATCCCCCCAAACAACAAACAAGCAAACCCACAAAAAAATCCCNTCCCCGCCTCTCCCTTCCCCCGGTGAATACACGGGTGCTCGGCAGAGTTTCACGACTCGCCCTTTTTTCTCAAATCAGGCAAAAAACGCAGCCGGCTGCAACGGCCGGTGCCGTAAAGCGAGGCGCAGGCGGCGCGTCATCTGAGGAGGTCCATTCCCGGGTGGCTAAGGAGCGAAGATGGCGGCTGGGGAGGTGAAGTCGGTGCTCTTCGTCTGCCTGGGTGAGCAGGGCGAGAGAAGAGGCGGATCTTCTCCCCTCCTCCTCCCGCCGTTCTTCGCTCTTCGGGCGGGGGTGTAGGGAGCGTGGCGAGGCGGGGGTCCCTGCCGCTGGATGGGGCTCGCCCGGCGGGGTTGCGGGCAGGCCCGGCCTGGAGCAGGCACTGCGGTATCTGCCTTCGCGGGGAGGGCCGGAGGGCGGAATCCCGTGTTGATAAACGCGAAGGTCGTTGTGGGGGAAGAGCGGCTCTTTAATACGCACAAAGTAATGCGAGCTGTGACTTAACTACTGTTCCTGAAGACCAGCCCATGTGCGGTGGTTGTGAACAGCATTCTGCAGCGGGCTGCTCGGTGCTCGGCTTCGGGGGTAGGAAGGAGGGAAGGGAAGGGCGCAGCCAGCGTCCAGAGGCCGCCTGTGTGCCGGCAGCGGTGCCTCCTGGGGGCGGGCTGCAGTCCTGAGCACCTGACGTTAAAAAGGAAGAGAAAACGGTGAAAAGGAGGACTGGAGTTAATAGAACTGTCTCTGTAAGAAGAGGGGAAAATGTTAGGGCTTGTAAGAAAAAGCATTTGGTGGAGGGTAAAAAGGATTTTGATCGATGGAATTATAGCCATCATGAAAAGCAGTGAAGAGAAAATGGTTTTGAAGGGCTACCTAAAAGAAGAACTAGGAAACATATATATATATATATATATATATATACACACACACACACACACATACATATATATATATACACACACACTACTGTTTTTTAAGTATTCTATGTATTTAAGTTGTGAACCTCAAGTAATGGAAAACAGTTGTGTTAAATGGGCTCATTAAGGGTTTGGATGCTTTCCTAAAGCTTAAGATAGTTAATAGCTGATAAGAAAGATAATCACTTGCATCTTCACAATCAACAAATTGCTAACCTGTCTGCATGGATTACAGGGCTCTGCCCCATTTTGTACATGCTTTTCTTTTACTGTTCCCTTTTGGGGATAAAGCCTAGAGAGCCTTTGGTTCTCATCTGAGGAGCCTTTAACATTATCTGCTTCTTAGCCTTACCTACATGTTAAGAATTGATCCCTGTCATTTTGCCAGTTTTGTTACAAAACCACTGGTTCGTATGTGGTAAGGTTCTTTGCTATCTGCTTTTCTGTTGTAACAGGAGAAATGCAGATAAGATGAAAAGCAAAACAAGAGCTTAGTATTGTGAAATATATTCTGATGTTTACCTTAGAGTAAAATCACTCCCTAATCATAATTTAGGTAAAATATTCTTTAGTAAAGGATTATCAGGTTTTGTATGTTTGGGTGCCAGTGACCTGGACAGACTTTTTTTTTTATGAAACCTTCTAATTATTATGCATTATTCTTTCCAAATACTGTGTTCTAACGGCAGTAGTAATCTTTACAGCACAGTTCATATGTATCTATGAGTCTGTAAACCCATGAAGGTGATTTGCACTGTACCAAGATCCTAATCCAGTTATGTCTTTGAGGAATTGTTACTAGTAGAAGTTAATACAATAATTTAGGTGAAATTAGTAACATTAAACTTGAGGAAAGGGTGAACAAGTCAGGACTGGTGTTAATAGGATAATTTTTTTTTTTTTTAAGAAAATGTTGTAATTATCTTTTAAATTTTGTCTTCTATGTTACTATGGTTATAAAAAAAATAACCATAATGACATGTGGTGTGTGAGAAATCTAGTTAATGTGGCAAGTACTCATTTTTTCCAGTCAAGTCAATACTCTTTCTAGTCTAGTTTTGAAGGCAGCTTGTTTTTTTTCCTACTTGAAGTTTGCTTGCTTTTTTTGTTAGTCGTGAAGAGAGATACTTACACCTTAATAGATTTTTTTTCCTCCTGAATTTTATTAAAAATAATAGCTGTGGTTGCTGCGGAGAGTATTAACTGGATTTCTAGGATTGCATTTATCTGTAGTATTTTGTGCTGATTAATGGAGCACATTAATTCTGAAGTTTGCCACATTTAATGAGAGCTGATCCCTGAAAGTACAAGCTTTCATGGAAAAACTACATTTTCTTTCCACATTAAATTGAAAGAAACATACTACTGAAGTATCTATTGACTGTTCTTTGTGATTAGATAAGCAGATACTCATTACATAACAAAATATAATCTAGTTAATGTGCATAATAACTACATTAATGATTAGAGTTCCCCATCACTGAGAAATAATGAAGCACCCAGCAGCATATGTGATTACAGTACATGTAAAAGCACTGGGATGTGGGGTTTTTTTTAAATTTTCTTTTAGGCAAAATAATAATTAAAATTGGAGGTGAGCCAAAATGTGTTTTGTCCTTTTTACACTTGCATAGTTCATCTAGTTATTGATTGAGCTGCAGAAATGATCCTAATGTCATGCTGTATTACATCAATTAGCTGCTTTCACTTATGATTTCTCCAGTATAAAATAACAAGCTGCATGGGCATCTTGGACTAGGCACTGACTTCCTCATCTCCTACATATATGGAGAATGGGTTATAAGACTGGGGAACAGCAAGCAAAGTGGTTTTGGCTAGGTCACTCAATATTGGCAGTAGAGATCTAGGCTGCATAAAATAGTTTCTAAAATTACAGTGTATTGAGTATGAGGAAATTGTTTTACATTCACAAAGAGATTTGAGTTGCTTAATTCAATTGTCACCATCTATTCAATGCCTTTAGCTAAATACCAGGCTTCATGGGACAAAATACCATTTATAGCTGCAGAATAGCAAAGAAACACCTTGGATAAAACACTGAATCATAGTATCATAGAATGTTAGGTTGCAAGGGACCTCAAGGATCATCTGGTTCAACACTTTTAATATTATTGTTCATATGAGATGTCTCAGCACCCCTTCAAGGTGAGATTTAAAACTTTGCAAAGTGGGGGAATCCACCACTTCCCCTGGGAGACCATTCTACCATCTGACCGTCCTCATAGTGAAAATTTTTCCTCTTGTATTCAAATGGAATCTCCCCAGAAGCAGCTTGGGCCCATTGCACTTTGTCTTGTCCATGTGACTCCTTGTAAATAGGGAAACTTCATCTGCTTTGTAGCTGCCCTTTAAGTACTGGAACATTGTTATAAGGTCTCCCTTAAATCTAAGTCATCCTGGGGGATGGCTCCTCCTTTCTGGGGTGCCAACCTCTCCACTCATCTTAGTGTCATCAGCAAAGTCCATCAGGGTGCTCTTGATCCCAACATCCAGGTGGATGGAAAACAGCTGAGGTTCTTATCAAGCTGCCAAAATATACAAATACCATTTTGTGGATAAAGAAGAGAATGTTAGATAAATGTAAGGAAAAGACCTTCCTTCTGTGCATTATTAGTGAGATGAACATAATGCCTTAATTAATCTGTGTTACAGAATGATGCAGAAGTACTAGAGTTGAAAGCGTGGTTGTAAAGTGTTGTTGGAATTAAAAGTATTAGGAGTCTGGAGTCTGGTTGGTGGGTGTAGGTGCTGATGTGCTGAAAAGTTTTATTTTTACTGGGGAACCTTGATGTTGCTGAAAAAAGCATAATGTTCCAGTACTTGATAACTCAGTATAATTAATCTTGCTGCAGGGAAAGATTTTTAAAATGTGAACATGCAGTGAATTAGTTGCTTATTTGACTGCCATGAATCCTGGTGAATCATGTTGCTATCAACATTAATTACATTGACTAAGCCTCAATTAGCTGTTGAAACCCATTGCTCCTGTAGACATCCACAGTTAGGAGGTATCTTGAGCCAAAATTAATATCTGCTTAGATAATATGTAAACACACACACACACATAAACTAATGTTCCACTTCTGAGAGAAATCCCACTGTGTGTTGGTAATTGGGAGATGTATAGAAGTTAGGTGATGTTGCTTATGTAGCTATATACTTGGGTGTTTCAGATAGAGTGTAAGTATTTAGTGAACTTGACTGTGAATGGGAAGGCTAGGGAATCAGGACTAAAATCAGAGCTGTGAGTGGTTCCTTATGAAGCTAACTGTGCCAAGTATGACAAGATAGACTTAACTGGAAAGAAGCAGAAAGCATGATGAAGTTCAGGCAAAAATTTTAGTACAGAACAGAGTGAATGGTAAGTTTTAAACTCCTGCCAACAAAGGGGTCCTAATGGATGATGTAAATGATAGTGGGTAGCAGAATTACAGTCACTGAGATGAACTTACTGTGCATGGAAAGTAAGTAGAGTTAAAAGCAAGTTTTTAAAAGTGAGAGAATGAAAGCTAATAAAACTTATGTTACAAGCTTCAGACAGAAGAAAAAAAAAAAAAGGAAGAAGAAAAAAGCATCTGCATTTGAGGAAGATTCAAAAGAGAGACTTGAATAAGGAACAATGAAGATAGGAAAGCAATTGTGAGAATAGATTATTGGATCAGCAGTACCCAGAGATGAGCTGTGAACCTGAGCATAAAATGTGTTCAAGTTGTCTTTCCTGTCAGTAGAAGCAACACTTCCATTTCTGTATGGGAATGGGTCAAAGATTATTGCTGACACTGGAGTAAGAACTCAAATACTTAAGCATTGGCTTGAACAGCCATCAGTGGAGTCCTTTTTCCTAGAAAATGAATGAGAAAGCATAACGCCATAGAACTGATCAACAAATGGTTCCAGTACTGATTCTGCAACTGATGTTTGAGTTTCTTGTCCTTGGATCATCATATTTGGAGGAGTCTGTAGGACCATCAGTGGGCAGATGCTCTCTAGGTATGGCTTTTTTATGATTAAAAACTGCAACATAAGGAGCTTGAAATATAAAAAATATGAAAAATTAATGGAGAAGGTGGAGATTCAGAGAACTTGAAAACTGATATCTTCAGCATAAAAAGAGCATGATCCAATCAATCAGAAATACAACAAAGGAGAAAGGAACACCAGAGGATAGGTGGGAAGGGTAAGGTGTAGATAACATTTAAAGGAAACATGGTTCAACTCCAAGGAGGAAGGTAGTCTTCCTATGAATATTTTTGTGAGATTTCCCCCTTCAGTTCTCAATTATGGCTGTAAATCCATAACTTAGGAAACACTGTACATCTGTGAAGAACCTCAACAAAGCCTGGAAAGACTTTGGAATGTAAAACTGGGTATGAAATGGATAGAAATTACAGTGGGGAAGGGATGGTGACTGGAAACAAGGAGTGAAGTTAGTGAGATAAGATAGGGCTATGCATTAATG
The DNA here is from genome assembly GCA_038090715.1 of Florisuga fusca. Taxonomy (NCBI): domain Eukaryota; kingdom Metazoa; phylum Chordata; class Aves; order Apodiformes; family Trochilidae; genus Florisuga; species Florisuga fusca. Next base: position 8,707,561 of record JAAWXA010000029.1, on the reverse strand, counting down.
ATAAGATGAACAATAATAGGCACAAGGAGTAGCATGGGGAAACAGTGTGAATATAATATTGCAGAGTATGCAGAGAAAAGAGCTTCTGTTAAACCAGTTTTGGGTTTCTGTGTATAGTCCCCAAGAACAGATTTGAATTGTGATTACAGTTCCTTAATAGTGTAAATACCTCCAGTAGTGTTTGGAATGTGTCTTTGTGGAAGACGATTTTTAATACACAAACTAGGTTACATGTTTGTCCCCAAAATAAGGTAACTGTACTTCCTAGTTACTGATGGAAGTGGTATGTATGTGTGTGTGTGTATATATATATATATATATATATATATATTTTTAGTCAGTTGTCATAGTGCCGTTCAGTATGATACTTGCTATGATATTAGCAAAGATGATATTTACAGCATTTTTAATTTTCTTTTTTTTTTAAGTAATGAGCAGGTTATATACAGAATAAAGAAATACAGTTCAGGTAAAACAGAAGGTTAAACAAATATAAAAGCCCAAGAAGGATTTATTTCAAATCCACAATTTTGAAATTCTGGGAGCCAGCTAATGAATTAGTAGGATGACTAGTATTAACCAGTTCTTATTACTGAAATCTTTAGTGTAGTAATGAAACTTACTGTTCATGCACAAGTTGCATAGGATCATTCATACAGAGGAAAAACTTCACAGGGAGAAGTAGGTGGCCTCAGCAGTTGGTGCAGTGGAAACAGAATTTGATAGTTTTGAAAGAAGACTTAAAGGTCACTTATTTGAAGCAACAGAGGAAGAGGGAATGGACAAATTAGAACTAGGGGATTATGGCTGCAAATTTGATACTTATGAAGGAGTCAAATATGATTGTAGAAGTTATCTCAGGTTATTTTCAAAAGAGCAAAGTAAATATTTCTGACTTGTGTTAAATTGGTAAAAACTTTTCCTGCAGTATAGTATATGATTTTATTTGTCATGATTCAAGAAAGAATTCAGATAAAAACAAGTGCAGAGTTGGCTTAACTGGAGTGATTAGATAAGGGTCAGTTAATTCCGTGAGGAGAGGGAGCTTGGTTTGTTTAGTTTAGCACAGCTACCTTTGACAAGGGGGCCTGTATCTGTTGAAGGAAGGAAAGGTTTTTAAGACAGTGATGTTAATCAAGATCAGATGAGCAATAATAATTATTAAGTGGTGATTGGAAGGTTTACTCACTCAATTACAGAAGTGAGTTTTATCTTTCAATTTATTCCTATGTTCTCTACCATTTTTGTAACTATTTTTCTTCCGAGATTGATTTAGTTTCTCTGCTTGGAATAAACTAGTTCAAACAAAGGAACCCATATGCTTTCTCCTGGAAGATCATCTACTGCCATCAAAATTGACATAATGTTTCAGCAGTCTCAGTGGTCAGCCAGTTCCTTTCACCCATTTACTGACTTGATGGTCTCTAAAATTTTGAAAACAAACTTTTAATACTTCAGTGGTTCACTTAGCCACGTAGTTGTTTGGTTTTTTTTTATTGTTGGCATGATTGACACCAAGTTATTAAATACTCAGGTCATACCAGCTTCTTCCTCTTTAGCAGTGAAATATCTTTCTTGATATTTTGTTTGACAATATAAGCATGAAAATGAGGCTCAGTCCCTGATCTGATTTTTTTGTTTGTTTTGTTTTTTTTTTTTTCCTTCTCTGCTGTAATTTTAGCTTTGTTTATAGCCATTTCAGTTTTTTTACTGATGGAGATTTGGAAAGTATTTAATCAGTAGTAGAAGAGTCATTTATTTGAAAGTATAGGAATGAATGTTGTCGTTTGTGATATATTACACTTACCTGCTCCAAAGTCAAAGATGACTTAAGAAGTTAGAGGTTCTCTTTGATGTAAAGTCTAGAATTTTTTGTAGGATTTATTGTGTATCTGGGTGGCGTATTAAATTCATGACTATCCATCTAGTTACTCGGAATTTGTGAAGGAAGAAAAGGCAGAAAGAGTTCAAGTAATAATAGACCTCATTGTTGTTGAGACATTTGATTCAAAGAAAATGTATTCTTGCATGCGTGTTTGAAACATTTACCCTCAGCAGTGTAACAAAAATGCTGTAGATCCATTGTTTCTGCTTTTTAAGGGGCACTGTATCATGGTTGAAATAGGTTCTTAGTGACAATAAAGTCAGATCAAGTGGCTAGTGCAATTGAATGCCATTGGGAAGGAAGACTGTAAAATACAATTCTCTAGTAAAGCATTAGTTGAAGTTTGCTGCTGTGTAGGAAGATTTGTAGATAAAGATGACTTGGTGCCATTTAAATTCCATCATTTTGCCAAAGTCTTCAGTGGTCATGGATTCTTTGTGAAAAGCGAGCAATGTATTTGCACAGTATTCCTCCTATTTATTTTTATGTTACATCTTTTCATACAATAATACACATTTCAAGAGACTGATGGCTTGCATAGATTAATAGAATGACGAGGGTGGGAAGGGACCTTCAAACTGGATCAGGTTGCTCAAAGCCCCATCCAGCCTAACCTTGCAAACTGGTAATGCTGGGGCATCCCTAACTTCTCTGGGCAATGCGTTCCATTGTCTTACCACTCTCATTGTAAGAAAATTTCTTCCTTATGTATGATGTAAGTCTGTCCTCTTTCAGTTTAAAACTGTCAGCACTTGTCCTGCTACTACAGCTAGAAAGACTGCAGTAAGATCTCCCCAGTCCTTTTCTTCTCCAGGTTGCACAACCCCAGTTCTCACTTAAGAGACATTCCATCCCTCTGATAATGTTTGTGGCCCTCCTCTGGACTCATTCCAACAGGTCCATGTCCTTGTGCAGGGCACCTGAGAACTGGACACATTACTCCAGGTGGCATCTCATCAGATTGCAGCTGAGGGGCAGAATCACCTCCCTTGATCTGCTGACTATACTTCTTTTGATGCAGCCCAAGATATAGTTGGCTTTCTGGGCTGTAGGTGCATGCTGCCAGCTCATGCCCAATTTTATACCCACCGGTATCCCCAAGTCCTTCTCTTCAGGGCTGCACTCTACTCCTCTAACTCCCATCTTATGCTCCTGCTGGAGATTGCCCCAAACCAGGTGCAGGACTCTGGATTTATATCCTTGCAGAATCTCTTGGGTTATAATAAGATAAGCAATCCACATTCTACCTAAGTAAATAAAGGTCTTCAGTCTGCTCTGTGCTGATAAAACCACACAATAACTGATTCTTCATCTTTAATTGTCAGAAATTTCACTATGATCTTCTGTTTCTGTAGGAAACATTTGTCGCTCTCCAATAGCTGAAGCAGTTTTTAGAAAGCTTGTAACTGATGAAAAGGTTGAAAACAAGGTAAGCTCTTTATTTCTGTTTCTGCCTAAAAAGTAAGTGCCTTTTAGCCAGTTATTAGAAGTATAAGCAGTGAGAAAGGAAACATAAAAATATAAATTTGTTTTTCTTTAGTGGAGGATAGACAGTGCAGCAACATCCACCTATGAAATAGGAAGCCCTCCTGACTATCGAGGACAGAATTGCATGAAGAAGCATGGCATTCCCATGAATCATATTGCCAGGCAGGTACTGTACTTACATTTTCTTTAAATATGTATATGTATTTGTTTTGTTACAGTGGATGACAGACAGTGCTGCTGTTTCAGACTGGAACGTGGGGCTCTCCCCAGATGCAAGGGCTTTAAGCTGTCTAAGAAACCATGGCATTGAGACAGCACATAAAGCACGGCAGGTAGAAGAGAGAATATTTTCTTTTTTATTCATACCCATGCTTTGTTTAGCCCTAACCATTACAATCACAGAAGTCATTTGACCAATGCATGGTTAAACATCAGGTGATAAATGCAGTATTTCAAAGGACTCCAAAGGGGCCTAACTCTTCTAGTTGGGGTTGTTGAACTGCTTGTTATTAAGCTTCATTGGAAATATGACTAGGAAGCACTGGAGCACTTTCTGCATTATAGAAAAATCCTGCTTTCAGATGTTTAGTATTTTGGGCATTTTTCTGAAACACTTTTTAATACTTATTAAAATTTGACTTTCTGTAGTAGTCTGTGATGCTACTTTCAGCAAGGAATTGTATTTTTATTTAGCAGGTCCAATGTAGACTACCTGTTCACCCATCAGAAAAAGCTTCTGCTCTTACATGGAGATTTTGAAAAGAAATTTAGAGTGCTAAATTAGAACAAAGGCACTCAAACCCAAGATTAGTAGTGTGACTGATGGTAACTTCAGAGATAAACATACCCTCAAAGCATTCCTTAGTCAATGATGGATTTGTCATTTATTGAAATCTGCTAAGTTTTGCCAGAGCTCACCTCAGCTGTCTTTAACAAAGCAATGTGTATATCCATGCTGCATTACAGAGAGGTCAGAAATAAATGTGTCAAATGTCTGTTTAAATTATTCAGACACTCAAATAAATGCGCATAACTTGCAACAGTTAATTATTCTCTGGATATGAGATATTCCTTGAGGGCTTGACCTTTACTTACCTTGAGTTTATGCCTCTAGTTCCTGTACTGACAAAAAGTTGAACTAGTTTTGTTACTATCTTCCATTTCAGTTCCCTTCAGAATTTTACTACACCTTATTGAGATCATATTTACTTTCTTCACCTTCAAAATTTTTTCAACTTTTAAAATAAATTCCCTCAATTAGTTGCCCACTGCTGACCTTTTCTCATGTTAATCTCTGTTATATAACAACAGAAAATTAAGCACAATATAGTTTCAGATTTTCTAGTTTTACTGTTAGAACAATTACTGGATATCATTCGTTGTGATCTTGTTACAGGTTCTTGATTTACTATTTATCAGTGCTAACAAACAGCATTATTTATCATTATACAAGTTAAATGGTACTGAAACTAATCAGACAATGTTCCAGTGATGGTAATTTTACATGTTTGTATTAAAAGATAAGCCTTGGAAACTTTTGGATATTACTTGAGTGGTTTATGAGCAGTTAAACAAAAGCAAAATATCCAAAACCAGTTGATCATCTGTCTTGAAACAAATGTGCTTCTTTTGCAAAGAGGGAAAAAACCCAAATACTTTATTGAAGACACTTACACACTCTGGCAAGTGAAGAGATTTTTAAAGCACAAGGGCCTACAATGTTGTACATACAGGGAGAGAAAATTAAGAATGAGACAACAAAATGAAAGAATAACAGGATGAGAATTTGTCAGAAACAATCCCAGTAGAAGCAGTTTCTTTTACAAATAAAATTATCAAATCCATGAACTACAGGTAACTGTTTATTTTGCACTGATGTTAACTATGCAACTCCAATATCTTTTTCAAACTTCTGTCAAATGGTCTCTGCTGATTCTCCAAACTGTGTCTTGTAGGACTTCTGGAAAGAGGGATTCAACTGTGTAGAGTAGGACTTTTCAGAGTGGTCATGTTAGTACCAGTGAAAGTGTTTTTGTTACAGTATTAGAGACAAACTTGAGGATAGAATTTTGGATGTGATTTCTCTCAGAACAAATGAAATATTTAATATGGAAGCTGCAGTTGAGGGATTTATCTTCTGACTACCTCATGCTATTACTCTCCTCACTGCTGTGGAAGAGTGTTACTCACCCAGTGAAAGGCAGTTTCTTTCGTGTGATTTTGTGCATAATTACAATAACCATGGATTGTATCTTTTTTTAATTCAAAACTCATAAATGCTAGAGGATTAGGATTGATTTACGTAAGAGAAAATGCTGAATTGGTTCCATCCTACCTATGTGAATTTTAAGTGAAAAGTGAAGTATAATATTATGTGTCTATTTATATATAAAATACAGATTTTGTTAATATTTCAGTTGATGTTATGTTCCTATATGTTGTTGCAACTCTTGAAATTTTTTAAGCTTTTAGTCTTCATGCACAAAGCAGACAGGTATTAATCAGTTTCACTTTTATTCATGCTGAGGCCAAAATTGATTTATGTATGAGTCATAGAGTGCCTTTGCCTCAAATATGAAATTGAGATTAGATGAAGGTTGTATTAAATGTTTTCCCAACTTGATATATTTGAGGACTACTGCTTGTCTTTGGTTTTTAGACTGAGAAAAGGAGCTTTTCCTTCTGTAAACAAAGGGAAATGGTTAACAAATAAATTGGAATGATTGTGTTTCTCCACTGAAGGTTTCTAAAAATGGTTTGATACTTTTTTTTTTATGTCAACTTCATATTGTCAGTATAGTTCCATCCAAAGTTGACAACTTGTGCTCTGCCCTGTTCTTCTCAAAATGTACATAAATTTCTATGTCCTCAGTTTCTTCCCTGTTCTGAGGAAGATTCAATTCACTCAAGTTTGCTCAGTTAAGGATTTTGTATCCAATAATACTCTAGGGCTTTAAAAGACCAGCAATCTTTTTTTTAAGGCTACCTTGACACCTGTGTTAGTGCTGATTCAGAGGTAATAGCTGTCAAGTTGTCAAGTATACAGAGAATGTGGGAAGTGTGGCAGGTGTGTTTTTCCTTTTCATTGGGTGTTACTTTATTCTTACATAGGTCTGTACTACAAAGAAATCTATGCCCACATACTTTACAGGGGACAGTGTCCAGCTGTGTAGAGCAATCAGAAACAGCAACTTGAGGTACTGCTTAGAGTTGCCAGGAAAACAGAGCTATTTCCACTGCAAAAATATTTTCGTAGGTCAGAGGCATTGCATGAATACAGCAAATATTTTTACAGTGAAAGTGCAGTCTGCATTAGTTTTCACCATTAACCCTTTCTATTCAAAAGCCTCCCCTCTGCCTTCCCTTCCATTTTCCTTTTGTGGAATGTTTTATTTGTGCCTTTACCCTGGTGATAATTTCTCTAGGTTTTCCCTTACTTCTGTAGTGGGAGCTTAGTCAGTATCTGTTTGCTGTTGCACAAAAAAATAAGTGGGTTTTTTTTAATCTAAAACCTTTTTTTAAATATGCAAACATTTTTTACAAGTTAAAACTCTGATTTAAGTTTTGGATTTTTATCTGCTCACTTGCTTACTTACTTCTCTAGCCCATCCTTCCCACAGATTCCCTAAAGACCTATACTGAATGACCTTTCCAAGTTTCTTTGTTACAGTTCTCCACATAGGACTATGCACAAAATGCAGTCTTAATGTCAACTCATTATAGGTTTTACTCCACTTATTCATCCCCGTTATGGACATTTGTTTCAGATATCTTATACTAGTGTTTAACTGGTGTTCAACTATACTGTTTTTTGTGGACATCGTCTGGGAAAATTATAACCCAAGCTAAGACTTAAACATAAATTAAAATATAATTAAACTGGTAAAAATCTGCAGCCAACCTTTTTCTTGTACAGATAGTAACATCACTGCTTAAGTTAATGTTTATCTGCAGTGTTTGCCTACCTGGCTCTAAACTCAGATCTGTGAATTTAGTTAATATTCATGTTTAAGAGTCAGTAATTTACAGGAAAGAAAAATAAAATATGATGGTAGAAAGATGTACAAATAGAACTCAGATTATTTTTTTTTCACATCATACCATAAATTTGAATTTCGATGCCCTAAAATACTGTGAATGCATTTTTTTAAGAGACTTTAACTTATACCATCATACTTCACCTTGAGTTTCATTTGGTATCCTTTTCTGGGCAGTGACAAAATTTCTAGATTGAAAGTATTGAACTGAATTCCAGGTTACCATTTTTGTTTTCCCATCAGTAATTTGTCTGCATTTTTATTGCATGGTTCCCACAACTGGAAACCTGCTTTAGCTTTAGTAACTGGAAAGCATTAGAAAAGTCACTAATAATGATGTTAGAAGTTGATGCATGAGATTTTTTTTTTTAAGTATTGGTAATTTTTTTGATGGAAAACTTCCAGATATAGATAAATAAACATTTTAAATGCCTTATGGTATTGTAAACGTTCATGAAGGTACAGTTTTATTCTTTTGACCTTTGTCTCTAATAAATCAGAACTACTAAATTTGAACTACTTTTTTTTCCCCTTTTTGTAAATCAAAATTTAGATTAAAGCACGTATTTCTAATTCTAGGTTACTAAAGATGATTTCCAGACCTTTGATTATATCCTTTGTATGGATGAAAGCAATCTAAGGTAATATATGAAGAGAGAAAACAAATTCTTATGGATTCCTTGTAGTGATCCTTAAGTCAACATGTCATGTTTTACTGCTTACCTTGTCTTGTTGGTGTTTGTTGTTTGGTTTGGTTGTTGGGGGTTTTTTGTTTGTTTTTTTGTTTGTTTGTTTTGTAATTATTTTTTTAATGCATGTGTGTATGATACCCTAGTTGATGATAGATGGCTTCTTCTTCTAAGAAGTTTAGTGAGCTAGAACTCAGTGGTTTATTTGTGTTCTACATGCCACTCAAGGATTAAGGTAATGGAGATTTTGTGTAGTGTGTGCTATAGATGTGCAGCTGATGCCAGTATAGTTAAGACTGAGGGATGACTCAGTGACTTCTGATGACTTCTGAGGAGCAGCTGAGATCACTTGGATGTTCAGTTTGGAGAAAAGGAGTCTGAGGGGTGACCTCATTGCAGTCTATGGCTTCCTCACGAGGGGAAGAGATGGGACTGGTACTGATTTCTTCATTCCTGTGACCAAAGACAGAACTTGGGGAAATGGTAGGAACCTGAATCAGGGAAGGTTTATCTTAGGTATTTGGAAAAAGTTTTTCACACAGAGGGCAGCTGAGCAGTGGAACAGGCTCCCCAGAGAAATGGTCACAGCACCAAGCCTGCCTGAGTTCAAGAAGTGTTTGGATGATGCTCTGAGGCACATGGTATGATCCTGGGAGGGCCTACACAGGGACAGGAGTTTCTAAGAACCATTACTCATTAAATTAGTTTAAAAAAATAAAAAAAAAACCACCAAACCATGCACCACTTAACTAAGTATAATTTTGTTGACTTTTCTGGAATGTGTTGAATGACTCTTACAGAGCCTGCACAAATGAAGGGCTCTGTAAGCCCTTGGCTTGACTTCAGCATGTTAGGCAAAGACATTACTAAGCTTACTTCTATTTTCACAGAATCTGAATGTTAGGGGTTGGAAGGGATCTGTAGAGATCATCTAGTCCAACCCTCCTGCCAAAGCAGGATAACTTAGGGCAGGCCACACAGCAACACATCCAGGTGAGTTTTGAAAGTCCAGAGAAGGAGACCCCACAGCCTCCCTGGCAGCCTGTTCCAGTGCTCTGTAACCATCACAGTAAAGAAGTTTCTCCACATGTTGAGGTGGAACTTCCTATGTTATAGTTTAAACTCGTTATTCCTTGTCCTATTACTGGGTACCACTGAAAAGATTGGCCTCATCCTCTTGACACCCTCCCCTCAGATATTTAATAGACATTAATAATATCCCCTCTCAGCCATTTTTTCACTTAAATTCTTAAGTGGAAGCTTACTTCTGTATTTATTAGCAACTGACATGAGCTGTAGAGAGAAGAAATGTAACTGGAATAGGGATATTGCTACTGCTGCACTTAAATTTCACCTTAAACTTGCACCCAGTTCAATCATTTTCCCTGAGAACACCTACTTGTAGCACAATGAGGGCAAGCTGATTCCCAGTGTTGATACAGGATGCCTGTTGTATCTGAGAAGAAACATTTGGGACATCCCTTTTCCTTAGTATGGGAGCCACCTGGTCTTTTGCTGTTCACTGGGTGGTATTACAAAAGCCTGGAAGGAAATGGTTATACTGTTAACTGAATGTAGTAGGACTTTGCATGATACAGGGGCATGCAATGCCTGCATGAATGAGAGAAATTTCAAAATACAAATTTAAAATACTGCTTTTGAACAGGTAGGCAAAACTTACTTGTAGTTTGGTAAAATAGCTAGAGAATTAATACAAGCTGAAGGTGAGTATTGGGTGTACTAATGATTAATTTGAGGAAGAATTTAAGTTGATGAACTTACTGTTACAAAGTCCTGTTAAGCCCTGGGTTGAGTACCTGACTGCTTATGTATTCTGTGAATTAAGTTTATGTATATGTCTGTCACCCATACTTGATTAAAAACAAACAAACAAAAAAACCCTGCCAGAACACACAAGGAACAAACAAAAATGAGGAGCAGCATAGAGAGTCCACAGGACTGACTGAGTCCAGGTGCATATTATTTTCCTGTATTCTCAAGAAATGGTCATGAGCATTGCATGCTGATGCCAAAATGTTCTAAGATAAATCAGTTGAAAAAATGTTATTCTCTTATACAGAGATCTGAAAAGAAAAAGCAATCAAGTGAAAGACTGCAAGGCCAGGATTGAACTACTTGGAACTTACGATCCACAGAAACAACTTATCATTGAAGATCCATACTATGTATGTGTAAGAAATTCTTTGAGTGTCTTGATTAAAAATTGTGTATGTATGGTGTATCATCTTTCCAGATCCCACAGTTGACATGGGGCACATAATCTGATGTTACACAAAGCCAAGTGTAAATATACTGCTTTTTTAAAATGACTTAACAAAACATTATAAATTGCTTGCATAGGAAAGGAAACCATTTCTTTAGGTTAGTAAGAATTACTTAAATTTAAATAATGCAACTGCTTATATTTTCAGTATTGGATGGAGCCTTAGTTGGTCAGCTTCCTTTTAAAGAGGATGTAATTAGGAAAGATTGAGACAAAGACATGTACAGAGATGGTCAAAGAAGTTGAATAATATCAGCAAGCAGTAACCAATGAGATTAAGATTCTTCAGGTTAGAAAGTAGAAGTGGATGAAGATATATAGAAGGGTTCTACAAAATTTTGATATCATACAAGAAGGTGAATAAGGAATTTCCATTCATTACCAAAAAAGTAGAGAATATCAATTGGCATTCATGTGAAGCAAGTTCAAAAGAGAGAGGTGTTTGTTTTTTCCACCCAATGTGAAACTCAACATCACAGGTTCCCGTGAATGTAAAGCAAAAAAAAAAGACTTAAAAGGGCTCAAAAAGTGAATGGAAGAAATATGTCAAGGAAAGTTCACTCCAGGACTGTTGAGTACAAAGTCACAGTGTTTGGCTGTGGAAATTTCTGAGTTGCAAGTAGCTTAAATGAGGGAAAAATATGCAAAAACTTTCACCAAGTCTTATGTATAATGCTGTCCTTATGCTTCCCTAATGCCAGTTATTTGCCATGACTGACAGAAGGAAAGTACTTTGTGAAATTTTTTTGAGCCAGTATTGCTATTCTTACATTCTTTTTCCTCTGTTCTTTTCTAGGGGAGTGAAAAGGACTTTGAAACTGTTTATGAGCAGTGTGTTAGGTGCTGCAAAGCATTTCTGGAAAAGTCTCATTAATGCTTCATAATTTTACTTCTAAAATAAAATAATTAGCTTCTCCTGAAATATGTAAAATTTACTTGATTGGTGTATTTAAATTGTAAAATCATGCTTCAGTGGGTTCAAAACTTTTTCAGTTTAACTGGATATTTTAGCTTTTCTGTCATCTAATTAAAAATATAGAAAAGTTTTAATTGGATAGGAGTATCAACTATTTTGTAACACATCAACGTAATAGTAAAATATATATAATACAGAATAAATTTATCTGTAAACTCTTCTAGTGCTTTCAAACACTGCAAAAGTAACATCTTGCTCCTTTATGTGCTTTACCAACTAAACTGAGGTCTTCTCATTGTGCCCTAAGTGAACTAATCTTAAGTCAAATTTCAGTGAGAGTCTGTGAGGTAATGGTGGATGCATTGGAGTGTCTTGTATTATTAGACAGCTTGGAATGAAGGTATTCCATATTGAGCCTTCTGGACTAAAAGATCTGCCACCAGACAGACACTACTCTTATCACTGTTTTCAAGTTTAAGCAAGCAAAAACCTCTGTGTGTGTCATCAGGATCCTGTGAAGACAGGATTTTGTATGACTTGCAGTGCTCAGTTATTTAAAGAGGAAATAATTTTTGTTCTGGGACGTTTTTATACTGATTAACTCAGTTCAGAAATAGTGATTGATGTTAATAGTACTTCTCTGGCTAGTCTTCCTTTGGTTTTGTGATCAGTTCCTAGCACACGAGTATATGTAACATAGCATTTACTTTGAGGACAAAACAGGTCAGCTTAGAAGTCTTAATTGCAAAATCTTGTAGTAAAATACTCAAATCCATGCAAATGTTATCAAATGAGAGTCTGCTGTAATCTGAGTTTCTGTAGGTGTTGGACAGTATTTTCACATTTACTCAGGAGAATGTATAGCCCATCAAAAGTGTTTTCTGAGAGTATAGTTTAATCTGAAGACAGTCTACCTGTAACATAATACAAAGTTAACAGAAGGCTAGTAAGTAGAAAATTCTGCTCTTGGACAAAAATTGAATGCTTTATAAAACTTACCTGTTTGTCTGAACATCACGTTTCATTTCTGGTATGGAAAGGTGCTGAGGTGAGCAGCATAACTGATACCATGGTAATTTTCCTGTTAAGCATAATATTAGCCCAGGTATGAACTTGCATTACCATATTATCTGTGAAATCTGCTTTCCTGTTTGTTTAGCCTTGGTTTTGCCTGTGCCTGCCTTCTAAACCAGTAGAGTGGGCTCTTTAGTTTTCATCCACTCTCCTAGAAGAAAGATGGATTTCAGTAGAGGGCCCTGTTATTCCTGGGAATGGAGGAATTCTGGTGTCAATCTGTGTGAGCTGCAGCCTGCACAGTTGAGGTTGTTTCCCGAGATTCTTCCTGTAGAACACCTGTGTTTGTATTTAGTGAGGTTTCTGATTTGTGCTAAAATTTCAGTCAGACATAAAACTTTAAAACCTGTTTGCAAAAAAACAAGTGGTAGATGAACACCTAAATACATGAATCAGGATCTTTTTGCATTATTGCACTACCAATAGTTTTGACTTTTAAACAACAAGCTGGGAATTTGCAAGTAAATAGTTGTTTCTCTTTGTGCACAAGGAGTAAAATATGTATTTCTGGTCAGATCAAGCACTTACTCCAGAACAAAATTTCTATTTCTTTTATGAATGCTTTGACAAAATAAATGAGGGAAAATGATGGGCAGTTAGGGAAAACCATCTTAAATGTGGTTTTATGCACTAACCTCAGAAGTGGAAATACTTAGGAATAATCCTAAATGCCAAAGTGACCATTTAGAATGATCCAGTGAAGGTAAAATAACTCAGAAGGTTGAGAATGTGATGGTTTGTGCTTTCCCATCATGGCTGAGTAGGAGTTCAACCTATGGTTTCCTGCTTATTAAAGTTTTAGATTTAAAATTATTAAATCTTCAAGCTGCTGGGGTAACAGAAAGGAAATTAAAGAGTATGGTTGTTTTCCTTCACTAGTCTTTGGAATCTTCCTGCGAAGTGATACTAATTCAAAAGTATTTGTGCTGAATTCAGTTTGGATTTTAAAAGTTTCAGCCTTGAGGTATATTTTCAGCAAGTAATCTGTTGGCTAACTAATTCACTAGCTCTGTTAGGAGGAAACAGATGATTGATTGATTGACTGGTTTTGTACTTAGAATGTTTCTTTTGGAGGGAGGGAAGGAGAACGTTAACAGTATTTTAAAAGAATCTGTAGAATACAAGAATACAGAAGAGAAATAGTCTTGAGGAAGGACAGTTGCACAATACCATTATTTGGGTTCCACGAGAAACAGTGATCATAGGATTAAGACACAAATTGTGTATCATACCAACACACAACTAAGCTCTTATAGCTTTAAAATACCACTCATGGAAAATGTAATGTTGAGTGAAAAAATACAGAATTGACTTCTTCCCCCTCTGCCCACCTTGGCTTTTTTTTTTCATTTACATAGTAAGCTTATATCTAAGACTAAGTAAAAAAACCTCTGGTATGGTATAGTTGTATTTTCTCTCAAAGCATGCTCACTTCTGCTCAATCAAAAATCTGCTATGGGATTAATTTATTTATAGTAATTTATTTAATGACTTCATACATGAATATTTTCCTTTTACACAGAAATCTTCTACAAGGCTTTTAGTTACCCATATTTCAGGCATTCCACTACAAAAAGAAAAATTTCTACTAATTTGAGCTCCCATGTTAAATAATATGCTATAATCTGATTCAGTCACCACAGAGCAGTTCCACCCAGCTGTTAGGGCAAACGTTGAGCTTAATGAATCCTGTAGCAGTAGATTCCCCTAACTACCAATATTTGGGTCTGCATGTGTTACTTCTATTGGAAAATGAAACTAGAATTTAGTGATCACCAAAAGCAGCTACAAAATATGTACTTCTCCTTTACTTAATAGAGCCATACTCTAGGATGGGACGTTGTTCTGTATTATTTGGTCTTTTTTCCTTTAAGGAACTAGATGCTGAAGGTTCATAAATGTTTGAATGTCAAGAATCCCAACTCCTAGTTATTTCTCAGGGTAGGGAGTGGTGTGTGTTTTATTTTCATTTTACATTTTGTGGCTTGAATCACAGATAAAATGGAAGCTAAATTCCAGTTTTAAGATAAAAGTACCTGATGTTCATCTACAAAGCACACAAAATTTTCTGCCTGATTGAGCCATTTTATTATGACAGCAGGATTTAATATCTAATTTAAGGAAGAAAGGGAAATGTGTATCAACTTCTTGAATAAGTGTTCACCTGCTCTGTAAAAATTTTGTGATGCTAAGATGATTTCTGAGACGTACAAATTATATTGCCTCTGTTTAACCATTTCTCATTAAAAAAACTTACAAGTTTATAATGCTGTAGAGAATGAGAGTTAGCCTTATTTTCTGGGTATATTGCAGGAGTGGAACACACAGATCTGTCCATCCTCACAAATCTATAGTGTCCAAATTACTGGGCTTCTCTGGGGTGGGTGTACCATTCATTCTTCTTCTTATCAACTCTTACCAAAACCAGGTTTAAGTGTGGATAAACAATAATAGCTGCTGGAAGATGGTTTGTTCATCTGGATCCAGTGAACAGAAAGAAAACTGAGAACAACTTAATACCAAACACTTTATTACTTACGCTTGTTATTTACAGTATTTACATATTGCACATTTGCTGGAATGTTTTATACATTTATTATATAAAGTAATTTAATGGCATTTGTGTTTGTGTACAAAATACATGCTCCACTGTCCCCAAAAATATGTCTACTTGGAATTGTGTTCCTGTTTGTCATGCAGTTTTGTACTACTAGGGTACAATGTGACCCCAATGCAAGTCTGTTTTAACCAAACTTTTTAAAAATTGCCTAAGCATGAAAGGATATCAAGTGACCACAAGTACTGTGGAGCAGATCTTTAGTAGTTCTAGATATACAAACAAACATTCCTTAAAACTGTAGAATTAAGCAACAGAACATCAATTTTCTTGGTGAAATATTTGTGTTTATGTAATTTTGGCAGCATTACACATCAGTTGTAAAGTGTGTTCTTTAAGTACGGAGCATTAAGTACTATTGGCAGTTATGCTACTGTAAAGAATGTCAATCTGCAAATTGTTGACAACATACAAAATGCATGTTAAGAATTGTGGGAAGTAGTCTGTCAATCTGCAAAAATAAATCTCTTGTTCACAATGGAATATGTTATAAAGGTAATAAGTTCTGTTTCCCTGTTGGTTTCCAAGGCACTTCTCTTGGTTCTTGGTAGTTCTTTTCTTGGTAATATCATCTGGTGAACTAAAAGAAAGAAGAACATGGATTTTCATCATTGTTACACTCACACACGTGTGTAAGAATGTATTTATCATATTGACAACAGTAAATAAAACTGTACAAGTACAAACTTTCAAAAGATCCAATAGTGCATTTCTTGAGTTAGCTTAGTGTAGTTTATACCAGCCTTACTGCTAAATTACTGCTTTGTTAATCAAGGCTGACATTTTGGAAAGCATCCATTTTTGTGTGGGTTCATTTTCCATAGACAGATTTGGAAAATACAGCTCTACCTATTAAAAATGGGCTCACGATTACATTTAACCTGTTCCTATGAGTGCAGCTGTGAAGTAAAGAAGTGAGTAAAAGTGAATGATATCCTCCAGGACAGTATTGCATTTGGTCCATTAGAGAAGAGATTTGGATTCATATAAACAAGAAAGAAACAGAAGAAACTTTCTTATTTTGGTCATATAAATATAGCCCCTGGGAAATGCAAACACTGAAGCAACACCAAGTGAGTAGGAACTGCAGTAGTTCATTCTGTTAACTCTTCCCAACCATCTCTGTGTATACAAATCCAGAAATCCATCCCCTCTCCATTGACTCCTGAGTTTTTCTGCAGTCACGTTTTCTAGACAGGTGACCCCTGAATGCTGAAATTCTGCCTACCCATTTCATGTGTTTCTTAAACAAGCTGTTAATGCCCTTAATTTGAAATAAAAAATAGCCTATCTCTTTTTAGGAACTGCACAGGTGAAAGACACTGCATGTGAACATATTTAGCTGAAGCTTACGTGTCATACACACCAGAAGAATGTGGGAGATAAAAACCAGTGGGTCTCTGATGATAGTTCTGCTGATGTCATGGTTAAAACTTTGATCTTACTTGTCTGAACATATGTAACTCTCTTTCCCATGATCAGTGTGAATGCTTTAATATTTTGAGTTCCTCTAAATTTTCTACCGTTTAATTTGTAATAGAATAATTTGGATGCAAAGTCAGTCAGACTTGACATAAACTGTTGGAAATCAAGCTCTGGGTGCATACAGAAATTCTTGTTAGTCTTTAAACGTATTTAGATTTGCCATTTTTAAAAGCTATTAGGAAATGTAGTAATATTACAGAAAAGCTTAATGCAATTTAATTTTTTTCTGGCTTTACAGATTGGACAAATACTTTTTTTTTTTTTTTTCTATTTTTAAAAATGTCAGTCCTTAGAGAGGAAACTGGTCTAACTTCTTTGTCCTAGATTTTAATCTATCTTATTTTCTGTATGTACTACTTCACCTTATTTTAAGCTGTGATGTTTAAAAACAAATTAAATGTGCTTTTAGTTTGATGAATGTGTGGTACAACTAAAAGTTAAACACTGAGAATATTTTTTTTAATTACTAATACTAATTATGCTGCACAGATCACTGAGGGTGAAAATCTGAAAGTTAATAGGATGTTCATTTGTCATCTATACCTGGATACCTGATCAAAAGCTGTGAGTCTTAGATTCCCAGTGCCTATCTAAATTGCAGTTTTCTAAATCCCTGGCATTTTCAGAAACCCTTGAGAAGGCCACAGATTTTTAGCATTGCTCAATCTGTTATACTTTAAAAAAAAAAAAAAAAATCAAATAATCTGTTTTATATATGTCTTGCTAGGAAAATGAGACTGGAATTTAGCTGAAGGATGGCAAGTTGTCTTAGTGGAGATCCTGAACACTTTTTGACCACAGTCCCTGTTAAGATTGTGGGTAGCTATGCAACTCCTTTCTCCTGTTCATCCTTCTTTGCTAGTGCAAGTATTAGCTGAAACTGACTGAACCATACAATTGTTCCAGTTTTTAAAAGCACAAATGCAAGCTATGTGAAGGCATATTGCAGCTTTCCAGAATTGATTCCAGTCATCTGTGCAAGATGATAGAGATGGACTCAAAGAGAAATCTAATCTATGCAGGAGAATTTACTGGTTTAGATATCAATATAAACTTTAAAATACTGTTGCAAAAATACTTCAAAAAATGCTGTTCCTACTGTTTTGTAGGGAAAAAAGGGCACCTGGGACAGGACTCTGGCATAGCAGTGTTGAACATGAGGAGAGGTGTTACAGAATAAAAGTAGTCAGAGGCTATGCTGGTTCATTCAGACCTTTGTGGAGTAGTATCCTGTATGAAAATTTTATCTAGTACTCAGGAGATAGTTTAAGCTTTAGAACTGATACTAACTAGTAGTCTTATGGTAGAAACCAGGAGTGTTTACTTATGAATAAACTCTTCTTACACTAGAGAGCCATCTTAAATAAGAAATGGCTTCAAAATCTTGTCTTGCTATGCCTAAGTGGTACTATGTTCAAAACCTCTGGAAAACATCTTGGATTAATGATAACTATACACTTGGTGGAGAAATGATGGATTGATAAGTGGGAAAACATGAACCCATTTTTCTACAGCTTTGTCCATGAAGTGATGAAAACAAATGAAGTCTGCATTACACTTTTCTGTCTTACCCCCAGAAATTGAAGTGATGCAATGGAAAAGCTTTGGGGAGAAAGTATGTTTGACTTCAAGGAGACACCTCAAGGCATGTGTGGCAGAGACAAACCTTACTACTAAAAGGAGTTACTTAAAAGTGATGATACTATTAATGATTTGTGTGTGTGGAGGAAAAAAGGAAGTGGACGCTTGTTACTCACCCTGAAACTTGTCTCCTAGTTGAGCAAAGGAGCTGTGTGGCAAAATGAGCCGGAATTTTTAAAAATAAGACTCCCAGATTGAGATGTGAAGTACTTTAGTTACTGTTGCTGAGTTGTAAGTTGTTGAGTTTGTGTTTACATGATAAGATGTAAAGGTATAGATACATTTTCTAAGGAATGGGAGAAACAAATACTCAGATGGGTAATAACATTATGCACCTATCTTTCACAGGTGAGTATCAATATACTCTAGCCAATTTGTCCCATGCTGTCTGGATTTTACAATTGACAGTTTGAATCCCTGGCATTTCTACTTATTTGATCAAAGAATTTACCTATTTGCTAACTTTTATTTGTTCTAATACTATATGCAATTGTTTCTACAATTCCATCCCTGAATACATTGTATGGGTAAGATTCCTTTCCATGCGTGTATGTTTCAAATTAAGACAGTAAGTAATGCAACAGTTATTTGGCATTAAAAACATTCTGTGTTGAAGCTGGGCTGCTTTCGGTTTATTTGATGAAGTCAAGCAAAAAATACTTAAAATGTTGAGGAATTTAGCATCAAGTCGGGATGCTGAATCACATCTGATATATTACCTATACCCCTGCCATTAGAAAAGTCTTTCCTAATGCTTAGCTGGAATCCTCTCTTCCTGCAAAGTTAAGCAAATTATGTCTTATTCATCCACACTGGATAGACTTGGAGCCACTTTTTATGGAACTGAATAGCTCTATCATGTTTTTCTGCAGTCATTTTTTCTGTAGATTAAATAATCCAAATACCTTTTAGCTGTAATTGTAAATCTTCTAGGTCTTTGCTCACCCATGTTACTCTTCTTTGGACTCTTTAAGAGAAGCACCCATATGTCTTCATGGTTTCCTTAATTAAATACTGTATTCCAGCAACTAATTACTTCAGATGTTTTACAATGTTTCTATTTATAAATTCCAGTATGTTGTCTTTTTTCAAGTGTGACATGGTTGACGTGCTTAATTTGTGATCCACTACAACTCCTGTGTCTTCTATAGAACTGTCCAGCTGTTCACCACGTGCCATGTGTTTCTGCACTTGACTATTCCTGCTCATTCCTTTGAGTTTTACCCTGGTTTTAGACTATTTGGCCACTTATCCAAGCTTACTTTCAAGATTTCAATCTGTCATGGCTGTTTCTTGTATACTGCTGTCATCCATCTCCTGTCTTCTATCAGCAAGGTTATTCATGAAAATATTGAACAATATCATACCCGTAATGAAGCTGTGGGACTCTGCTTAATACACTTTTCCAATTTGCCCTGAGGAAAGGACTTGGGGAGTGATGGTGGATGAGAAGTTCAGCATGAGCCATCAGTGTACACTTGCAGCCCAGAAAGCTGACCCGATCCTTGGCTGCATCAAGAGAGGCATGGCCAGCAGGCTGAGGGAAGTGATTCTCTCCCTCTGCTCTGCTCTCGTGAGACCCCACCTGGAGGACTGCATCCAGTTCTGGAGCCCCTGTTACAAGGAGGGACATGGACGTGCTGGAGTGTGTCCAGAGAAGGGCCATGAGGATGATCAGAGAGTTGGAGCACCTCTTCTATGAAGACAGACTGAGAGAGTTGGGGTTATTCAGTCTGGAGAGGAGAAGGCTCCAAGGAGACCTTGTTGTAGCCTTCCAGGATCTGAAGGGGGCTACCAGAAAGCTGGTGAGGGACTTTTTAAGGATGTCAGGTAGTGATAGGACTGGGGGCATGGATTCAAACAGCGGTAGATTAAGATTAGATATTAGAAGTTCTTCACCATGAGGGTGGTGAGACACTGGAACAGGTTGCCCAGAGAGGTGGTGGAAGCCCCATCCCTGGAAGTTTTTAAGGCCAGGCTGGACAGGGCTCAGAGCAACCTGAGCTAGTGGAAGGGGGGGTTGGAACTAGATGATTGTAAAGTCCCTTCCAGCCCTGAAAATTCTATGATTCTATGACAGAGAAGCATTAATAAATTATTTGTATATTTTTTCCAGGTTTTTTTACACTTATCTTTATCACATTTTTGTAGCTTGCGTGTGAGACTGTCATGCAAAACCATGTCAGTGCTTTAAAAGAAAATAACATTTATTGCTTTTCCTGACTCTCTCCACAAGATGTGCATTTTGTTGCAAAGTTAAAATTTATACCATT
The DNA here is from genome assembly GCA_038090715.1 of Florisuga fusca. NCBI lineage: Eukaryota > Metazoa > Chordata > Aves > Apodiformes > Trochilidae > Florisuga > Florisuga fusca. Next base: position 8,687,172 of record JAAWXA010000029.1, on the reverse strand, counting down.
CGTTACTAGAAAATCCATATGCATTATTACATATCCCTTTGTCAGAGGTCATTTTTATCACAGGTGAAGGTTGAGGACAGAATGCATATTATCCTTTTGTATACTATGCGTCAGTTTTCTAAAAATAGTTTAGAAATACTTTTTTGTTGGTAGGTTGGTTGCTTTTTTGTTTTTACTTTGGTGTATGGTGAAATAGAGGGAATAAACCCGGAGACATGAGAGATGAACACAACGAAAATCCCAAGAAATCTGAGTAGCTTCATGTCAGTTTATCAGTGCTACTAATAATACATTTAAATTGAATTACTATAACAGCACCTGCAACCTATCTGCATTTATAAAGTTTTTATGTGTATAGCTATGTATGTATTAACTCATAATAAAATATACACCATATATTACAGCTTCTTGCATAAAAGGGCTGCTGCTGCAAATAATGAATAATTCACAGCTGATGCTCACAGATTTTTATATCGTGACTTCCAGTAGGGGGTACCCTTTATTTATTGCCAATATTTGACAGATTAAGCCACTTCCTTTAAGTGCTCTGAGAGGGGAATACCTTAGCCAAGGGACAATTGCTATTGTACTCTCATGAATTTTCAGTTCTGAAACACAAAATCCACTGCTTTGCTATGCAGCAGCCTGTCATTACTGCTCTGAAAAAGCCTACCTTTATCCTTCCGTGCACATCGGGCTTACTGCCAACCGAGTAAGAAGCCTGGCACATCTTTTATAGTCTGTCATGAAAAACAAGCATAAACAGATTACTAAAGCAGCCAATTTTGCCTTTATAAATTAAAATTTATAATGCTGTGCAAATTATTGTTGTAATAAAGTTCAGTGAACACTCTAGTTTGCAACAGTGTAGAAATCAGCTCCTTCGACTCAGAATGGAGCATGTAAAAACTGTGTAACTGGAAGCTGTGTCTAATGGCACATCTACCTGTGTAACCAACCTCTGCATCTGTATCTATAAATAAATAGCATGAATGGGCTTGGAGACTCTCCAAGAGTATGTATGTATAAAAACTTATACATCTGTGTCTGTGCTGAAGTGTGGGGTCTACACATGTGGCTAGTATTTCCATACTAGAGGAAGAATAAATAATACTCATCCATCTTTGAAATCCAGCCCTCAATGAGCAAGCCATCAACTTAGTTACAAGTAATGCAATGCTCAAATAAATGTTCTTCCTGGAAAAACTTAAAATTAGATAAATAATGTGTAGTCACAGGAATGTTAAATCCAGCTTGAGTAGATGACCACATCATACAAATCCATTCATAACTGTATCAAGTCTTGTCTTAAAACTGGTAAATTTTTTTAACACCTGTTCTGTTAGTAGTTCTTATTGTAGGTACCTTATGCTTTTTGAATCATCTATACTAAGGGACAGAAACAATGCAAAACTACAAAATTTTTAAAGATTTTTTTTTTTCTTTATCATGGCAAACTGAAAGCAAATTATGACAAAGTTGGTTAGGGACAGGCAGTAGAGTAAGTTACTTTAGGTGTCAGTGCTACTATGCTGTACAAAATACTAGAATGTATGCCAACTAAATGCTTTTGGAATGGCTACCCATGTGCTACAGCATCATAGATGCTTTTAATTTCTTCGTTGTTTTACCTTTGAATTTCTACATAGAATGAACAGTATTACCTTAAATTGGGATATTACCAAAAAGTAGCACCAATGTGTGCATCAAGAATTAAAACAGGTTGTTTATCTGATTTTCCTAGAAGAAAGTTACTTTAAGGGAATGCTAGTCAGTCCATTCTGGTGACTGATCTTGATTTTCTTTAGGCTTTATTAAATTTATGAGTAACTACATCTAATGTTTCCTAGAGATGCCACGTTAACACTCCCAAACTCACAGCATAGATATGCTGTAATTGCCATTCATACAAATTATCCTCCATTATCCAGACATAATGCTGGCGGGCATGTCACCTGCCAGGAGGAAAAGGTTAATTCAGACATTAGGACCAACTAGTTTTCAGCTTCATAGTTCGAAGTACTCATTAGTGCTGAGTTGAATGATTTTTATGATGTGATCCTTACAAAAAATGTAGCATGATCATTTGCTCGTTCAAAACAGACTGGTTATGAACAGCTTCCATCCCCATCCATGTAGATGGAATGTGGTTAGCCATTATCAATAAATCCTTATCTGTAGAAGATAATCCTGATCTGAAGCCTTACAAATAGGGAAAAAGCCTGCAATTCTTACCAAATATGCCTTTAAAATATATTGGACTGAAATATTTGTTAATACTTGTAACTTGGAATCTAACTTGTTTCTATTCCTAGCTTGGCTACTGACCCAACTGGTTGACCTCAGACAAGTAAAACAAAGTGTGCTTCCATTCTGAAAAGGCTGTACTAAAATAGCATCTGCTTACTCAACAGGTCCACCTCAGTATGAATCTCAAGTCATAGGTACTGACTGATAAATGTCAGAGTTTGATCCTGTTTTTCTTTTAAGCCTCTGTGCTGCTAACATGGGTGAGAGATGATAAGCTGAATTTGCTTATTTGCATCCATTGGCATTTTTTGTTTTCTTTACTAAGCTTTATGAAATTATAGTTTTGTAATTCACTGAAGACAGGAGTTGTGAAGATTCACTGTTAACATCACTGGTAGACTGGTAATTGAACAGTCAAAATATAGAACATCTATGAAATGTTTTATATAAATAATAAATGAAAAGGAAATAGCCACAGCTGGATTTCTCATCCTATCTTGAACTTGCAGCACTCAAAATCTGGTAGGAGAGGTCTGTGAGAGAAGTCATGTATGTCTATGGAATACAAACACCTTTGGTTTGGAACCAAAGAGACATACATCAGTAGCTAGGTAACAGTCTTTACAGCCATTCTACTTAATGTATTTGCAATGAAAAAGTTGTGTTTTCCTCACTGTAATGCTGATGCTGTTCTAACAGTGATGAAAAGTGTACCTAGAATATTTTAGAGGACTACAAATTCTTAATTGCAAAGAACATACTCTCACATTGTATCACTACTAGTACCTCATACAGCTGTTCAATTTCAGAGTTTTCTGTTGTTTCATGAAAGTCTCTGGTTTAGGCACTTACATGCTGGGATGGTGCAGTCCCTTGTATTGTGATAAAGCCGATGAAAGTGTTTGCTACATTTTGGGCTAAAGTAGAGCGGACCTGAAATATGAAGAAAAAGTAAGTTATGAATCAGCACAACTCACAGGACAAAGAGTGCAGCTTACAGTTTATAGGTGAAATGATGAATACCAATGCAAAATTAAAACGTACCTGTTAAATGCTTTAAGAATTTGTCTTTCATCCTCAAATCTCTGGGAACTATTTCTGTTGGCCAGAAAAAAAGAACAGTCACTCTGCTGCACTGGAACTGTGCTTGCCAAGCATAGTATGAGGAAAGGAAATAAAACTGTCCATCAGCCATCACCCCTACATCGAAACAGATCCACAGAGGCCTTTGTATGCAGCAGGCCAAAATGCAAGCATTTGTTTTACATATCAAGTCGCTGTAGAATGCACTGTGAAACACACACTGATAATGAAACAAGTGATGTCTCTTTGGTGTGCAGTTATTAATGATGATGACAGTTAACTATGAGTCAGACTGTAGCTCTTTATGAATTAAAGTGTCAAGTTTACATAGATCTAATTTTTTCCACAAATTTTATTTCATGGTTGCTCAGAAATTCCACTAGTGGTTAAGACCCAAAGATATATTCAAGACTGGTTTATTGTCTTCTAGTTTTCTTATGCAACTTATGCCACCAATGTGTTTGTATAAGCACTGTCATTCTGCTGTCATGAAACTGCATTGATCTCCTTACAGGAATCTTTTTTTTTTTTTCCCTAGCAGTAAATAAAATTCACAGGAAATGATCCCAAGCAAATTGCTCTCTTCTGGCTCTCTGCGTTTGTGGTTTACTGCCTTGTGTTCTGTGTTCAGCAGATGGCAAAATGAAACTGTTTTACTGAAATCCATTTTAGCCCTAACCTTTGCTTGTGTCTTCCTGATATACAGCTATCTTTGATTGCTTTCTGTTACGATATCTATGCTGATAGCTCAGTGCTGCTTGTGTATGATATACTACATGGTGCTTTATTTATTCGACCATAAATGCCTGAGCAGCCTTTTCCATTCCCTTGGCACCTCTTATCAGATATAAAGGAGAGAGCATTTCCATCCAGATCTGATTCAGTTGTGAGGTTAGACACTTCTCGAAAGTAATTTTTCATCTACTTCTAACTTTAGTCAGTGTAAGTAAAATTGACCTTATCATATTTGACCTAATTATGTCATGAAGAGCATGAAAACCACACATACTTCACTCAGAAATTTCCCATAGGACAGGCTCACTGGGAAAGTGATGCCAAAAGTGAAATGGAAGACTCTAAGCAGCAGTTCTTTTCTGAGTTGCTGGGAATAACTCCATTATTATAACAGAATGAAGAATCCTGTTTAGGAGTCAATGACAGCACTTCCAACTAATCTGATCTGAAGTAGATTTATTATTTACATAGAGGACTGTTCATCACAAACCAGACGTTTTGCACCAATGTCCTGATGTAGGATGACCAAAAACTATGCCCATGTTCCCTGTTCCATGTTGAGACTTAAGAGTTCTGTAGATCAGGGCTTCCTGCTTAGTCTGCTTTTCAAAACTTGTCAACATTTATTAAAAAAAAAAAGTGTTCTCACTACACTGATCTTAAGTGGAGCAAAGTTGTCTTCCTTGGTATATTCATCAATCATCCAGAAGTAACATTTTCTTGACAACCACCAACAAATGCAAATAATGAGTGTATTTGAATGACAATGAAGAATAGGTACAACAAAGCTTAGTGTGATAAATAAAGGCAAAATAAAAAGCACACTAGCAAAATTAAAGCCAGTTTGGAAACAGGTGAGTAGGCATTTGCTGAAAAAAATATTCAGAAAGTTAGTTTCAGTAGAATGGGTAAGATGAGGAGCAGTTATGCTGTAGGGGCTTGGGAATGACAGTGAACAGTAAATTAGACATGGCAGCAGAAGCCAAATCAGCTTTCAGGTGGATGCACAAATGTACACCATGAAACTGAGCAGTAACTATCCACCACTATCTAGAAAGACCACTTCTGGACTGCTCTACTAAACTCTGACACTCTTAGAAACCAACCCAGGCTTTCACCGAAGGTTAAAGAAGATCCAGTCAAATTGAGTAGGAGGCCCACAGGGGTATCCCAAAGTAGTCACACCTTGTACAGTGACAAAGGAATACCCTGTTTCCTAGGATTTCAAAGGATTTCACCACTGCTGTACAAAAAGGACCAAGTGGGACAAAAAGTTTAATGAAGCTGAACAGTAAAGGATTCTAGATGTGATTTCTATAAGGACATACTGTACTCCTGCAGGGGAATTCTTGCAGGGTTATTTCCAAGAAACGCTTAAACCAAGCACATTTTATAAAGTTGTAAATATCCAAGAAAAAGCATTTTCATCCCTTACTTCTTTAATCTCAGTGCATGTCTGTCTTTTACTAACAGGTTTTGTTCAAAGCCAATACACAGGAAGTGAGAAATTCAGTCAGTATATTATTGAGAGTATGATACTCAGATGTGGAGTTTTTTTATCCCAGATTTGCCATCTACGTCAGTTTCTGGTACCAAAGGGAATCTGCAGGTATTATAAGATGTGAATTCTTGATATGAAATTAGCAACCCAGTCTGATACCCGATTCACCAAGGCACCCTACAGAAAGGAAAGTCTCCTAAGTCATGTATTGTGACTTACCAACTCTCTGCTCATCCTGGTATCCTCCATAGTCAGCCACTTCTCTTTGATCGAAGTTATAGTCATCCTTGGAGAAGTACTGCACCCCACTGTCCTTCTCCAGGTGGTACTTTTTCAGTTCCTGAATGATCTCCATGATCAGATTTAAGAGACTTTGCCTGTCCTTCAAATCTGCAGAGTCAGTTTTCTCTTTGCAATATCCTGCTGAGAGCATTAAGAGCACCAGCCCCAGCAGCCCTGGAGACCTCAGTCCACTCATTGCAATCTGACCTGAAGGGTGCAGGAGCAGATGAAAAGGAAGGATCCTCGACCGTGGGATGACGGCTATTTCACTGGAAGAGAGAAACGGGGCTGGGTCGGAGGTGGGGAGACTCACGGGCGTGAAATCGGAAACATGACAGACAGAAAGTGCAGCGACCACTCCGCAGGTTACCCCAGGCAGGAGCCCAGCCCGCTGCGGGGGGGTCGGCAGCGCCCCGCCCCGCCCCGCTGCCCNCGCCGTCCCCCGTGGGGGGGGAGGCCGCCTGCTTACCGGGAACTCCGGGCCCGGCTGCGGCGGGGAAGGGGAGGTGTTGGGGCGGGGGCGAACTGCCGGGGAAGAGGAAGGCTATTTTCTGCTGCCGCCGACCGGGAAACCCGCGAAGAGAGGGCTGGGAGCGGGGTCTGTGTGGAAGAGGCGGGCGTGTCGCCTTTCTCGCCGATTCTGGGCAAGGGCAATCTCGGGTGGCCGGGCGGCTTCCTGGGCTCTCTCGACGCTCCGCTGCCTGGAAGTGCTCCCAGCGGGGCCGGATGGAGCGAGGAGCAGGGCTGCGAAACAGTGCCCTCGGCAGCAGCGCCCTGCCGGGTCCCGGAGGCGCCGGCTCCCTCGGAAGAGGGTGACAGCCCGAGCGAGAAGGCGCTGGCATGGGGGAACCGGTGGCGGAAGGCGCGGGGGGAGACAACCTCCTGGGAGCGGTGCGCTCCCGTCAGAGCCAGACGCCTCTTGCCAGAGCCACCCCAAACACCATCACCCCTCAATAAATACGTTCAGCCCAAGCCCTCCGCCGCTCTCCCCGCGGAGCCCCTAGGAGCGTGTGGGAAGGGGGGAGGTGGGGGATGAAACACGATCCGGCTGAACTTTTCTGTTGACTTTGATTGTGTGGATAAACCTCTCCCTTGGCAGCTGAGATGGGCAAACACGGACCTGGATCGTGTTTCATC
>JAAWXA010000029.1:8627577-8680164 GCA_038090715.1 Florisuga fusca | reverse complement strand
CGGGGCTCGGCAGCCTCTCGCGCGGGCCCGGCGGTGTCCGTTAACGGTCGTTCCTCTGGCTGCTGGCGGAGAGGGGCAGCGGGGGCTGCGCGGGCAGAGACACGGGAAAACGGCGGCTTCCGTTTCACAGAGTCCAGCTCATAATTTATGCCATTGTGCTCTCTACTACGTTATTTTTACCCATAGTAGCCTACTAGATTGTCTTTCCTTAAAAAAAAAAAAAAGTATATATAAACGGCATATGTATCTGTTGGTACGAATAAATATCTTAGCCCATGCTGTCACAATGGAGTTACTAAAAAAAAAAAAAAAAAATAATAAATACACAAGTCGATGAAAAAAGACACCCAGAGGCAAGATTGAGCAAGAATGGTTTGTCAGGGGTCCAGAATCCTTCCTGTACTGTGGCTGCATGGTTTGTTTTCAGTCACCTTAAGACTCCGGAAAAAAAATAAATTGAACGAGCAGTTCAACAATGAGAAAGAATGTCCCTCTGCATGACATGACTTGGTATGGCTATATTTACGTTAGTCATACCAAATATTGACACATTAGGGTCACCTAATGGAGAGAGGGAAGATGGAAAACGAGCCAGGTAGTGTACAGCTTGGTGTTTTCTTTCTACAATTACATTTCAAGTAGTCCTTCACCCAAAGTATTCTTTTATGAAAAAGGCAGATACAGTTGCAGAACTAAGGAGGTGTTAAGGAAATCAGTATTTTATGCAAAGATGCGTAATATCTCCTACAATTTCAATGGACTTAATTTAAATCCATGCTGGTAGGTTTAGGATAATCATTTGATATTCCAACAGGTTACATTTTGTTGAGTATATTTTCTTAGGGCTCCATCTAAGCTAACCATCTAAATGGTAACCATCTAAATGCTTAGATAGTAACCATCTGAATGCTACCAAGCTCCTACTCTGCAGATGTATTACCAAAACCGCAACACCCCAGACTTCCGCCCACCTCCAGTCTGACTCCTGAGGCTTATAAAGTGACTCGTCAACGCTTAAGTAGCCAGCATGGTGAGGAAAGCATTCTTCCAGGATTTACAAGATGTAAGTTTTTATCCCTTCAGGCAGAGACTGAAGACAAACATACCTTCCCAGCCAGGACAAAAACTTGCTTGTTTTCCTTGAAAGAAGGTGGAGAGGGACATAAAAAACCCAGTCTCAAAAAGCAACATGAACCTGTGAGAGGAGATCATGAGAGGTAATGCTGTACAATGAGTATGGGCAGGATCAAACCAAGCGTCAGCAGCAGGTCAAGGGAGGTAATTCCCCCATCTGCTCTGCTCTTACGAGTCCCCACCTGGAGTCCTGTGTCCGTCTCTGGAGCTCCCAACACAAGAACAACATGGAGCTCTTGGAGCCAGTCCAGAGGAGGGCCATTAAGATGATCAGAGGGTGGGTGCACCCCTCCTCTGCAGACAAGCTGAGAGAGCTGGAGTTGTTCATTCTGGAGAAGATCCTGGGTAGACCCTGTAGAGGCCTCCCACTACCTGAAGGTTGCCTACAGGAAAGCTGGGGAGGGACTTTTTACCAGGGCATGTAGTGACAGGACAAGGGGTAATAGTTTTAAGCTGAAAGATGGTAGATTTAGATGAGATATTAGGGAAAATTCTTCACTGTGTGGGTAGTGAGACACTGGCATTCGTTGTCCAGGGAAGTTGTGGATGCCCTCTCCCTGGAAGGCTAGGTTGGATGAGGTTCTGAGCAACCTGGTCCAGTGGAAGGTGTACGTGCCCTTGGGAGGGGCCAGGGCTGGAACTACATAATCTTTAAGGTCTCTTCCAACCCAAACCATTCTATGATTCTATTTTGGCTTGTCCTGGAGTGATGGGTTTCATTTAAAAACACCTCATGCAGTTTTTGGCTTGTTTTTATAGGACATCAAGTTAGTAAACTCTTCTGCAATCAAAATGTATGAATGGATCAATTTACAATGTTACTAAAAATGCCCTGTCTTTAAAGTAAACACTGTGATCCTCAGAATAAGAACACTGTGAAGCATGCACACATTAATGAGAAGATCAAACGCAACATTTGGTGGATAGTTTTAGCTGGTGTGCTGTTCCACATCCCTTGGTGCTTATGAAACAGTCACTCATTTGGGATTCAGAAGAAATGCATGGAAGAATTTCTATCTTTCTTAAATAATACACTGTTAAGTATACACTGTATAAGTCACCGTTTTCACCAATTCCATTCATAATGCCATGCTAAGACACTAAAGGAAAGATCTTTTGCCTTCTTTTTAGTCTACATGGTGTATGTGAAAACAAGAAAATGTGTTCTCTTTGGTGTTGTCTTCTAAGACTGGTGAAATTTTCATGCTAAGAGCCCTACAGTTTCAAGCATGCTCTTGTTTCATCTGTTTATAACAGACATACGGGTTCCTATCTATATTTAATAAAAGCAAGTGCAACATTGTCTTAATCAGGCTCATAACCAATACATGAACTGAACATACGCTCAGGAGAAAATGGCAATGGGCATCCATATGACTAGACTGTAAAAATGTTTCATGCATCACTCTTTATTGAGTGAGAATCTGAGGTAAATTTTTTCCTTAAACATCAAATCAGTTTACAAAAATCTTAAAAAGTCAAGTTGCACTATTGGTTTAAAAAAGCAGACTTCACTCCTCACAAAAGAAACACGTCATTTAATCCTCAAGGTTATACATCAGTCCTTCTAGAGATAAATATGATGGGATGAGACAGAGCTGGTATTTCTGTTGGGTTAATAGAGTGGGTATCAGTTGGCTGATGTGGCAACTGGACTTCCAAAATTTTGGCCACACACAAGGAATATACATATGTGATATTTAATTTTTAAATCTATATAGAAAAATATATACACTGCATCCAACATATGATACTTTCCAAAATCTCTACTCTGGGTTATGAAAATGCAGAATATGTTTTCAATATAATGGATTGTACATAAGTATGAAATAATATTTATGCACCTGGCTCACTCATCTCTGTGAGCCTCCAACTCTCAGAGGCAATGCCCAATGACAGCTGCTGGGGAGAGTGAAGATGAGGCATTAAGAATTCCTGTAGCATTGAAATCAGCCAGAGAACATATATAACTAAAACAAAAACTTAAACAGATGTTAGCAGTATGAAAGCCAATCAAGGATTTTAAGGACTTCCCCACTTCCTACCTGATGCAAATGCCAACAGGATTAAAATTCCATTAACCATCACTGCAACCAAAATTGAAGAGCTTTGATACTGTTCCCAAATGTTTTATCAGTATTACAGTCCTGGCCAGCTTGATGTTTGTTAGAAAGTTTAAAAAAACTCAAACAACAAACCAAAACACAACAAAAAAAATTCTGGCTAGAAATTTTCTCTGTGTTTAAATTCAAGGATAAAGACATCTCTGAGTTGGTCAACACATCTGTTATTAAGCCAGTTTCAAAACTGTCTTCAACCAGCTTTGCAGTAATGCAATAGCATAATAGTGCTGTGTTAAAGCAAAACTACTGTGGAAATACACTGAACCAGCAGGAAGAAATTTAAGTTTTACAAGAATAGTCTCACTTTTTTAGTTGTTTTTCATGATCTTCAAAGTATACCCTGAAATCGTCATAGAACACCCCTCTAATTCATTCCATTTTTAAGTTTTCAGAGATGCTTTGTTTTGCACAGTAAAGGTAAATGCCCCAGAAAGTTGAGTCAAATCTCTCTTGACTGTAAGACTATCACCTGCAGGAGGACACTAACATCGACCAGACCCTTAACTTTTAAGCATCTGAGGAAGAGTAAGGTGTTGATCCCACTCTAATAAACTACCTTTCAGGCTGTGAGCAGAGCTATAGCTGCTGTGCAGTGGTGAGCCTACTATGTATGCCTTCACTCTTGATCCTATCTGTTCATTTGGAGTTATAGCTGCTGCTGCAGAATCTACAAGAAAAAGCCCTAGCTGATGTCTCATTAGTGGGTAGAGTGCGTTATGTGTTCTGGCCTGCTGACGTCTCTGTGACAGGAAAGAAGATGGCTTCAGTGTGCGTAAGCACTCAGTAGTTTTAGAGGCAGAACTGCTTCCTCTTTCATTCCCAAGCATTGAGGAGACAAGTGAATAAGATGTGGTTTTTAGAGCCACATGTAGAGTTGAAAATAAGAAATAACATGTTGTGATAGTATAGCCTAGATCTGAGAGTTATCTCACAGTTGTCTCACCACTCCTTAAAAAATTTAAGCTGAAAACCAAATGCCAACTTAGGCAACACAAGGATGCCCCATATGATTCACTCTCAGCATCTACAAATACAAACACTGAGGTACTTTTTCCTTCTGCAGTGGGCAGGAATGCTGCTCATGAGCTGGCCCCATGACCATCTGGTGGGCAGTTGGATGGTTTACAGATCAGGTGTAAAGCATGTCTGCCAGCAAGATCTTTGTCGAGAGACTACTTGTTGGCAAGCATACTCTTCAGAAGAACATGCTCATCCAAAAGGACCTAAGGGAGGGCGGGAGGTGAATCCCATTCTAAGAAACTATCTTGCAGGCTCTAAGCAGTTCTGCAGCTGCCATGCAACAGTGAGGCTACGATATGTGTGTTCACTGTTGACCAGCCTTTATCTCCTTCCAGAAACCAGCATTACAGTCCCAAATGTACCCAGGCAGGCTCCTCGTGTTTAACTTCCTAAAGAAATAAGCTGCCTTCCAGGATAAAGGCAGAAGGTTTATTCAGTATCAGCAGAAGTCTGTAGAGAGCAGTCTGTAGTTTTAGGATTTCAGCTCCGAGCCCCTCTTGATTCTAGTCATGAAGTGATTAAAGCAAATTTTATCCACTAACGTTGTCTCTTGTATTGAATTCTGCAGTGCTTTAGAGGATACAAAAAAACTTGAGTCAGCCAAACTGTGGGAAGTCCAGGACCTGATATGTACAGGCTATGTCTATATAAGTAGGTATAATGAGCTTAAGAACACTGACAAAGACTGTGGCACTTAAGCCAGCTGGCACGGGGTAGGCCACATCCATTCTGTCCATGCATCTTACTCCCTGTGAGAGGATGGCCTTATGCAAGCTGCTCATTAGGAACATATCCTGCACTGCTTAGCTTCCGAGCAGCACCCAGGAACTGATCAGGGGAGTTGTCACAGATTAACCATGTGCCAGAGACTGCTCTAGAAATTTAAAAGTATCGATGGCTTGGTTCCAGTGACAGGAGCCCTCCCTGGCAGTGTCCAGTTTTGTCTTCTGGTGCAGTGTTATGGTTTCAAGGGGGCCGTGCTAATTTTATGGTATCAATAGAAGGACCTAGAGAGAGGGTGTTTAAGACCCTGAATGATCTGGGAGTGGCAGAACAGAAAGGGATCTTTATTCTTTCCCATTTCCTGCCATAGTCTCTGAAAGCCAGGAGGACGGGAAGTCTGACTCCCTTTTCCTGCTTTCTTCTACTCTTACCAGTTGGTAGAACTGACAGGAGGATTTTTTTTACATCATGGCCTAAACTGGAATAAAATAAGCATTGGAATCTGTGAAGAGCAACAGCTTGAAAAATCAGCTTCAAAACTTGAAACCATCTCAAAAAATAGTCCCACATCTTTTTATGGTCAGGCAGCTGTACACAGCTTCCACTGGAGGCAGCAAAGAATCAATGTGAAATCAACTTAGTTAAAGAACAGAATAAAACAATTTTCTTTTGTTATTCCCCCCTCATGTGCATTGTCTGTATAAATGCAAAATATTTTAGATCTTGTATGGCAATGGACTAAAATTGTCAGTATCTTTAGTTTTGCCTAGAGGGGAAAAAAAGGTTTAAAAAAAATGTATATGATCTTTACAAGCTGGCATTTCTCCTAAGGCAGAAAATGACCTTGCATCACATTATGTTATTTTAATAAGCTATAACATACTTAACTGAAGATCTTGCTACTGCAATTGCTCTCTCCAGCTTCTTTCCTCGAATCCCTCCACCTTCCCCCCCAAATGAATCCTCTCCCTTGAATCCCCCTAAATTCCTTGTGTATTTTTTAATGGAGAAATTTGCACATGACAGAGTAATACTGTTTTGAGACCAGTAAAATTTTTCTTATAATTTGAGGGTTTGATTTTTATTTCTATCTTTTTCTCCCCCTTTTTTTGTCTTATTCTAAGCTAAAATGCCAAGTTTGTTCAAGTTTGTCTCACAGAACATAGATGCCACATGGTTCTGAAATGGAAAACTGACTTGGTTTTGACTTGTTTTTTTTGTTGATGTTGAAGTGTCACACTAAAAAATCGCACTGTAAAATTTTTTTCTACAATTTTCACTCTAAATTGATTCTGTTTAGAAAACTCAGCTAAATAATTAAAAAAACACAACACAATAACCAACAGGTCTAGCTATGTGAAGATCTTGCGTTGCTGAATTAGGACCTATTTGTTTTCATAAAAGATAAAAATCTAATTGATGATTCACTGTTTATGTTATTACTTTAGTTTTCACATTGAGATCAGCCCGGATAACAGAAACAGAGCAATTGTTTTCACCTTTTCCAGTTGGCATAGTCATCTGCGGAAGTCTTCATGCATTTTTATAGCTATTTAGTGACAAATACCACAAGGGAAAGGTTTCTGTCTTAAAATGTTAATTTCCAATTAAAATATTCCACTGAAAGTTAATTTCCCTTGTATGCAAATTTTCTAAGCAGTTGTTCTGGTGTACTGAAGAATTTGTATCAGTCATTAAAGGAATGCAGATGAACTTCTATCACTGCCTCCAGGTATCCCACACAAATGTGAATATTTGCACCCATACTACTTATTTTGTAGTGCTAGTTTAGTGGAAATACCACTTTGGTAGTTCTAATTAGGTTAGGAATTACAGTCAGGTGTTTCTATTAGAGACTGCCATAGAGTCAGAATGTTCCCTGGTTGGTGTTGTCTAGTGCAGCTGTGACCTCTACAATTATTCTATTTGAAAAAAGAATTCAGAGTGAAACACATACTTTTCAAAAGGAGCTATTTGTCAGTTTTTGTCCATACTTCACTTGTCAGCGAAGCAAGAAGAAGACAATAGTCAAAAGAGAAGGGGTTTGACTGTGGTGATAGTGATTAGGAGCTAGATGAAATCTGGAACTTCCATTCTCTGAAAATCTCCAGCAGTTCAAAACATTTTTCTTTTGGTTTGTGACAATTTCACAAGCAAATTAAAAAAATCTTTTAAAATATTGACACTGGAAAATAAATATTAAAATAACTTTAAGAAATCATAATATCCTATGATTTTTCTAAAATTAAATGGTGCACACAGCTAGTTCAGAAGTAAGCACAATCCCAGGAGTTTCCCCAAAATTAGGACCAGCACAAGGAACATGTGGAACTGGAAGTCTAAAAAAGCAAGTTTTGAGGGCCTTCTAAGGTCTTTAACTCTTGGATCTAACTCAGTTTCCCAAGATTGCTGTGTTCTTGGCTCCATGTTGTCCCTGCAATTCCTGACTACGCCAGGAAACTTGATCTTGAGATTGTTCAGTCTGCTAAGTCCCCACCTGCCTGCTCTGAAGGCAGCAATCTCTGTTTTGTGCAATCTACTAGGCAGCTAAAATATTTCCACAGAACTTTTATTTTAAAAAACCGAGTGCTCCTCTAATGAAATATTGCCATGTTTGAAAATGTCTTACCAGCTCTCTTCATCTAGTAGGAAGTTCTCGATCTGAGAAACTGGGTGAAGGAATAGAGATCAAAGAAGCATGGTCCATTTAAGGTTTTTTACTTGCAAAATGCTAAAAATTGCTGCTTTTTTTTTTTTTTGTGTGTGTGTGTGTGTGTGTAACTTTTTTAAAAGTGAGGCATGGAAAAACATCAGAAAGAGTTCTAGTCTTTATGTTCATGAAAAAAATTAGTATTTTCATTTTATTCTTCTTAATCTATATTCAAGGCAAGATAACCCTGACAGCAGAACAGTTAATCTGTCAGCAATATATCTCAGGAGAATGAAAAATGTATCTGGCAGTTTTCTGTAGTATACTTTGGAAAAGAAATTATATTCCAGTACTGATGATGTATCTATCCAAGGTAAATGGATTCTCTAATTAGTTGCTTCCCATAATATGGATGAAGGCTTTGAACAGCCTCCTGCTGATCTAGTGGAAGGTGTCCCTGGCAGTGGTGTTGAAACTAGATGATCTTTAGGTCCCTTCCAACCCAAACCATTCTGTGTTTCCATGATTTTACGACTCACAGGTTTAAAGAAAGATAACAGAGATAGGTTACTCTGTTTACTTGCCCATTTTAACATACTTTCTGGTTATTCAAGGCAAGAACAATTGACTCTTGTTCTCGTTTATGCTGGACTGTTTCTTTTGACACTTTCTGCAGTCTTTTTTTTTTTTTAAATTTTGTGTGTGTGTGTGCTTTCTACGGTTTTCCCTACCTCTTTTTTTAAAGGGAAACATCATAAGAGGTCATAACATGCCACTTCAATCTCACCACTGCTGTATCTAGATTTACAATTGCATATTTCTTGTTGGTAAACTCAAGTGCCTGTTCCTTCCGTCATTTTGCTACAGGATGGCATTGGTTTTGGATCTTGATAGCACATATTTAACTTCTTAACGATATGACATTTGTGCGGTTACTTTTGTCAACAACCTCTTGTCTAAAAAAACCCCACATCCATCATAGAATCATAGAATCATAGAATCATAGAATCGGCTGGGTTGGAAGGGACCTCGGAGATCATCAAGTACAACCCTTGATCCACTACCGCTGCGGTTACTAGACCATGGCACTGAGTGCCACATCCAGTCTCTTTTTAAATATCTCCAGGGACAGAGAATCCACTACTTCCCGGGGCAGCCCATTCCAATGTCTGATCACCCTCTCTGTAAGAAATTCTTTCTAATATCCAACCTAAACCTCCCCTGGCACAACTTAAGACCGTGTCCTCTTGTCTTGCTGATAGTTGCCTGGGAAAAGAGACCAACCCCCACCTGGCTACAGCCTCCTTTCAGGGAGTTGTAGAGAGCAATGAGGTCTCCCCTGAGCCTCCTCTTCTCCAGGCTGAACAGCCCCAGCTCCCTCAGCCTCTCTTCATAGGATCTGTGCTCGAGTCCCTTCACCAGCCTGGTTGCCCTCCTTTGGACCTGCTCCAGGACCTCAATCTCCTTCCTGAGCTGAGGGGCCCAGAACTGGACACAGTACTCGAGGTGTGGCCTCACCAGCGCTGAGTACAGGGGAAGAATCACTTCCTTGGACCTGCTGGCCACGCTGTTCCTATCTTGTTAGACAAAACCTATTAAAGTTTGTGTTGACTGAGATTAACTAGAATCTCATCTTTTAATTCTTTATTTATTATTAATTTATATTTATTTTCTATTAATTTACCTCTGACTGGAATCAGACTAATCAATTGTCATCCTTAGCACTCCATTTCCTTATTCTGAATGATGAAAAAATAATAATTAGTGTCTTCTACAGTTTCATTTCCACTGTAATAAGTAAAACTAAAATCAGGAGGCCAGATATTTCCTCAGCAAACAATTAAGTGTTACTGGAAACATCTTATGCACCTGTAAGAAGCTTATCTGGTTTTGATGCTGTCTAATATCTTCCTCAGTTACTAGTGAATTAAGAATCTTTCCATTATTCTTATGTGATCCATGTATCTTATCTGTCATCCTTCTAAAGACAGAACAAAAGTATTAATTGAATAAATATTCTTTTTTTGCACTATTAATAATTCAGCAATTCATGTCTAGCTAAAAGGCCCATTTCATTGCTATGATTCATTTCTTTTTCCGTGCATTACAATTCCTTACTCTTTAGCCATGCTGCAAGTGGTTGTCTTTCCATTGTTGTTAGTTTTCCTGTATTTCATGTGGTTTTAACTGCCTATCATTGTGTTTCAATATTATTTTAATAAAAATAATAATAAAAATTAGTTTTGTAAAGGAAAGTCATGCCTTACAGATCTATTGTTCTTCTTTGAAGCAATCAGCATATCTCAGAGATACTGAGATACTGTCAACAGAGTACCTCAAAAGGCTCCTACATAAATAAAGCATCCATGGAATCAGAACCAAAGTCTTCCCTGGGTAGCCTGTTTCAGTGTCTGACAACCCTTTCAATAATGACTTTTTCCCTAATATCTAAATCTTTCCTGGAACAAATTGAGGCATTTCTTCTTATTCTATACCATGTAGCTTCAGAGAAGAGCTCAATATCCATCTTGCTACAACCTCCTTATACAGGAGGTTCTAGAAATACAACAGTTATAGAAGTAAGAAGGTCTTGCCTCAGCCTCCTTTTCTCCAGAATAAACAACTCCAGGTCACTCAGCAGCTCCTCAAATGACTTGTGCTTTAGACCCTTCACCAGCTCTGTTGCCCTTCTCTGAACTTGCTCCAGCACCTCAATGTCCTTGTAGCGAGGGGCCCAACACTGAACACAGTACTCAAGGTGTGTCCTCACCAGTGCTGAGTACAGGGGCAATCACTTCCCTAGTTCTGCTGGCTACATTATTTCTGATGCAAGCCAGGGTGTCACTGTCCTTCCTGGCTGCCTAGGCACACTGCTGGCTCATGTTAAGCAAGTTGTTGACCAACACCCCCAGGTCCCTTTCCTCTGGGCAGCTTTCCAGACAAACTTACCCAAGCCTGTATCATTGCCTTGGCTTGTTTTGACCCAAGTGCAGGACCCAGGTCTTGGCCTTGTTGAATTTCTTACAACTGACCTTGTCCCATTGATCCAGGCTGTCCAGGTCCCTCTGCAGAATCTTTCTACTCTCAGGCAGTCTAACACTCCACCAAGCTAGTGTCATCTGCAGACTTACTGAGGGTGCACTTAATCCCCTCATCCAGATCATTGATAGAGATATTGAAGACAATTGGCCCCAGTATTGAGCCCTGGGCAGCACCATTTGTGATCAGCCACCATCTGGTTTAACTCCATTCACCACAACTTTTTAGGCCTTGCCATCCACCCAGATTTTTACCCAGAAAAGCATACAACAGTCCAAGCCTTGAGAAGCCAGATTCTCCAAGAAACTGCTGTGGGAAACAGTGTCAAAGGCTTTAATGTAGTCTTGGTAGACAACGTCTACAATGTCATCCACTAAGAGGGTGACCTTGTCATAGAAGATCAGGTTTGTCAAAGAGGACCTGCCTTGCAAGAGTGTTAACAGGGAATACTGCAAGTGTAACTGAGAAATGACCTGAAAGGCTGACCTTTGTTCAAGGTACCTCTTTCCTGTTGGCTTGTTTTCATTCAGATTTCATGGTATTTTATTGCTAAAATGGTGAAAATTGTTCCCTTCCAATCCTTGTTGTCATGGCCCTGAGTGCACCAACAGCCCTTGCGGTCCTTACCCCTCTCAGGTGTCTGACTGTCTGTGGTCAAGGACAGTTCTGAGACAATGCAGTTCTGTAATCTGGGATCAAATTGCCATGAAAGGAGTTGAGAAAGGTGTGAGAAGCTGTGATTGGGGCTTCAGCTTCTTCAGGAACTGAATTTCAGTTAAAGCCCTTGTCCCGGGTTCTTACTGAGGCCTTACAATCACCCCAAACCCTTATTAATCATACTAAAGAGTAGTGCAGCAGCTAGAGAAACAGGGGTAAAACATTCACCTGTATCACATCCAACACCTGTCTCATGTTGAATTTACGTCTGTTATACTTTGAAGTGAAACCTTTACTAAAGCTAACCTTATAATTTACAGTAAATCGGTGATCCTGAGGATGCAATAGATGGAAATTACACACTGGAAATAACAACATTGAACCCGTCTACCTGTGTCAGTGCAAGTTTTGCTTTTTGTTGGCCTTTGAGAACTTAGGAGAAATTAAGATTTTACTGTGTCTTTAATAAGAACTTCACACCTTTTTCAGAAGCCTAGACACTTAATTGTGTCCAGAGATTTTATTCTTCCACAAATCCTTAGGTAAGATAGTGGTGCACACTGATTTCAGAACATTCTGAGGTGTTATGAAGTGAGACCAAATAGCTGATAATATTCTATTGGAATAAAGGCCCCTGGCAAGGGATAAGAGATGGTGGCAACAGGAGGTGGAGGAGTCATTGTTTGTTCTATGTCAGTTATGACTAATAGATGCAAACTGATAGCAAAGATTAGGAACAAAGATGCAATTATTGGTGGCAGAGTGGGTACTGAATAACTTGATTTTGCATGCAGCTTCCAAGCCATGCAGAACGGAGATTAGTGTTGAAGCCACCATGCCAAACACTTCATTTTTGTTTCTGGCTACAAGTAGTTTTTCAAGTTAAGGAGAAAAAGGACACATGCATTCCAGACCCAGCCTTCATCCAGTTTCTGCATGTCTAGCAAGATCCAGCAGTAATCTTAAGAAATCAATCACTACTATTCTTAAACTTATTTTCAGAAGTGAGAGAGGGAAGGCAGGGTGTGAGGGATGAGAGGAAGAAGGGAGGTAAAAGCATCATCAAAAATATGGCTATAACTACAAATTTCTATAAACTTCTCTGCCAAATAGTACTACCAACACCAAACTCAAATCTTACTTTCAGACTTATAAATAAAATAAAATAACCAAGGAATTAGCTGTGAAATACTAGACCTTGCCAGGTTCATCCCAGTTTGCCAAGCAGTATGCGTTGTTGATATAATGCAGTAAGGTCTTCATTTTCCCATAACCCAAACCTTTTCCTTTGTCTTAACTCCATGCTAGCAGGTTGTGGAACACAGAACTATCTCCTAGGAGATATTCATTAAAGATCTCTTTTTATGGATGAGATCAATCTTGAAAAAGTTTAAAAATAAGAAGCAGGATTATGACAGCAGAGACTACAGAACTGGGGTAGTGGATTTATTTTTCCTGTGAGGTCCATACAACCAGGATTATACCTGATTTTGGTCTGAGTGACAAATAAACATTAGTTCTGCAAAGGAAGAAGTCGTAGTTGCAAGGAAAAGCTAAAGTCTAGCACTAATTTTATGGTAAAAAGTAGCACTAAGAAAAGTAGGGACTGAAGTCTTTTAAGATGTATTTTGCAGAGGTTGAATGAGGAAGAAGATGATTGGGAAAAAATACTTCTTTTGAGTCTTTGGGTATGATGATTGTGTTGGAAGATTTACTGTTTTAATGAGGTTTAGGAATAGAAATCAGTATAGCGTCAGAGAATCAGATGAAGAAATTGAATTTATTGCTAGATTCAGCAAAGAATACAGGGCCAAGAAGTTCTGCTAAAGAATTTATGGGCCCTGAAAACTTGGCTGAGGAAGGGGCTAGAATTGAGGATGGGGAAGGGCTAAATGTGGGTTCTCTTCAAGGGGTGCTGAAATGTTTTGAGAATTTTGTGTTTTATAGTGCCTCAAAATTAGGATGAACCCACAGCTGGCTTGGGTAAATGGTTATATTTCTGGGTTTGAATATGCTTCATGTAAATATAACAGTTCATCAGCAACTGAAAAAATGTTAATTGTTGTGGCCTGCATAGACTGAAACAAAGACTGGTGTGTAAAGGGAAACTGTGGCTGGAGAAGGAGCTGATGTCTCATTCAGGTACTGGTACAGAAGATACACAAAGGCTATGTTTATACTGAAACTGGAACTACAAGTCTCACAGAGCTGGGATAAGAATTTAGCAATAGAGGTAAATGGATTTTCAGTAGATTGGAGGCAGATTTAGGCTGCATATCTAATTTAAAGCTATATTTATAATTAAAGTTTAGGTACTATAAAACAGGGCCTCTAAAGCTAAGCTAGTTACAATATAGTTCAGGAGTTCTGGATCTTCTGAGCTAAGATGGTCTTGGAAAGTCAATGCATAAGTGAGCATTGGTTGATGGTAAAAGTTTATTTATTACAGTTAGGTTTTTTATATTTTTTTTTTTTAACAGGGGATCATCTAGAAAAGATTTGGCTCTACAATTTCTAGATCTTGCTTTCCATCTTTTTTTTTTTTTTTTTGCATGCCTAGTTCACTGTATAAGGTGGACACCTTCAGAGTAAAAATTCAGTACTCAGGTGCCAAACTTAAAATTGTGTCATGGTTTCTGTATATTTAAGTCTTTCTTTTCACAGATGTGTCCTTCTGTTTTCTATTAGTGACCGAGTTGTTAAATGACATAACATGCCCAGAAGACTTTGTAATCCAGAACTTCTGCTTATTAAAAATACAGTAACTTGTTTGTCCTTAAAAAAATGTTACAAAAATCCCAGAATTCGTTGACAAAATCAAGAAGTGTTTTTTACTTTCTTTTTCTATAGTCAATTGAAATTGTTACTGGATAAAATTTTAACATGAAGTGTTAACTTTCACTTCACTACGGTAAGTATATACAAATATGTATTATATACTATGAATCAAAGACCAAGTTTTAAAATACTTTCTTCATTTCCCTACATAGTGTAATTAAACCAATTTTGGATTTATTATCTGTTTTCCATGTAAATGTATTTCACTTAGGAAAGAAAGACCTTAACAGCCTCAATGCTAAATCAACATGCAGACTCCCCATTCCTTCACTTTGTGCATTTTGATTAAAACGTGATGAGATGTCAAAAACTCTGAGCACAAATCTTTTACTTCTTTTCCAGCATGTGACTGGGATTGGTGCTGAAGTGGCACAAGGTGCTATCCATAAACAGAAACATCTGCAAACATAAGCACAGGTTTGGCCCAATCTCAACCTGGCCCAGATCAATCCTTCTTCCTCTCTGTACAGCATCACAAGCTACAGCCTCCATCAAGAAAGCAGGGAGCCTGGGTTGCCATATGCAGCCCAAGGGGAATCATGCACTCCAGAATACATTTTTATACTATGGTTCTATTCTATGTTTCTATATTTCCATGAGAATGTTATTTTAAGGATGCTATGGGTGGTATTGATCGTGTGTTTTATATCTCTTCAAAGCTGTGTTGTCATTCTAGGAGGAGTTCAAGGTTTACAGAATGTAAGGGAAACAGAAAAAGAGATCCCAGAGGATGGACTGTGATTTCATAGCCTAGTGACCAGACATCCTCACTGAGAAGGCAGCTCCATTTTAATCCTGCTCCTTGTTCACTTTCTACATTTTATACATAAAGCTACTAATTTAATAAACAGCCCTCCTCTCTTCCAGAAGATTCTCCTAGCCATCTGCTAATAACATTATGTCTTTACTTCTTTGATGAAATGTTTATTTTTTCATAAATTTGAAATCATGACTGATCCATAAATCCTGTAGACTATAGAACAGGTCTACAACAGATAGATAGCGTCCTTTCTTCTTGCAAAACAACAACTCTCAGAGTACTACCTGACTCAGTCTAAGGTGTGTGTGTCTGTGTGTGCAAGTGGGGCTGCTTCAGACTGAAGAACAAAATGGTCTTCCCACACTTCACAAAGGGTGTTTGAGTATGCACACACGTGTGCATGCACAGGTTTATCCTAATCAGGCAAAGACAGAAAATCTTTGTATTTCTCTACTGACATGAAAGCCCTGTCAGATCAGAAATTAGCATATTAGGGACAACTTAGGCAATAGAAATATCCAAAGACACATTTTTCTCCTCATAGATTTTCTAATAGCTTCTTTTAGCTGGCTTCTTCTGAGTTATTTGTTTTAGGTTACACAAATACTGTTGAGACACTCACTAGATCCAATTTAAGTTCCAGGGGTATATAAGTTATCTGCAATGTGTAACTTCATTGCATCTAAGCTAAGCTTGGATGTAAATAATGTGTTATCTTTTATCTGAGCAACAGTTTAGATATCTAGCCAAAAGTTATGTTTATACACTGATGTGTTTTTTCAAAGTTGCTTTGTCAACATCACAAGGGGAATCTTACTAACTGATATATTTAATTCCTTTGATATTTTACATCTTCTCAAAGAATTCTTTATTTGCAGGTTTGTTTCCCTTATTCCTGTGTAAAGTCTCACTAAAGTTCCATCATAAAAGACAAGAGAGAGATAATCCTGGCAAAGTATCTGCATCCCTTATAAGTCCATGTTTAAAGAAATCTGACTAGACACAACTTAAAATCTTCAAGCATTATCCTCCTAATAGAAGACATCTGTTGAATGTGTTACAGGAGCAGGACTCCATAAAGCTAACAGGAGCTTTTCTTTATTTCATATTTCATGTGACAAAGTAAGGCAGAAGCCCCTCCGCAATTCAAAACACAAGAACATATTTGGACTGTTTTCTGCAAATCCCTCCCAGTGTGTCACCTAATTTTCTTCAAGTAGCAATGGGTTTTAGCTGCCTTTTATTCAATTAAACTGTTTTATTTCGCTTTACAATTTTTGACAGGATAAAAGAGAAAAAATGCAGATGTGAGGACCATAGCATTTGATGTTGCAGTTTCATTATTGATTTCATTAATGTCAGTGATTTGCAATTAATGGAAATTGACTGGTGTAAACTCTGTGGTAACTAGGTAGGTCTACTCAGATTTGGAATATGTCAGGCTAAATGAAAATAATGACATATATAATATAAGAATGATATATATAATGATAAATTAAAACAATGTTTGACCTTATACCTTGTTGGGAGAGGTTTCAGTTTTGAAACTGCCAACTAATAAATATTTGAATTTATTTTCACAGTACTACACAATTATGTAATTATTTGAGCTATTCTAGCTTATTTTATATGGTACATATAAAATAATACATGATTATTATTGCAATATCTTCTTCTAGAATACACTAGCATTTGCTGAAATTTTTCACTATTTTTTTATTGTTAAATGAGATATTCAGAGTAACCAATGAAAAGCCTCAGTTGTCAAAGGAAAACAGAGAACTTGAAAGGTAGTATTTAAAAAGGCAAAGGACAGCTTTTAAAATTTCTGCCTTGTTTTAACTCTCCAGAATTTTCCATCAGGCTCTGTTTTGCAAACTAAGTGCAAGAAGGAGGTACTGGAATCATATATTTGTATGAAATATTGGGTTCAGGTCCAGAAGCCAAGGATGTAAGTGTGCAAAAACATGGAATGGAAATCTGATCATTTGATAAAGAATGAACATCATTGTAAAAGTGCTGCCTCAGAATCTAGACCTAACCTATGAAAACCTGAAACCTGATTTTTTTTTCAGATGCAATCTCTGTATATTTGACTGTGTAGCTGTGAGGAGGTTTTTCTACTTAAGGATTCTAGTTTAAATCTGAAGAAAGGTTCTTGTTCTTTTTAAACTTTTTCTATAACAATTGTAGTCCTCTTAATTTTGAAAGGATGCTGTCTGTAAGAACATAGAATCATAGAATCACAGAATCATAGAATTGGCTGGGTTGGAAGGGACCTAGTTTCTTTTTTTTCTACCTGACTAAACAATGCTCATACTTCTCATCCTTAGCAGTAGCCACAGAGAAATAATTCAGAAAATGATAGCACAAAAAAAGCTAGATCACAGTGTGAGAAGTTGCAGCTCTTAGTTCAGCACCACTTTAGCACAGAGATGTCTTCAAAGAAACAGCATCATGGATGAAATGAAGTTACAAAGTACATCTGAATCATCAGAATGAGTGCTTTTCATGGGAAGTAGAGGTCAAGACATAATGGTCTTGAAAAGAAGATGTGCTGAACCTGTGTAAGTAGAGAAGGTTAATCAGAATTAAGGTTCTTTAGTTTAGCTTTCTCAAGACTGCTGCTTGAATGCTGTCTTCTGAGTAAAAGATTTCATTACTTTCTCTTGGCTAACACTTTATTAAGTTCCCACACATTTGCCATTTATAACTTTGCTACAGTTTCCCTGATATTCTAGGCAAGATTCATCCAGCCTTAATTGACATGATTTGTCCATAGGAAATTTGAATCATACCACTATTTATTTTTTATTAGTGTGATACAGAAAACCTTGCAACAACTGGATATAGAAACATAAATCTTTGCAGCAGATGAGAGGAAAGCACTTTGTTCTGCATGTGCCCTTTGCTAGTAATGTGTTGAAACCTTCTGTTGTAAGTTAGGAACTTTCTAGGGTTATAGAACTGATAAAAATTATGAAACTTGAAGCTTTCTTATAATGCATCACTTGTGGAAGACTTTAATTCAGTGCTTCAACTTTTAGTGCTCAGATAAGTGCTCCAACAGTCAGGATGAATTATATACAAAGGACTTATGATCCAGGCATGTGAAATCAGAAGGCATGTGCTGACAGAATAGCACAACAGAGCTGTAGTGAGAAAGAGTCCTACAGACACCAAAGTCAGTGAAGAAGGAGAGGGAGGAGTTGTTCCAGGCCTCAGAGCAAAGATTGTCCTACAGCCCCTGGAGCAGCCCCTGATGATGCAGTTTGTTCCCCTACAGCCCATGGAGAGGACCACGCTCCCTGTGGAGACAACACCAGAGCAGGTGGTTGTGTCCTGAAGGAAGCAGCAGCTCATGCAGATGTAGGAACAGACTCCTGGCAGGAACTGGAGTCTGTGCAGGACCCATACTAGAGCAGGTTTGTCCTGAAAGACTGAGACAGAGCAATAGTGTGAGAGGAAAGGAGGAAGAGGAAGGAGCAGTTATGGACTGACCACAACCTGCACTCACCACCTGGGGTTGGGGAAAGAAGGTAGAGGAGTCAGGAATGAAGAAGTGAAATTGAACCTGGGAAAAGGGGGATGGTGGGGGAGGAGGTGCTTTATTTTTTATTTCTCACCATACGAAAATATTTTTAATTGGCAATAAATGAAACAAGTTTTTCCTAAGTGATGTCTGTTTTGCCCATGATGATAATTAGTAAGTGTTCTTTATCTTGACTCATAAGCATTCTATCTTATTTCCCCCCCCTATCTTGTTGACAAGAGGGAATGAGAACACAGTGGGGTGGGGGTCTGGCTGCTGGCCACTGGCCACCATCAAACCCACCCCAGTTTTGCAGTTTTCTCCATGTTTTTAAGTAAAGAGCTGTGATCACTTTAGCTGCCTTTAGATCTTCATCATTACTTTTCCACTTAAAGAGTGAAATGCTTAAAGAGCCAATAGGAATGGTGCTGGCAGACAGGAAAGATGTTTCAGCAAATGTATATCAACCTCAGCCATTATTTTTCTTCTAATTCTTCTGATGGATTTATCTCATTAGGGAGCCAACAGTAACTCAAACATGTAAATCCCTCTGGATTTTTAAAGAATATAATGACCATTTTAATTTCTCATCTTGAGACACTGTATAGTATCTCCTTATATTCCTCAATCGTGGCTTTTCACCCTTGTCAGAAATGGACAGATTAAAAAATAGCTTTTGTCTTTCTGTCTTCTAAGGGCATTGTTAAACTCATTTCATTAGCATTTGCTTTTGTACAGTGGCTGATCAGGACTACTACAGAAACTTGAAGTACTAATCCAAAGCTCACTGAAGTTAATGAGAAGATTCCCATTGACTACACAGGATGCCACGTGGCTCTTAGACTCCAGAGGGCAAGGACCTGACAGCCTTCTTAAGAACATTATTTTTTATATGTTTATCATAGGCTGGAAGCTTTTATTACAAGGGTGCAATATCTGTCATCTGCTCTTGGATGCTACCCGTGAAGATACTGCGAGTGTAAATAATGTCATACTGTAAAGGCTGCTAATCTAACAATAATGTTGAAAATAGAAAACTGTTTCGAGTGTAAAACAGTGTGTTGCTTAACTAATGGATCATTTTATTGCAGAAGGCAGACAGTTAAGGGCACAGTATCTTTCCAATCTGTTCAATTATCTGTCAGCTAGCATGTTATAAGCACAGAATCAGTGATCACAGTCACAACACAGCTGATATTGTAGTATATATATGTAAATGACACAGCTGATGCCAGACCTCTAAATTTACTTTGATTTTTATATGGAGAGAGAAGAAACAGCTCACCCTGTAATTCGTAAGGCCTCTGAACAAGGAAGTAGTAAAGAAGTAAAAGGTAAAGGAATCACAGTTGCATAATAATTTTCTTACTTGTTCTATCTTGGCTTAACTGAACCATCTGTTAGGACTGGCTGCCTTTAGATCCACAATGGGAAAAATTCACGTTTAGCATGTAACCCCATCCCAGACTCTAACACAGAACCAACAGTACTACTGTTTGTCCTTCAGAAAGATGCTTGTTGAGGAGGAGAAAAGAGCCACCCATGTGCTATGTAGGAAGTGGCCACCTAAGTACTCAGGCTAAGCACTGCAACTAGGTTTAGAAGAACATCCTGCTGAGATGTGAGAATAGAACCACTCTTCTTCAAGAAGTACCTCCCATTGGGAAAAAAAAAAAAAAAAAAATGCAGCAAGTATAGTGTGAGAGGTACTAAGGATATGTGAGCACTTCTCTACTGCCCAGTGATAAGGTCCCTCTGCTTGGAAAAGGGAGTCTTGGTAACTTCCTCTTTTCCTGACTAGACCACTGGCTCAAAAAATTAAACAAAAAATTTGCTTCTGGGCTTTTTTGATGAGTGGATCAGAAGAGGAATCCAAGGTTATTTAAAAATGCAGATGGGGAAAAACCTCCTCAAGGAAAAATTGTTCTTCCAGCATCTGCTGGCAAGTAAAGGTAGCTGCCAGGGTAGGCTAATTCTCATTTGCAATCAGGTTATATAAGGATATGATACATGGTTAGCACTCCAAAACATTTTGATACTCGAGTTTTCATTCAGAATTAAAAAACTGTAGTGAGACACCTCAGTTCAATGTAACTGGATGAACACATAACCATCTTGCTGCCTCTGAGAGGATCGAGTTTAAAAAGAGTAAAATTGAGAAAACAGGAAAGAGACAGCAGTTTCTATTCCTTGTCATGTTAAGAATTTAGTCAACGCCCCTGGGTTCTCCTGTGAGACGTGAAACCCTCTGGGTTTGCTGGAAGAGGTGGGGAGAGGAGAAAAGTGATAAGTGCATCAATGAAGACAGGTAATGATGATAGAAGCATCATGACTGGGTCAAGAGATAAACTTTTTCCAAGAGTTGGACTCCTCTATAATAGACTACAAAGTAGAAGTGGGTAATAGTCTACCAGACACATATAATATTTTAAAATTTTTGGTTTTTTTACTGGGAAGTGGGGAACTGTTTTTAATTACTGAGTGACCAGAGAGTTTTGTGTGCTTTATCAAGTTCCTTCAGTGTTCTTGAGGTATATTATTCATATCTTTTGGACAAAGACATCTCTAGAAATTCTGTTTTCTTACTAAATGTGTATATGAATAAATATCCAGTGTGGAAAATACGCAAATGACCTTTTTTAGGGACTATTCCTAAAAGAATATGTCAGAAGACTAATCCTTGAACACCAGTTTTCAATATATCGTTGAACATGCACAATTCTTTTTATTCAACCTATTTGGAAGTTATAGATATAGAATTTATAGATAAATTGTATTGTCAAATTCCAGAAGATAAGGCAGTTTCTTTCTTTTTTCTTGTGAAATTAATCTTAGGGAGATGAATAATCTCATACACCCATTCTTCATATTTGTGGTTGCACAGTTAGTGTCATTATTTCTTTTGCAACCTTGCTATGTCACAACTTTGTCTCTATAGAAGTAATAATGCTACATTGGAGCTCAGTGGGCTGGGGAAATGGCCTGTTGGAATGTCATGACTGGGAGTCCTGGTGGACAAATTGATTGTGAACCTCTAATGAACATTTGTGGCAAAGGCCAATAGCATCCAGGGCTGTATTGGGAAGAGTGCTGCTGGGCTAGTCGAAAGTGACAATCCTTCTCCTCTGCTCAGTACTAGTGAGGCTACACCTGGAGTATTATCCACTTCTGGGCTCCCTGGTACAAGGGAGACATGGGCTTCTTGGAGCAAATCCAGTGAAGGGCCAAAAAGATAATTAAGGGCTTGCACATCTGTCATATGGAGAGGAGAGTCTGAGAGAGATGAAATGCTACAGCATGGAGAAAGAAGGCTCAGGAGGCTCTTCTCAATGTGTATGAATATGTGGAATGGAGCAAAGAAAAGAGAAGTAAACTGTTCTCATTGGTGCCCAGTGACAGGATAAGATGATCAAAAAATAAAAATTACAGCATTGAAACTAAATGGTATGCCCTGTTGATTGATAGAACTTCATTTTCTTGAATCAATGATTCTCTAGAAAACATTCTCTATCCTCTCCTCAATCTATCCAACTGATGGTATTTATTAGGATGTCATAGATTTCTGAGTTTTAGAGAAAAGTATGTAAAATGCAGGGTTTTATTGTATATGTCAAAACATAAAGTCGGCTACAGTTAACAGATCTTTGTAGATTACTACTGTAATTTGAGAAGTAGCTACAGAATTAATTATGTAATGCTTCCCACATGTTTCTATTTTCATATGGAGAAACTGGTGCAGATGTGTTGTAGGTATACACAGTCTCTTTTGGCAGTGCACCTGGCTTTATTAGGATGTTTATTGTCATCAAACAATACATAATTAATCCCTTTATTTTATATGGCTTGTGGGTATAATTTTTAACATATCTCTTTCAAGTAGAAATTCTATAATAAAATAATTTCTTATGATTTCCTAGTTCTGTTCAAAAGTAGGCAGCCCCTAAATGAAGATAATAAGATGCTTATCTCATGAACTATTGAAATTGTTATCACGAAGAGCAAATGAACATCTCCCTAGACAGATCATCAAACATTTTGGTGATTTCCTTGGCCTTGCTGCAGTCTATAGGAATGCAGTGTTATAATTATGATAGATCTGTACCTGTCTTAATTTGTTACCAAATTCCAGAGAAAGATTCTGATACACGGTATCGAAATTCAGACAGCAAGATATATCAGCAGCAATACCTTTGTTGACTCTATATTAAAGGATATTTCTTTTGTGAATGAAAGGCAGTCCTGATGTCCATGTAATGGGAAATAAAAACCTTGGCAACTGGTCAAGTGTGCTCCCTGAGAAGGCAACTCATTATCAGCAATGAGAAGGTAGCCAAGGTTGGCCTCAGAGTATATCCTGTCAGGATGTCTGGGCCCAGCAATATTGACCTATATGTAGAACTGGTCTTTGTGGATTTTATTCCAGTAGTAAGTCTGGGGATGCACTGATAGGAACCAATTAGGTTATCCACAGTGATGCTCAGGTAGGATTTGAAAGATATATGGGTCAAGCTGGGAATATGAGCCTTTCTGGTGAGTCCAAGACATAGGGAAAAACTCAGGAATTTGGTATTGGGGTGGTTACATCCTACCAGCTGTCCAATCAGCTCTCAAATCTGTGTGCACAGACACTGTGCACTGACAATAAGATGATGGCATGGATTAGCTACTCTTCTCCAGCCTCTCCTGACCTAGAACTCCCTGCTTCAGCCTCACCCATCCAGTCTCTGTTCCAGGTCTTGCTCTCTTTCCATATCCTTCCCCCAACCACCTGTGCTGTTATTACTGCATTCTTGCCTCTGTCTGATATTTTGTGTTGTAATGTCAGATCTAATGAATTCCCTTACCTTCTATCTGTCCAATATCCAAATCTGGAATTTCCAAAGAAATCCTGATCATACTTGGTCCTTCTCTTCTCTCTCCTACACTCTTAGCTCATCCTGTCACAATATCTATGGCCAGGAGAATTCAGTTCTGGAAGCTGAAGTATTACAATTTCATCACTAATATTAAGGGATAGCTGAAATAAATCATGTACCAATGTCCCACACAGCCTATATGGAAGCTATTTCTCGGAAAATGTAAAACATTGGTTTCTTCCTTTCTGTGTGTTTCCTAAGAGCAAAACCTGAATATTTAACAGATGTTTAGAGAAGCTATTAGAATTATTTCCAGTTTTCTATGCCAAGAACTGTAAATAAAGGTTTTAGGAATCTGAATGAGAAAGAAGTAGTAGAGAAAGTAGTTAAAATATTGAAGAACCTAAGTGACTAGGTAAGGCAAAAAATACTGTAGTAGCATAATCATTGTGTAAGGATGAAGAGGTTTAGCTGAGTCTTTTATCGTAAAGTTTCTTTATTCAGTTTGAGTCTTTGTGACGTTACAGAAGAAAAAAGTTCTTGAGAGTAATCAACCTAACTAGCAATACTGGACTCCTGTAGCATTTGAATGAAGGTGAAACGAATGTGATCTGATGACTGTAGAACGCCTTCCTTTTCTGTAGGTGTCTTTTCAGAAAATTCATGTGAGGAGAAGCTTCCTTGGAAGCACTTTTGACTGTGTCATAGTACTAGTGTTGAACACACTGAATGGGGGGAGAAAAGGTCTCATGCTGCTGTAAATATGTGTGGTCTTCCATGGTAGATTGTGTTGGGAGATTTTTAAACACTAGTCAGACAGATATTTTGCTTTCTTTCCATCTTGCATGATATGCATGAAACATTTCTGTGCAGCACTCTTTCAGGGTTTAAATGGTAATTGTCAGATATTGTTCAGTCCCTAATTTTATTACAATGTATTTTCCTAGTTGTACTTTTAAAAATATGAAACATTTTATTGAGTATCCATGCCAACACCAAAGACAGCTAGGCCTGTTTTCGTTACTGTGCCATAAATACAGAAACCTGTGCAGATATACATCTCCTAACTTCTGAAGGAATCTTATCTACTGTTTGAAGTCACCTGATATGATCTTTTATATGCATCATAAGTGAAGAAAGAACAAATGTATCAATCATTCAATATCTTATGTGTGATCTAAAGTTCACCTGAGATTTCCTAGTGTATTCTTGATCTGTTCTCCAAAGAGCATTCATTTTAGCTTGTCATCCTTCTTAAACAGGAAGATGTCTATGAAGGTTAAACTTATATCCTAAAGGAATGACTTAATAACAAATTAATAAATAAGATAAATTTATAAAGCTCTACACAATTCTAAAACTCCATCATGATTTCTGTGGAATGGTAGAAACATCTGGCTCTTCATCTGGTTGCTTGTTGAATGAATTTGACCTGTATTTACTGTAATAATGAAAAGGAACTCTCTCCATACTGTTCAAGAAAGACTCCCAGTAGCATAGGTCTTTTGTTACATAATTTTAAATATATCTGTCTCTATTGAAATGGCAACTACTCTGTGCTTTTAATTTACTATGTGTGAGACTGCTCTATCAGTAAGACACCCACCTAAACTTTAACAACCTATATGTCTATGGGCATCTAAGCAATAATTTAGTAGTGGTAGGCCAATAAAAGATGATATTGCTCAAAGCATTTTTTTCTAGAAGAAGCAAAGCTATCAATAGGTTATATTATATTGCACCACTTGATCTATACACAGATGAAGAAGAAAAACAAAGACATTTAATGGAAATGAGTGAGTGTCAGCATGGAAGTGCTATATGTGGTATGTATATATTTTTAACACTAAGCTCATTAAGGATATTGTGTACTCTCAGAATTTAATTGTGTAAAATATTTGTGCTTGTTGATACATGGCTAGAGCTAAAGTTGCACTGTATTAAGTTTAATGAATCACTTTCCCACAATAAAGTTACAACCCTGTATCACTTGGAAACTAAATTTTTTTACTTCAAGTCTCTCCTAACTCAGGATGTCCAGGTGCATATTTCAAAAGAACACTTAGGAGGGACTTTAATTTGTATGATTTGCTGTTTAAATTAAAAAAAAGCAATACAGTCTGGAGATTACATGAGATATGGCCAACTCTCAAAAAAGCCAAGGTCAATTTGCTGCAACTTAGAGAATAAAGTAGTGGGAGTTACTGTGAAATAAATCCATCTGTGTGCGAGAGAGCAAAACTTATTTTTAGTTTTGTTTCAGAGTTCTGAAAATTAATTCTCATCCTCTTTTAAGAGACAGTCATATAATAACATAAAGCCTCTCATTCTTTGGGGAAGTGCCATGTACAGTGCTTCCCATTACATCAGAGACTGAGCTGTCTGTACACTGTAATCAGTTCAGCCAACAAGATGATTTGGTATATCCCCTTTCTTAGCTGTGATTCATCATTACAGTCATTTGGCTTTCAAAGACTTTTTTTTTACCCTAGTCTTACTATCCTGAGCAACCAAAAATATATGCTTCAGGAGTACAGTACTCTATCAACTTTTTTCACTATTTAGAAACCAAGACCTGTTTAATTATTAGAAAATGGTCTATGGAAAAATCAGAAAAAAATCAAGAAAAGCAGGATGTGTCTCCATTTATTCTATTTTTTAACCACTGCTAACAATGTTAGCAAAGACAATGTATCAGAGAAATTTGCAGAAATATTGGCCAGTGAATATAATGGAGAGAGAGAGATAAAAACTTGCAATAAAAACAGTAACACTGATCTCATTTAGGGACATCCTGGAGCACCCCTCCTATGAAGACAAGCTGGGAAACTTGAGTTTGTTCAGCCTGGAAATGAATGGGAAGGCTCTGGGGAGACCTCACAGTGGCCTTCCAGTACCTGAAGAGCCTCCAGAGGAAAGCTGGGGAGGGACTTTTTACAAGGACATGTAGTGATAGGATGAGAGGGAAGTGTTTCAAGCTGATAGACAGTAGATTTAGATTAGGTATTAAGAAAATATTCTTTAGTCTTGAGGTGCTGAGACCCTAGCCTAGGGAGGTTGTGACTGTCCCCTCCCTGGAAGTGTTTGAGGCCAGGTTGGATGGGGCTATGAGACACTTGGCCTACTGGGAGGTGTCCCTGCCCATGGCACAGAGGTTGGAACTACATGATCTTTAAGGTACCTTCCAACCCAAACCATTCTGTGATTCTATGTAAGGATTAGACTACTGAGCTAATCTATTTGTCTAGGTTCTTTCTGTATTCAGAAAGCTCAAATAATTACCTCATGGGGATATCTCCATTGCTGATAATTAGCGATAATGTTCAACAACACAGCTTCAAATTACACCACCAGGTGCCTATTTCATGGTGCCCTGAATCACTCTCTTATTTGTATTGATTCTGTTGAACAATAATCTATTTAAGAAACAGCATTCCTGCAGGCATATATATGTAAACACCTGCATTTGGGTGTCTTAATCCTTGAATTCCTTAAGTGAATTCCTTCAGGGTTGATTAGCAGGTAGAGTGCATCACTGCAGAGCCCTCCATTGTCCACTGCCTGTTGTGCACTGCTATATACATGCTCTCAATTCATCATAAATGTGAGACAAATGCATTATCTTCAGTTTCATCAAAAGAAGTTTAATCTAATACACTTTAAACTCACTTGAGACGGGCTAGCAGTATCTCAGTGCAATAGATTTATTCCCATGAATTAACCCATGTTAACTCAATCTGACTTTGAGCAATAATGCTGAATAAGTATAGGTTTTTATTCATCATGTTTCTCATCTAAGTACCTAAATCAGAACAGATCCTTCCTGAGTGGAAAGAAACCAAAATATGTCCATTTAAGCTTATTCACCTTGTTGCCAGGAGGAAATGCAAAGCTCTTCTTCTTTGAGTTATAGTTACTATTAATTGAGCAGAAAGAAAAGAGGAAAAGGAAAAACTGATTCATTACCCCTGTCATAAGACAAATTATCTAAACTATGAGAGAATTAATCCTTGCTTCACTGTTCTGGAGATTTAATCCAAGAAAGTTTAATTTAAAGAAATGTAGGTGCCTCAAGAATTTCATCAGACAGACAAGGCGGAGCTTTTGAGGTTCTAATATTCTAGAAATGCCTAAAGTTGAAGTAGTGTGTAGTGTATAGAGACCAGGTAAATCTGCAGAGCACAGCACAGAGGAGTATCTCTGCTCAAAGGACAAAGAGAGAAACTGGCCCCAACACTGAGCCCAGAGGAACACCACTTGTCACAACCACCAACTGGATTCAACTCTATTTGCCACAATCTGGGCCTGGACATCCAGCCAGTTTTTTACCCAGCAGAGAGTAGGCCTATCCCAGCCATGAGGAAGTCTAAGACAAAATATCAGTCCAATGTTTCCTTTCCTCATTGACTGGAATGTCTCTGGAAGACAGAATTGCTCTGATGCCTCTTGGGAGCTGCATTTCTGAGTCATTCAAGAAAGCCCTATAAGCTCTGCTCTTCAGCTGTATCATCTCTCCTTCAATATCTGTATGGTTGCTCAGGAGCCTGAATAGGACATAGTGCATATTGAGAAAAAACTCAAGCCAGCAAATAAATTAATTTCATTGTTTCCAGTTAACAGTTTGCAAAATTCAGTCTCTTTGTGCAGAAAACTTCACTGACCCTCCAACAGGTAAGTTAAAGCTTTATTTATACATGTGTTTATTCATATAACTCTGCATTTGTTGGTAGAAGCAAAATCTTTGACAGTTGTGATGCACATTAGTTCAGTGCACACCAGCAAATATGTTGATGCATCATTCAGAATTTTCATTTATGACATATTTAAAATAACTGTAAAAGCTTAAAATGGCTATGCTACATAATCATGTAATCATGGAAAATTTACCACTGAAATTCAGTTGCCTGAGCATTTGCTGCTATATTATTTGGAGTATTCTGCTCAGTTTCCAGCTGCTGCTGCAGATGGATGTGGGTCCCTTAACTTCTGTGTTACCTCTGTTAGCTCCATGAGGATGCCTCAGATAATCTTCAGCATCTCTGTATAGGCACCTGAATCATTCCTGAAATACCTGAAAACTGTCCTTCTAAATCTAGGATAATTATCCTTTTTACAGTCAGTGGAAAGAAAAATACACTTACAGAGGGTGATTCAGGTAACTAACTCTTCTTGGACACCTATTTTATGATTCCATGAATCATTTGGTGAAGATGCCTCTTATATTCCATTCCATATAATGAGAGTGACTGAGTTAGACTTAGACATCTAACTTCTTAGACATTGCTAGGTTAAAGTAATCTTTTCTATGCTCACAGCTTACACTATAACTTAGCATCACAGTGTAAATATATGTTGGCTTTAATTTTTGGTCTAAAATCCACTAAAGTCAAGCTTAATTTTTCAAGTTATTTTAGTAACTGTTGAATAGACTGAAAACTCTGGGGGAAAAAAGAATAAAATTCTATGAGAGAAAAAATGATTTTGTAAATGAATAAGCAAAAAAGGAAGCACTTAATGAAAAAAATCTACTTGTACAGAAATTGATCAGTTTTGCAGACCTAAATTTCATAATTGTAGAATAGGAAGTAAAATATTTGTTTCTTCTAAAATCTTACAGTGCCTCTATGCTTGATATTCTGCTGTCAAGAAAAGAATCTGAAAAAATCATGGACAAGGCCTATGTGCAGTCCAGCAACATAAATCTGTACAGATCATGATTCCATAGTGGAATGAGGAATAATGAGCTCAAACTAATGGAAAGCTTTGTCAGGTGTTTCTGATCTCTGCTGCAATGAATTACCCCAAAAAAAGGCAAAATAGAGACTTGATTTTTGTCTGTAAATACCTACAGAAATCTGCTGATAGAAAGCTCTCCAAATGTCACAGGCCAAGTTATAACCAAATCTAAAGATTAGAGCCGGAGGTAACTAAAATTGGATTATGATTTCAGGCATGAGTGAATTAGGTGCTAGAAAAACTTTCGATACAGAAAAGATCAAAATTCAGGAAAACCTGTGGCCACTGATATGCAGGACATCAGAGCAGAGAATCACAGTGGCCTTCTCAGTCCTGGATTCTCTAAAGCCAGAATCACACTGAAAGAGAGAAGGTATCCGACATGGTCATTCCTGGTCCTGGCATCTGGCTTTGTTTTTATTCCACTAGACTCACTTGCTGATGATCAAAGATTTATCCTCAATGACAAGAGCTAGGAAACCAAAAGAAAACTGTGTCTTTAGTTTTCCTTCAAAACTTCTCTGAGGATTATCATTGTGACACTTGTTACTGTGGTATATTCAAGTGGTGATGGTCTGTCTCCTCCAGTTTCTTGTAAAAGAAAAGCAATTCTTGTCCAAAGCTGAATAAGCCAGAACTTTAGTGCTTGTTAGACTCTGGTACACTTGATATCTCAAGTAGCTCACACTAGCTTGATGTAGAACCATTCTGCTTAGCTGACTCCTTCCTTGCTTCCTTACCAGCAGGAAAGGTTTTGTCCATTTAAGATTTATCCTGGTTCTGTCTTCTGCCATTCACTTTTGTACAGTGTCTTGACAACAACTGGGATGAAATGAAGTCTTCTCTTAGCCTGAGTGCCAGAAATCTTCAGGTCTTTACTCCAGCCCTGGTGCAGCTAGAAGAGGTTACTGTTATTTTTCACAGTACTGAATTTCAAAGTAACACATGGAAATAGTATCCAGTATAAGGCATTAATTCAGCAAATGTGAACAGTGAATAAATTTTTTAAACTATAATTTTGTTGACCATAATGAGAAGCATTAAAAGAAGCCATATAAAGATGTACAAATAGAATAGCAAAACCATGGTAATATATGTCTTTCGAGCAGGACTTTAAAGAAAACCCTTAGCAGTTTTTAAGGTATAGTGTTACTGGGACTAATAGGCTCAGATTTACCTCTCCTAATTTAGCTACTTAACTGAGC
The DNA here is from genome assembly GCA_038090715.1 of Florisuga fusca. Taxonomy (NCBI): domain Eukaryota; kingdom Metazoa; phylum Chordata; class Aves; order Apodiformes; family Trochilidae; genus Florisuga; species Florisuga fusca. The sequence continues at coordinate 8,649,891 of JAAWXA010000029.1, read as the reverse complement.
AGCTTTGCTGTTCAATGAAGAGGGAAAATGACAAGTATTTCCAGAGGGTAATTCACTCATATCTATGTTCTCAGGTAGACTGAATGCTGAAGACAAGTAATTGCGATTAGATAATTTACCCGTCTTAACTGAGTATCGAAATATAAGAAATCAAAAGTTCTTCCAAATGTGGTTTAGCTGTTGAGATGAATTTTCATTTGAACTAAGATTGTTCCTCAAATGCTGCCAATGAAGGGTCAGAAACAAATGCAATTGTTGTGGATTGGTGTGGGTTTTTACCTGCATGCATCTTTGGGATACCAATCTCGGTGGGTCGAGAAAAGGGAAAGTGTACCATCCCCCAACCATTCATCCTGGCCAGTCAATTTAAGAAAAGAATAAGGAAATCCTTCCAAAGGGCAGATCATTTTGCATTCCTGCTAGTGTCCAGAGGTACAGTGTCCCATGTGTCCATGTCTCCCAAGGTCTGGTGTACCTTTCCTGTCTCTCTTTTCTTCACAGACAAAATGCCACAATTTTTACTGTTGCTGAAAACAGAAAATATTTTTTCCAGGCTGGTAAAATAATAAATAAATAAATATTGCTGCTGTGAATTGCAACTAACTCTTCAAACTTCATTTAGTATTTACCCAAGGAAAATCAGTAGAAACATCTTTTTTTCCTCTTATCTTTTCTTCTGTGCTTTAAAAGACCATTACTCTAATTTGCTTATATTTAAAAGCCAGAAGAGACATCTAACAGAGAAGATACACTTTAATCTACAGCAATTTCAAAGCTACAGAGAAAAAAAATCCAAAGAAAAGAATAGTTATAATTGCCTTCCTTGTGAATATTTTTGGGTTTGACCATGCACCATTTATTATGAAAAAAATTATTTTCTTAAAAACTTTGCTGCTACCTTTACCTGGCACTCCCTCCCTTTTTGTTTCCTGCCCTTACAAAATCCTATTCTTAAGGTAATCCCTGCATCTCTGCTGGGATCCAATTGGACCTGCTAATTCTGCTGATCTCTAACTTTGAGTATTGCCCCCTTCAACACAAAGATGAGGCCTATTGTTGTTCTGCCTAGATCCTGATACTGCCACTACTGTCAGCATGGTAATTCTTAACTGCACATCTATTCAGAACAAGAATAAAGAACAGAAAAGATTAGCTCAATTGCATTTCAGAATTTGCTGGTGCATCACTTGAATGAGTCAGTTCTTGTGTTGTTTTTAAGCTTATTTTCCAGAAAGCATTCATCAATTCACTGGTTGAAAGCTATCTCTTGCGTCTATAAAATTTCATATGCTTGATTCCCAGCTGCTTCAACAACCCTAAATCAGTATCCAATCTTGAAATTTTAGACTAGGCTTCAACATTTTTCAATATGTAAATTGTTATATTGGTAAAGGCAAGTGATAGCTGGGAAAGTGTGTGATCAACTGAATAACCAAGATGTGAATCAACAGCAGCAATATTTGCATATTACTCTAGTTACCTGAAAATAGATTAAGGTACATAGAAAAGTCAATATAAACTACAGCTCTATCTCATGCAGTAAGTCATCTTGTGTAGTAAGTCAAAACAATCTTAAAAATTTAAATTACAAGTTGAAAAGTTGCACATAATTCTTTAGGTTTTTCAGAACTTCTAGGTGCTTGAAAATTTTCTTCAAATATTGATCCAAAAGGCTGCATATGCTTTAAAAAAAATTTAGCCTTTCTTTGTGCATGAAAACAACGTCAAGACAACAGAAACACATGGATCCCAATTAGATCAAACAGTCCTCTCCTATCCTAAATTATTTAAATTATGATAGAATTCTGCTCTTCAGTAAAATTGTTTTATTCAGGGTGTTTTTCTGGGGAGGTTACTGATGCTAATTCTTTCCATATTTTTTTTTAAATTCTGATACAGTGACTACAAATATGCAGAACAATTGGCAACCCATTATCTCTCAGGACCTGAATAGTCAGTGTGCTCTAGCCTGAGAAGACACAGATACTCCCAGAATTACATGCCAGGTGGTTCATGTGACAAGGACAACTGCTTTTGTCAATTCTTTCAGCTTTCTAATATTTTACACAGATGATCCTTATTGTTAGACAGATTTACAAATGTCAAGTCTCATCTACATTCTGAGTCATTTACGCAGAAGTTCTGGATAGATCTGGTAGAAGAGATACAATACTAAATATGTTTTTTAGCATGTCTACCCATTAATCTTCCTCCCAAGAAGGATTCTAATCTTTTTGTGCAGGGTGCTGATGCAGAAAAAGAGCAACAGCATAGCAGGTAGGTGTTCTGGGATTATCAGCAATGACGGTATAGATACTGTTTGATCTTTAGAAGAAACCTCAATTTTATTAATTCAAAACAGAATATTCAACTTTAACAAAATCTTCTGAACAGAATCCTTATGGAAGAATTTGTTTTGGATGGCACTGACCTGCTCCTCTCTCTTGTCCTGTACTTTCCAGACAGAACTATCTTTCTAATAAATCAAATTCAGACGTAACTGCTCATGATATATGATTTGTCTATTATGCCCTTTGCTGAATACTGACAGATGCAGATATGCTGGACTGAACCTGTTTTAGTCTAGTGTTGGACAGCTTTCAAGCAAAATTTCTTTTCTTTTAAAAACAACTCCTTTGACTTTTTGAAACTCAATGAAAGTTTATGAATACCTTTAGCATTTCCTGACTATTCTGATTTTAAATCAGTATTTTGTTAGCATGTTTTAACCAAAAATCATGTATAATATTTCATTTATGTTAGTCTTGCATGTTTTTTGCTCCTGCTTTCAGGAAGAGATCCTGTTGTGGTTTGAGGTGGAGTAAGTTTGTGAAATTTTTGTTATAAATGTTGATTTTAAAAATAATTCTTGAATACATGATTCACAGAGGAGAGGAGTGGAATGTTCTGGGTTGATGCGGTGCCAGTAACCCAGTAACTTCCTTGAAATTCCCTTAATTTCTTTGTCTCATACTCTATTTATTCACAACCTGAAAGCAGAATTATCACGTTAGAAGCTAGAAGTCGCAAAACGAAGGCAATCTATGGAGGAAGAATTAAACTGACCACCAGGTAGAAGAAATATACTGACTGGTCAAAGAACCTTGCTTGATTAATTCTCAAACTTTAACTGTTGGTGGTATACTTGTTTTTCTTTCTGCTTCATCTGTTTCAAATAGTCTGTGAACTTTGGTCACCTGGGAGGCCAAACAGAAGAACTGTACTCTTAAGATTTAAAGTCCTCTGGTTTGGTCTTATACCACTGAAACCAAATAGAATTTTGGTTTTGACTTGGACAAACTACTGTCTTACATGGAAGTTGTTGTGGCTCAGCAGAAAGTTGAACTAATTATCTTTCAGTTTCTAATTAGTTTGCTTTGCCTATAAGATGATAGCATCACATTTGCTTAATTTAGAGACTATGGTCCAGGTCCTCATCTAGGATATGAACCACCATATACGGATGCAAATTCAAAACCCTAGAACTCATTCTGCATTTCCAATTTAAAGGGCTGAAGATCTGGTCCCGTTTCAGCTGTCATTAGACATTCTTCCACATTTAGCAGAGAAACTATGTTCAAACCTCTGCCTTCTAGATAGAGCTGAAAAGATGAGAAAGTAAAATTTATGGTATTTAAGGATCATATTGCTCCATTGATTTTCATGGGTTAAAAATGAATGAGTACTCTGCAGTCCACAGCTATATCAAGAGTAGAAATCACACAGCAGACATATTTTGCAATGAACAGCTTCTGCATTGGCAGTCCAAATATTTTGTTAATATTGTGGTTAAAATCCAAGTAAGCATCAGACACATGAATACTGCCATCTTCCGTGCCTTGTATGACTGAGACAGAAGAGAACTCTCTGTAGTATGCATCAGATACCAAAGAGACAAAATGTGCTTCGTACTAGCACTCAGACACATTGATGGCAGATGGAGCTTAGCGTGCCTCCACCTGCCCCAGCCTTTGCCAGCCCATCTTTATCTGACCTCTTTTGGAAGATGCATATACATTAAGGCATAGGGACAGTTCAGGGAACCAGAGTTCCATTTAACCAAAATCACGTATGTACTTCAGGATCTTTCTGAAGGGTGGTGTGTGCTTTGTGTTGAAGCTGTAGGTTACATCAAGAGCTGAATTAGAGCTTATGATATCCCTCTTCTCAAAGAGCTGCAGAGCAGAAATCAGCAAAGTTTTGGAGAATGCTGCAGAGGAACTCAGCATTAAAAATGGCAACACTTCTTTGCTGCAGAGTGTTACCTACAGCAGCTGACAGAGGAAAAAATATGAAGGGTTTTCTGCATAGCATTTATAATTCTGAAGGTAGATGCTCATGTTTCACCAGGTTTTTCCAGAGGTTCTTGAAGGTGCCATCAAGAGGTAATTTAATGGGCATAGTCCACTTATGGGGTGGGTTTTGAAAGAATTATGATCCTCTGCCCATTGTCTGAACAGGTTATGTACAAGATGATTTTGACCTCACAATAAATTGGGTACTTCAGTACTAAATCTCCGCTACTGAAAGGAGAAGAGCCCTAGTCTGTGTACAGATGTACACACTTCCAAAGAACCTCTGAGTCTTTCTTTTGAGGGGATAGAAGTGGATCTATACAAGTGGACTCCTGCATCTGAACCTTCACCAACTTGGGATAACAAGTATAAGTCATTAGAGAATAAAACCAAGAAATGTGTCAAAGAGACATTTATCCAACAAGTACTTGCATCAGCACATAAGGAAACAAAAGAAAAAGTTGGTTGTGAAAATTATTTTGGGGCTATGTGCTTTATTCATTATTTACGTATTCCTGATTCCTTGTTGCTCGTGTTCTCTTTCACCTTAATGTAAATATTTTTGGGGTTTTGTTTTTTTTTTCTTATATGTACAGAATTATGTACTCCTCCAGAACAGGAAAATACCAGCTACCTTTGGCCTTCAAAGGAAGGATTTCATTATCCCAGGTGCTTGAATGAACAGTCATCTGGCTTTGTTTTATAATTTTACAAAGATCTCATAGATTTTGAACTTGACCTTTCCTGCTGCTGACAAAACTTGGCAGAAGTGTTCCAGTGATACAATTCAGAAATGCAATGCTGAGCTGTGCCTCTCCCTATGATGTAATGCACCTACAGTGACCTTACAGAGAGTGACTCACAATATAGATTTGTCATTGACTTAAAGAAAAAACAGTTCTGCTTTTATCTGAAGGAAGGTCTAAGCAAGTAATTGTACTGCAAGTGCAGCCATTTTCCTGCACCCAAGAGAAACAATAGAAATTAGACTGCTAGCTTTGCTTTATCGAGGGGAAGTTTCAGTCATTTTATTTCTTTTGTAGGGAAGTATGTGTTTTAAGCAGGTTACTCAGAGCTTCAACAGAGAAGTTGCTCTGCTGTGTGTACAATGGATTGGAGAATGGTGTTACTATCAGAGGATAAAATGCAGAGGAAGCAGAGGAATCAGAGGAAGAAAATGCACTATTGGGAAGTAAGGAGGAGAATGTGGAAGTAAATACCCCATATGCAGGAGAATAACAGGTAATAAATATCCCAATAAATGAGGAATGAGGCAACGTCATGGTTTAACTCTGGGCCGGCAATTAAACTGAATAACAGATGCTCTCTATTAATCCCTCTCCCCTCCCTGATAAGGAAAGGAGAGAGAATAAGGGAGAGAGACATATAAGGATTGTGAACTTAACTACACAGCTTTAATGAAACAGTAATGATAAAAAGGAAAAAAAAAACCCACAAATACACAGAAAAATGATACCACATTCCTCCCCCCTGTCCCCCAGTAACTCTCACATCACTGCCAAGGCTGCAGGTCAGCCCTGGGAAAGTCCAGGCTGGACTCCTGGGGTCAGCAGTTGGGAGCTGGAGGCAGGAACACACAGATTCAGGCTGGCACGGATCAGGACCACAGGCAGACGAATGGATGGAATCCTCCCAGGATGCCGAAGCAAACAGGGATGGGCCAAGAAGGGCCAAAGAGAAGAGTGAAGGGTGGAGATGAAAGTGTTTTACCCTCATGATTCCTCAAATTTATACCAAGTATGATGCGCATGGGATGGAATACTCTGGTCAATTTTTGTAATTTTTCTTGTCTGCTCCTCCCTAAAAGAAGAGTTGCAGGTGTGAAATCTCTACTCCCTTTTATTCTTTCCAGAGCATAAGATGTTCCTCAGAACCAAGCAGTGGCCTTCGTTCTGCACACCATTTGCTAGTAGTAACTATAAACATCAAGCATTATTAGTCCTAGAAACAGACCTTAAGAGACTGTTAATTTCAGCAAGTACAGCTACTTATGAGAGGCTTGGATGAAAGCAAAATTATAAGACAGAAAATTAGCTCCATCCTGGCGCAAACCAGGACAAACAATATAAAAGCAAAGAAAATGTAAATAGTTACATAAATACAATTTTGAACTCCTAATATCATTAATTACAGTATTGATTACTGAATGATGAAAAAAGTAAAAGTCATTCAACTGAAGGCACAATTCAAAACTAGAATTTCAGAGGGAAATATCTGAGTACAATTTTCTTTACACTAATTCCTTTTTCCATACTTTTTGTGGTGTTTTAAATTACATGTATTAAAAAAAAAGATGTAAATATAATTAGAAGCACAGAGTAGACAGGACTTTTGTGGGAAACTAGATGATAGTATAGAGGAAAATAAAGACACTGGATGTGATAGAATGTTTATTCTGAAAAAAAAATAATTGCAGGCTTATGTAGAGTGCTGTATTCCATTAAAGTCTCTGCTACAAGATCACAGTAACTGAAGTATCTCTAATAAGGCTGACTCAACATCCTATCTCCACTTCCTTAGGTTGTTGCATTATACTTAATCTTTAATTACATTGGAGCTTACTAATTTTTTTGTTTTTTTAATATTGCGAATCCGACACCATATATTTGGTTATAGTCACATGTGTAAGAAGGACACAAAAATGCTCCCCAGGATATTTCTTAAAATTTCCATGAATGTAATTTATAAGCAAGATAAAACCAGCAGTTCTCCACTGGTTCACTGCTGTCCATTTCTACTCTTTAGTTTTTGTTGAGACCTTCACATTTCCTTAATCTCGGTGATGATACTCCATTTCCCTTACCTTTTCCTACATTACTCAAATGATTTTATCTTTCCTTAGCTGGAACTACAACATATCCTGCTCCCTATTCTCCTCAGTCTTCTTCACTATATATCTGTGCATATGTGCCCTTCAGCTACCTGTTCTAATGGAGCTGAATTGCCTGCAGATGAAAAGCTGAAATTTGACATATATGTAATGGGAAAAATTGATTTCACTGAAAACTGAGAAGCTCAGATTTTGGTGAGTATCTGTGGAGATTTGAAGTGTTGGAGCATGCAGAGGCAAGATTTATTTCTGAGAAATTAAATCTGTTTCAATGTCCCTGAAGAAGACTTCCCTAGCTGCAACGTATGGGAACATAATTTCTTCAGCCAGGATCGCTTTCCTTCAGACATTTTGATGGGCCCACTTGTAGTCAGGATTCTTCAAATTCTAAATGTCAAACTGTGAGTAAAGTGAGCAAAAGACAGAAGGCAGTGCAAGAAATAATTTCCTGAATAGTTTCCTGAATTAGTGACTTTTAAAAGTTTATTTTTCATCAGTGCCATTTTCTTAAAAGCTGATGTATCATGAAACCTCACAAACAGCCGTGTGATCTGACTGTGAGTACAGGGGCAGGAAGAAACAGGTGGTAGGAAGGGAGGGAGGGAGAGTTATGACAACCGCATGCACCAGCCCCACCTGTGAAGGAAATTGGATGTAACCACGTGTTGGGCGTTCTTAGAGGGGGCAGCCTCCCTAGTAAGGGACGTGCTGATTTGAAATAAACACCTTCTGTGTATTTCCTGAGTTTATTCTGTCCTTACTTTTTACCTCTTAATAATGGTTTCAAGATTCAGTTTAGGAATAAAGACGTATTGCTTTACAAATCTACCTGTGAAAGGTAATTTGTTGCCCAAATTCCTTGTGAGGAAATTTAACACTTTTCCATTTGCTGAGGAATCAAAAATTTATAATTTATAATAAAGTATTTATGATTTTTATAATAAATATATAATAATTTTTCTGTTTATTTTGTTTTGCTTGATTGTTTTACAATTAAGTCTATTCAAAGTTTCAAAGCAATCTTGAGGCACTAATGAAGAATATACAAGAATATACAAGACTACTAATGTTGCATAGTAGAATTCGTTCATTCCAAGTTACTTCTAAAAATTGGAAAAGGGGACATACATTACTACCTTTCTATTGATGCTTATAGTTTTAACAAAATACATTACAATTTCATTCAAACTTGGACTCTCATTAAGTACAAAAGTGAGTGTTTTATTATATTGGGACCATAAGCATCTTCCTTACATTATCACAGAGCAACTCACAGCTGTAAACTCTTTTCTTCTTACACAGAAACTCCATGTTTAATGAATTAAAGATGAAAGTACTTGATAAAATGGAAGGAAAAGGCCAGAGTTGGAGGGATCATAAGCACCTTAGAGGACTCACAGTGATTCTAATGAATTGGGTAAGTGGTGTGTAACAAAAAGAAAAAAACAAGTACAAGCATATTATTGAGAAGAATAAAGTCAGATACAAAATATAGGCTAAGAAATATAAGTTATAGCATAATAAGTCCTGCTTTTTTAAAGAACCTCGCTATTATAAATGAAAGGGGAGAAGGCAGACTTTGTAATTGAACTCTTGAGTGAAGTCAAGGGTAACTTTTAATAATAAAAAAATACCTGTGCTAGATATGATTTTTTTAGGCGCCAGAACCTCAATTCAGTTATTTCTTAAACTAAAGCCTTTCAGAAAGCTTTAATGAAATCTGAAACTATCTGGATTGCAGAAAGCAGCCTAAGTTGGACATAAAAGATCTATTTTTTTACATTTATTTATGTTCTAATGATAATTTCACAGAGAAATCTTTGTGGGAATATTTTTCATTAGATGATTGCTCAGCTGTCAGCTTAATCTTACAATGAATAAGACACATATAATGGTGAGTTAGCCTTGGCTAGCACCCAAACTCCTGCCCAGCTGCTCACTCACTTCCCATCCTTAGTGGGATGGGGAAAGATAATAGGATGAGATATTTCATGGGTTGAGAAAATTCAGGGAGATCACTTACAGGGAAAACAGACTGAGTTGGGGAAAGTAATTTGTTGCCAAATAAAATAGATTCAGGTATTGAGAAACATTTAGTGAAGCAACCCTTTTCCTCCCCTCCTTTCTCATCTCCTCTAGCACTCCCCTGAGAGGCGCAGAGGAGACAGGGAACAGGGGATTATGGTCAGTAATCAGCAGTTCCTCTCTGCTGCTTCTTTGTCCTCACACTTATCCCCTGCAGCAGTGTGCATCCTTTTGATGGACTGTGGTCACTCAGGATAAGTCTTCTCTGGTGTGAGGTCTCCATGGACCACAGTTACTTCAGGGAATATGTCCTTGCTCCAGCATGGGGTCCTCTGTGGGCTGCAGTGGGGATATCTGCTCCACCATGGATGGTGATTTACCATCTCCATTGTGCATCCATCCATACATGGATCTGTCTGTGGGCTGTCAGGGAATCTCTGCTCCATTGCATGGAGCATCTCCTGCCCCTCATTCTGTTCTCACATGCCCTGTAGGTTGTTGGTTGGACCCATCTGGAACTGGCTGTGTCAGCCCCAGGCTGTCCTCCCAGAGAGCCTCCTGCAGTCCTGTGCCACCTCTGGGATGCATACACCCCCTACATCTACATGTCCACACACTCAAAAAGCTTGCTGAAATTGTGTAACAAACACCAGAATGAGCTTAAATCAGATTGTCTGTTTCTTTATTCTTCACTTGATCTTTTATCCTTCATGATTTTTTCTGCATAAAAGGCTGTAAATATTTAATAAGAAGATATGTATCTTCATGTCTGTCACTGAGCCTACTCAGAAACTGTAGGAGAAGACTTGAGGCAATGAAATGGCCAAATGGTTTCAACATAGAAAAAGTTTCCACTCAAGGAATCACCAAATAACTTGACATTCACCTTCCTTTTTTCAGAAGAAAACCTCACTCTCTTTGTTGAGAACTTAGGTAAAACTCTCTGTTATAATTTCATCTGACAGGTGCACAATCCAATTAAATACAATTTTAATGTCACAGATATGTGGCCACCCCCTATTAGAAGGAGAGAGACCAGTTTCACACTGTATTATTTTAAAATCTCTATATTTACCATCTCCATTTAATATCCATCCATACATGACATACTCCTTGAAACATTCAAGGTCAAGTTAGATGGGGCTTTGGTCAACCCGATCCAGTTGAAGATGTCCCTGCTTACTGCAGAGGGGTTGGACTATATAACCTTTAAAGGTCTCTTCCAAACCAGTGCATTCTGTGATTCTATACTCTGTGATCTGATTTGCTATTAACAGAAATAAAATAGGATTTGACAAAATTAATTCATCTTTCTTGCGTTGACTTTCTTACACCTGATGCTTTAAATAAAAGATAGGGCACCCAAATGTCTGCTGAGATATGGGCCTTAGTCATTAGAATTTGTTTGTTTCTAGGGGTTACTTATTCAATTTTACTTGTTCTAACTTCATTCTTAACCAGATCTGACTGCTTTTCTAGAGGATGTATCTAATCAAGGCAAAGACACACATCCTAGGTACCTCTGCTCAATTCACAGTACTGAATTTTCTGTACAATAACCAGAAGTGAGACAAGAATATTAGCTCATGACCTTTCAAAGTGCTTCATGCTATATTAGCAGGGACTAATCATTAAACAGGACATGACAAAGATTGCTGTATTTCCCATTAATTTCATAAGCCTCACACTGAGTTATCTGTGAATGCATGTGTATCACTTACAGTCACTTTTCTTAATAAATGATTCATATTTAATGGGAATAATAAGTGTTGCTGCAAGTTTGTAATACGATTTTTTCACTGCAATTTCCTTCTCACTGTTGTTTCAAAACACTTTGTCTTCCATGCTAATAATTATCAAATTCTTGTTAGTTGAAGAGGAAATCATATCTTACGGTATTTGCACCAGATAAACCAGATCCATTATAAACCATCTCAGTACTATATTTTGCAGGTCATGGGAAATGAATTCCCAAAACATAAAAAAATACATTATTTTTTAATCATGAGCCTAAAATGTTGTCTCTCCTGATCTTCTACTGTAAATATTTTCATTTGTCTTTACTAGTAGCACTTTGGCTTAAATGGTAGAGAAGTGAAATACAAAAATCTGTTTGAATCCATCATAAATAATGTACAGTACCTGGGGTGGTTTATGTTCTCTGCTGTTCATGTGCTCCTCTCCAATATATGTATTTTGCATAGAAATTGGGGAATTCGGTTTAATCAATAATGCTTTAATTTACTTGGTTCTGAGAAGAGTGGCAGCCTCCTAAAATTACTCTGCTTGCGATGGACTTCAGTAAAAGCCAACAAAAATGTTGGTGAACCAACAAAGAAGGATGAAAACACAGAATCAGAGAATCACTGAGGTCAGAAGGGGCTTCTGGAGACACTTAAGTTCGACCCTCTGATCAGAGCAGGGTCACCTAGAACAGGATGCCCAGGACCATGTCCAGTCTGGCTCTGAACATTTTCAAGGCTGAAGACTCCACAACATTTCTGGGCAACCTATGCCAGTGTTTGACCACCCTCACTGTGAAAATACTTTTCTTATGTTTCTACACAATATCCTGTGTACCTGCAGTGAGCAGGGACATCTTCAACTGGATCAAGCAGTTCAGAGCCCTGTCCAATCTGACCTTGAATGTTTCCAGGGATGGGGCATTTACACTTCTCTGGGACACCAAATTTATTCTTTTTATCTAGTCTGAATGTACCCTCTTTTAGTTTAAAACCATTAAGTCTTGTCCTATTGCAAAAGGCCCTACTAAACAGTCTGTCCCCATCCCACCCCTATGTGGGTGACTTATGAGGAGTCAGTTGTTCAGTCTAGAGAAAAGGAGGCTGAGGGGTGACCTCATTGCAGTCTATGGCTTCCTCACAGGGGGAAGAGATGGGACTGGTACTGATTGTTTTATTCCTGTGATCAAAGATAGGACTTGGGGAAATGGTAAGAAGCTGAATCAGGTGAGGATTAGGTTAGACATGAGGAAAAGGTTTTTCACCCAGAGGGCAGCTGAGCAGTGGAACAGGCTCCCCAGGGAAGTGGTCACAGCACCAAGCCTGCCTGAGTTCAAGCAGTGTTTGGATGATGCTCTCAGGCAAATGGTGTGATTCTGGGGGTACCCCACACAGGGACAGGAGTTGGGCTTGATGATCCTGATGGGTCCTTTCCAACTCAGATTCTATGATTCCATGATATTTCTTATTAGACCCCTTTAAATACTAAGAAGTCACAATTCCTCTCTGGACCATTCCCTTCTCCAAGATGAACAACCCCAGCTCTCTCAGCCTTTCCTCACAGGAGAGGTGGATCTCCTCCACCAGGTCCGTGTTCACATCACAAATATGTAATAAATATGCACCAACAAAGAAGAAGAAATACTAATTTTCTGCATGGTTAAACCATACCCATATGTGAGGCAGTGGGTGTGGTCTCCATACCATGCCCTTAACTCTTTGACTATTAGTTAAAATTATATTAACTATTTGTTAGTCCATTATAACCAAATCATAACTATAATAAAAATCATGATCAAGAGCTTTTTGAAGTCCTTTGAGGTAGTAGAGAACAAGCTTCTAGAGAACAAGCTAATTAGTTATATAAATACAAAAAATGGCAGTGAAAGTGGAAGAGGCTACATACATATACCTGTTAAATGAATAAACATCATAAGATAATACATAGTATTTTAGAAAAACAGTGTAAATATGCAGGGAATGTCTTATTTACCAATATTCACTATTTAGTTTTAAATTTTAAATTAGTGGCCAATTAAATTAAAAAATAAGAGAAACTAACTTGATGAATCAGAATTTAAGAAGATCTGTGGGACATCAACATCATGGTACTTTTTAATTATCTTTTTCATTTACATTCCTACATACATGGAGTAAGTGTGTTACTGACATCACCTAACCATCATGGAAAAATACATATTTTAGATTCAATTTGTCCTGCAAAATTAGTGATGCTGACTGAAGCTTTTGACTATTGACAAACAGGGGAGAGAAAGTTTTAGAATACATATCATAAAAAGAAAGCTCAGCTAGTCTTGCTGGAACACAGAGAAAGCATACCTACGTTGGAAAAATCAAGCTGAAATATCAGTCATCACAGATAAGCATGTTTCTATTTTGTCATTACCCAGAATTATGTAAAAGGCATGCAGCCTTTCTCTATCTGAATTCATTTTAAGGGTGTAATAAATATATGGCAAATTCTCATCTCCTGTCTATTAGTGACACAAAATTCGTAGCCATGCAGTTTTCGTGATCTGTTTCATGCCTTCTGAAAAGCGGGTAGTTTAGTGTATTCTTCTTTTTCTGACAGAGTTGCAGAACCCCTTCCTTCTCAATTTTCATATCTATGCTTTCAGAATTGATTTAAAATAAGTTTGATTTAAGATTTGTTCCACTTGACCTGTAATGATTTCTGTTTACATGATCCTTTTCCAGTTGACAGCCCAACCTTTGCTGGTACATACAATATGCTTGTCTGTCTTGAATATAGAACCAAATTATTCACTCCACTTTTAGATTCTGCCTGTATTATCTTTGATACCTATATCATTAAGCTCATTTCACAGAATAATAGAATCACAGAATCATAGAATCACAGAATCATAGAATGTCTAGGGTAGGAAGAGACCTTAAAGATCATATAGTTCTAAATCCCCTGCATGGGCCAGGACACCTTCCACTAAATCAGTTTCTCAATTGCCTGCCTTCCTTCACTCCTTCCTTCCTTCCTTCCCATAAATATTAACACCTCTCCGTCCAACTGTCCATATTGTGACTGTTAAAACATCTCACTTTGTCAGTTTGGCCATTGTGACACCTGTTTTTGTTGTTGGTTCATATTTACAAATTAATTTTCATCCCTGTAGATCTGATGTGATACACCAATTTTCCACATGCTCAAGGAAGTTGCAGAAATTTTTTCCATATGATTCAGCAGCAATAGGAAAGAAATAGAGTTGTAAATGATGTACAATAGGAAACAAAAAAAAATTTAAAAACTCAAAAGCAATTTGGAAAAGTCTGCTGGTTCTGCATCGACAAGACAACAAATTTAAGCTGAAAATTACTTCCATAGGAAACAAAAGTATTTATTTTTAAATTCAGCCTTAATTTGAATAAAGAGAATAAAGTTAATATTTCAGAATAATTTTTATTCCTACTGAGTTTTATATAGACTAATATCTCAGTACTAACACTTTCTATTTTCTGTTGCCACTGACTGTAAAATATCTTTATCATTTAGATTTACTGTAAGCTTTCAGGCAATGTTAGTGCCTGAAATCTTGCTCTGGTAAACAAAACCATAGAGAAAGGATGCGTTGGGAAGTGGCATAGTTAATTAAATGATACCTAAGAGTCTGATCATAATTATATGAAGAAATTATCAGAACAAGTTGAAATGGTTCTCCTAATACAGTAGTGTTCAGGAATTCAAACCTGTAAATTGGCTACTACTTAAGATTATAGACTTCTTATTCTACACACAAGCAAGTAATTAACTTCACATTCCTTTATAATGACTTTTAAGCTCTTGTTCTTTCAATTACAAGATCCAGAGGGTAGCTATTATATTACTATTATCTCTATGAAACTTTGAATAAGAGCTGCATTCAGACTTGATACATTAGTCATATGTAATAGCCTGCTAGCTTCTCAAAAGATGTAAAGTGCTATTCTGATAAAGCAGCCAGGCACTGGGAAACTGCTTTAGTTTCTCTGCTGTGCACATGCAAACATTCACTTTTTAAAAATCCAGATTGATAATTTAAAAAAACCCCAACACTATTATTATTATTTAGATCATCTAGATTACCATATTATAGAAGGGCAATCTAAACTTACTGATTTCTCATACGTTTTTGTTGTTTCCGTTAGTGCTACCATATGTTCAATTTCTACACTGTAATACACAAACATTCAGTATGAAGTTGCAGATTTGTGGATAAGGACAATGACAAAGTTAAAAAATCTGAAAGACCAACCAAACCAACCAATTTTTACTTCTTTTGTTCTGAAAGGACATTGCAGATGCTGCACATCATTGGGTTGTTTTTTTAAAAACATACATATTGATTTCTGTTCAATCAAGGTTTGTCTTTGCTGCTTTTGCTAAAGGGAAAAATAAGATTCAACAAAAGTATCTCAAGATTTATTGAACAACAACAGCAACAAATCTCTGGGAGATTAAAAGGGTTGAAATTTTTCTATCTTTGTTTTTTTTCCAGACCAATTGCTTTGGTTCTCACAGGTGTGGAGCAAACACAGCATTCCTCAGCAGCACTGGGAGTTGTTGCTGTTTGCATTTCCATTAGAAATCACGAGGGTGATCAGGCATTGGAATGGGCTGCCCCGGGAAGTAGTGGATTCTCCATCCCTGGAGATATTTAAAAAGAGACTGGATGTGGCACTCAGTGCCATGGGCTGGTAACCGCAGCGGTAGTGGATCAAGGGTTGGACTTGATGAACTCTGAGGTCCCTTCCAACCCAGACAATTCTATGATTCTGTGATTCTAGAAGGACCTCACAGGTGGCAAATTCTTATTGGATAAATAATCACAGAACAGCAGAGGCCAGGACACCTTTCACCTTCTAGCTTTCAGATGATTAAAATGTTGCTTCCATTTCTTCAAGGCAAAGAACCAAATGACAGCAAACTTCAACAAGGACTTTGTAGCTTAGCGGATGGAAAACTCTACCATAACATCCAGGTTTTCTGTCCTAGTTCCAGGACTGCTTTTGAAAGATTTTTGTAGAGGGAAGCAGTACCTATGATCCCTACCCTTTAGCCAGCTGCGTTATTAGACTATTGTGTCACACTCTTCCTTCCTTTGATCTTCAGGCTCTGTAACTCTTGTGATTTTCTTTTCAGCTTGGCTCAGTTTCAGCAAAAGAGGTACAGAGGTAGGCAGACTTGCTTCCTGTCACCCTCAGAGTACTTGAGTGCCAGAAGTAGGTGGGAGATGAGCTGCCCCACTCCTTCAGGGATTTGAGGATACCCTTTGCAGGGGATCCAGCTCTATAGACTCTAAACAGGGAGTGCCAGACCACAGGCTTGTACTCACCTGGCAAGTGAATGGTTGATGTGTATGAAATAATGGCACCAACTTCTGTCAACGCTGCATTGGTTGTGACACTATGATATAAAGCCTGTAGATATTCCAGCTAGATAAACCCATCCTCCCTAAAACACTCACAGCATCATGTTATTAAGATGATACAAATGTAATTATTAATCCTGTCTGCACCAAAGGAGTATATAAGAAGCTCCAGAGAGAGGGAAAAGGTTACTTAAGGCCTTATATTTATTGCTATGATTCATAAAGAGTACTTACATTGGCAGTGCTTGTCAAAACTATCAACAAAACCACTAAGTTTCAATAAAGACATGTCTATGGTGCTAACCAATTAAGTGAAGTGCAGTAGGAATATGAAGATCACTGAAAATGGACAGTGTGCACCTGACAAAAGTTCTCCTATACTGAAGCTGTTCACTTGCAGTTTGACATCTTTAGGGGCTGGAATACTGTCTTGGCTTTAGGGATGGATTGCAGTCTCTGCTGGGCATTGATTTTTACAATTTATGATACTTGCTGCAACTTAATTGTTTATTATGGGCAATGAAAAGGTGGGAGAGAAAGAAATAAATACAGGTAACATAGGGATTTTTTTTTTTTACCTGGTGAAGGAAAACCTTCAATAAACAATTAGAGTATTAGTAGAGGAGGAAGATTGCCAGCAGAAAAGTTCTTGTTTTAATAAGATCCATACTGCTTTTAATACTGCTTGATAGCAAAACAATTTAAATAAAAAGATATAATTTAGATGAGTGCTGGAATGGTGGCCCTATTACTTGGCTGTGTTATATTTTCAGGTGGGTGAAATAAATAATTGAAGAAACTCCTGGCTGCATTGGGCCTTTTAACATCTCTTAGTTTAAAGGGCAAGATTACTAAATTATTTATGTCACTTCATAGATTTTGGCATTGGAGTAATAAGGAACAGAACAAAATAATCACATAGTTCTACAGTATATGATGAAAAGAGAAATTAGAGAAACAGGAGATATAGGACTATGACTTCCTCCTGAATGCCTTTTCAGTTCCAAGTGGGTTCTTGGCCCATTTTTTTAAAAAAATCTGTTTTGATGCAAGAGTTAGAGAACACAACTTCTTTAGGACTACTTCAGGCATGTTTTATATACTGATTCTCAACAGAGCAATAAAGTGCACCCTCCATGCCTACCTTCCTTAGTAACTTTTGCTGTCTACAATTTTTTGCACTGCCACTTTGTCTGACAGAGGACATTGGGGATATTTAGGAGTCACAAAATAGTTATCACCAAGGCTCTCCTCAAAGGGAGCTTTTCTAAAGCAAGGGCTCAGATTCTCCTAGGAGACCCCGACAGTGCTGACTTCAGAATTATGGGCATGCCAGCACCATGGTTGTGACCAATTTATCCATCATTCTCCAAAGAAGGAAGAGAGCTTTTTAGTATTGGAGATCTGTGTTCTAGGCTACCTTTGGCTCAGACCCAAAGCTGAAACCCATGTGGGAGCATGATGGATGTCTCAAATGTATCAGGCTAGCCTGTAGTGCTTAAGCACTCCTCCCATCCTTCATGTTGGCACTGAAATGGACCCCTGAAGAAATCAATGCATACAGAGATTCCACTAAAAAAAAATTAAATTCTTAGGAACTAGGTGTGGCTGCAACTACATTTTGCATCAATACTCTTTAATGCAAATGACAAGAGCTCCAAGGACCTTCTGCAGAGGAGCACCCTTTTCATCCTGTTACAGAGTTAGGTATCACTGTCTCCCTGAGGACCTTAGGTTTGCTACCATACATCTGTCCAACTCCAGCAGGTTTTCTTCCAGTGTTGCTGACCACCTAGTGTCTGCTGATCCAATCTGCCTGCTGGGAGAGCACAGATGACTCATGGATAAAGGTCTCATGCTCTGGTGTCCCATTTCTGGATGAATCAATGGAATGGTAGAACTGAAAAACATATATTGGTCTCCTGAGCCTTTGCCTATTACCCTTCAATTAGGCTGTATAGTTTCTAAAGGAGCAACAGGGAAGAGGCAAAAAGCTACACATATATAAAATGTTCAGATAATTTCTCCATGTGGCGTTCTTTCAATTTTCACCCCTGTAAGTGAAAGCATGTTCTTCAGTGCAATGGCTGATTGCTTACAAGTGTTTCTCATAGCAACAAGGAGCCTTGAAAGGGTTACTGCAAAACACAAGAGGCCTTATAATCAAAGGCTGTGATTCTTTCTGGACCTGTGCAAAGCATTTGACACTGCCCCTCACAACATTCTGATCTCTAAACTGGAACGATAGGGATTTGATGGATGGACTGCTCACTGGATAAGGAAATGGATGGATGGTTGCACCCAAAGAGTGGCTCAGTGTCCAGATGGAGACGTGATGAATGCTCCTCCTCAAGGGTCAGTACTTGGACCAGTGCTATTTAACATCTTTTTTGGAAACACGGACAGTGGAATCAAGTGCACTCTCAGCAAGTTTGCTGACAACACCAAACTGCTTGGTGAAGTCAACATGCTGAAGGGAACGGATGCTATCCAGAGGGACAGGCTCAAGAAGTGGGCTTGCAAACTGCTTGAAGTTCAGCATGGCCAAGTGCAAGGTTAAGCATCTGAGTTGAGGCAATCCCATGCACCAATGCAGGTTGAGAGGAGAAAAGATTGAGGACAGCCTTGAGGAGAAGGACTTGGGGGTGGTGGCGGACCAGAAACTTAACATGAGCCATCACTGGGTCCTGGGCTACATCAAAAGAAGTGTAGACATCAGTTGAGGGAGGTGATTCTCCCCTTCTGTTCTTCTCTTGTGAGACTGCACCTGGAGTACTGTGTCCAGTTCTGGAGTCCCCAGCATAAGAAGAACATAGAGCTTCTGAAACATGACCAGAGGGGAGCCACTAAAATGATCAGAGGGCTGGAGCACCTCCCCTATGAAGCCAGGCTGAGGAAGTTGGGGTTGTTCAGCCTGGAGAAGAGGAGGCTCTGAAGTGACCTTATAGCAACCTTCCAATATCTGAAGGGGGCCTAGAAGAAAACTGGGGTGGGGCTTTTTGCACAGGTGTGTAGTGAGAGGATAAGGAGCAATGGGTTAAAACTTGAAGATGGGAGATTTTGGTTAGATATTAGGAAGAAATTCTTTAATTTTAGAGTGGTGAGACACTGGCATATGTTGCCCAAGGAAGTTGTGGCTGCCTCCTCCCTGGACAGGTTGGATGGGGCCTTGAGAAACCTGATCTAGTGGGAGGTGTCCCTGCTCTTGCAGATGATCTTTAAGTTCCCTTATAACCCAAACTGTTCTATGATTCTATAATTACATGCAAAGTAAAAGTAATAGGTCTCTGAATTTTATCATTAGAGTGTGGGGCTAACTGTTCTGTCACACATGGAGTTGTTCTTGGTCATTTGCTTTCACCAGGGTAATGTTTTAAAAATTATTTTGTTTGGTGACTTCTGTAGGAGGCTTTTTCTCATATTGTTTTTAAGTAGGAATCTACTGCTATGTCATTGTTTATTTTAGTCAAACTCATGGGCCAGGGGATGTACATACACCATGACATGGTTTTAGATAAGTGAACAAATGAGTGCATTTACTAAAATATAACCTTACAAAATTAGGCTAGATATCTAAAGATGGACTAAAGATACCTAAAGCTACAGCAGATTGATTTTATCAAAACATTTCTTTTGAAACAACTACTACAATCTTTTTTGTCTGAAATGTTTCCAGTTCATACAGAGCATCTGTCTATAATCCAAACAGCTGTAATCCAGATTTGAAAATCTGAAACAACAGGATATGTTCACACAGCTCTGAGTCACCAAGTGCTGAGTTTTGCCCCGTCTAAGGTAACCTGAGCGAACATCCAGAGAGGCAATTAGATGACTCATTTCTTAGTCTGCTGAATTTCAACTGATATGGAAGTAATGCATCTAAATCATAGTGATAATCCTATATCTCTTTCTGGATTATTACTTTATTCCAACTAGAGTAAATTAAAAAAAAGAAAAAATTAGCAGTCTGTCATTGGCAACTGCACACTACCTCAGTAGTAAGGTTATGGAATCTGATTTTTTTGTACTGTTTGTCCAGGATAGGAAGCCTTTCTGAAATCAAGATCCAGGTTTTGTACTGCTTTTTCTGCAGCATTATTCCAGTGCCATCAGGAACATCCATCATGTATGACCTTCATTTAATTAGTCCACCTAGTTTCCTCTTGGTATTACTTCTTAATATATATGTGTGGGTTCTACATTAGTCAGCCTTCAGCCTTTAGTACTTGATGTTGCCTGACAGTTTAAATTTTTTCATTTGTTTTTTTTTCCAAAATTTGTGGCTTCTCTCTCTATGATTCTGTTTCCTCATAAACTTTTTATGTTCTTAAAGATTTATGTCCATAAAGGCCTCAGGATGATGTCAGAAATATTGCTCAGAAGAAAAAAAAAACAACAAAAAACAACAGAACCAGCAGGCATTTTTGAGCCATATCATTCTTTTCATTATTCTGCAAATATTTGCACTAATATTGTAAGGTTTTTCACACAGTTTTTCTTACTGGAAGAGCATAACAGGTGCAAAACAGCACCAACACCAACTTTTACTTTCTCATGCAAAATTTTTAACAAGCTTTTGGTAAAAGGTTGTCATTTGGATTAGAGGACCTTGAAAGTATCTTTTCAACTTCTCACAGAGTGGCTGAGTATTCTAATTAATCATTTGAATACCTAAAAAAAAGGAGAGACATATTTTTGTGTGAACTGCTCACAAATGAGAAAATATCAGATGGAGACAGAGAATGACAACATGAGTTGCAAAACAAACCAAGACACTTGGAAAATTTCCATTACCCCAGATGAGACTTTTTACATTGAAAATGCAAGTATCAGAAGTCTTGTAAGCCTTAGAACAGTGGTAACAACTGTATTATGATATCATGTCATGAACAAGAGAAACATATTACAATAGCTATTTTTTGAGTATAAATCATGCTAGAAGAATACAGATTTAATTCCTATGCAGACAGTGCTGGAGGTATAAATTTGCTGCCTTAAAAATTTTGACTGCTTTAAACATAAACTTAACCTTTCCACATGACCAGTTTTTTGGGGGTTTTTTGTTGCTTTTTTTTTTTTTTCACGAGCCCTGGGAACAGCTCTCTAATGTCACTTCTAGTCCAAACTGAAAAGAAATGAATCTTATGTTTTCTTTCCTGTCATCACAGCTTTGTGATCACCTAAGGCCTCTGTTTTCAGCAGTGGTCATAGAAATTTGATTTGCTGGAACACACTCAGGAAGGCTATGGGCCAGTCTCTCTGCTCCCTCATTTGGGAAGAATTAGCCATAATAATAAAAAAAGTGCAAAATAATCAAAACAGCTGAGAAAACACAACATATTCTCCCTGGCAAAATCATATTTGGTCTTCAGAAACAAAGAGCTGTGGCTCAGGAGGTGCTGGCTACATACAATACGGGGCAGAGAAACGCTGCTCCTTACAGAGGCCTCAGCTCTGCCACCTTTAATTCTGAGTAGCAGAGTGATCACACATACATTTAAAAAGCATGTGGTTTAATAGGATTGTTTTATTTCAGCAATATTTTATATAATTACTTCTAAAGTGATAAAAGACATGAAAAAATTCATAGAGAGCAGTGGTCTTGTTCCCTTTCTCAAGTGAGGAGCTATACACCACTGCATTAGGAGGCCATGCACACTGAACAGCTTTCTTCCTTCTTGCTACTCCCCCTTCATGTTGAAAATTTTGCATCTTCTTTGCAGAAGTCTTAGTTTCATCAAGAGAGAGGTGGGGTTTTTTTTGTTTGTTTGGTTTGTTTTTTTTCCCTCTCTACCTTCTCTGGTCTCCCAGCAATCTGCAGACCCCATTGAGGAAAATCTGAACCCTGAGCCCTATAAACCCCATTTTCACAAGCTGACATTACCATATCTTCCAAGTGTGGAATAAATGGATTATGTGTGTATTTGATAGTCATTGCTTATGTATGTTTACCAGATTGAGTTTTAAGGTGGCAGTTAAATATCTGCAGAGAAATTTAGCCTTTTATAATTTGGGGGGGG
>JAAWXA010000029.1:8588585-8627557 GCA_038090715.1 Florisuga fusca | reverse complement strand
AGGGGGGGGAGGGGGGAAACACAGGCCCTATGGATTTTCAGGTGTTTAAGAGCTCATTAGGATTTTATAGGTTTCATCTTTGACCTCATGATCCCTGAATTATGCTTGTGTTCTACCTTAAATGCTGTGGTGTTTTATGTATAGTGAATTAATATGCAGCTAGTTCCTCTGATTTTAACTAGCCAAAACACTGAGATGCTGCTCAGTTTGAGCAAGGGCAGAAATACAAGGATGCATATTCTTTTTCTCCTGTTGAACTGAAAGTGATTTGTAAGAGAAGTGGAATTACAAAGTGCTAAAGTGACAGAAAATATATTCCATGTACAAGCACCTTTCTAATCCTACTGTGGCTCAACGGTATTTGCATCAGTGAAGAAAAAATATAATTCTGCTGAAATCAAATGAGTTATACTCAGGTATGTGGGTTGATGTAAAGCACAAATAATGATGTTGTGGCCTCCAGAAAATGACAGTTTTAGTATTTAGTGCTTGATAGGATACAAATGTAAAAGTAAGAGTAGTCACCCTCCACTATTCCATAGGCAGGATTAGCTGATTAAATTCTGCACTCACCATATCAGAAAAGAGAGGTCTGGCAGAGCAATATTTTCCTTGTACAAAGATATTTTCAAATAGAGATTTAAAGAGAAATCACAGCAAAATTATAATCCAAACAAAGAAATGTGAGTAAGAAACAAATTACACTCAAAATTACTGTCCCATTTTCCTAATTTATGCATGAGACATAAGTCCTGCACGTGTATTAGCATCTCACTGTGTCAATGAAGACCTTTGAAGTCTATCGAGGAAAGAAATGACTAGGTAGTTTGAATGGAAAGGATGTTTCTAGTTTCCTTTTCATGGTTATTTCACAGAGAGTGTTTCATAAAAGGATGTTATAACTGTAGGCCCAGGAGCAGAAGGAAGCAATACAAATCCTTTTTTTTTTTCCAGACTTCTTATAACCTAGATCTGTGGTTCTCAAAGAAATGAGGGCCATGTAGCACAAGCTAACAATTACAGCCTGACCTGTGCTGACTCTCCAGGAGAGGATGGGAAGATGGTTGTACATGTGGAGCCAGAACAGCTCAGAGGGAAGAATAAAATCTGAACCCAGTGACATACAGAGCAATAACTTTCAGTTCTGTTATATATGAAGAAGTTAACAAAACCATTGCATTCTATTGATGCTGGAGATCAACCATCCCTCCTAGTATATCAGCAGAAGCCAGGGAACTTCTCTTAAAATGTTTTGTATGAATATTTGACTGAACAAAAACTTCAGCTCTTTGAGTCTTCCAGACTAGCAAGATTACTGATACATAGAGAAGTTAATGAAATCTCAAAAACAAATTACTTGGGTATTGAAGAAGAGATAGTTATGAAAAACCAAAGCCTTTTACATCACTTTTAATAGTGATTTTCTCTAGGAGAATCTTCAATTGCTACGTTGAATAAGTTTGTGATATGGTAAGGTCTAACATATGTTGGCTTGCACAATTAAGATTTTTTGCTTGTTTTTCAAGTACTTGGAAAAGTTGAGTGAGTCTAAGCAACTGCTTTCTAACTTGATTATCTATGACAATATTAATGGTCCAGATGTTTATATATATTTATTGTTTATACTTACTTGGGATATATCCAGGATGCAGTAGAAACACAGCAAGTTTAATTCCAAATTTCCAGCTTATTTCTTCTGTTGATGCTTAGCCTGATGCTAGGAGTAATGTGTTGTTCCTGGAACCCAGTAATAGCTTAAATATCTGCTACTTGCATACTTTTACTTTATTTTTCCTCACTGCTCTCAGGTACAGGCTAAGTCTTTCAGAGGCATGAGTACAAATCCAGCCATGCAGTTACCCTACTTGTAGTATGTGAAGATTTGTCCCATATTCTTTTATGAAATACTTTGTCTGGACACTTGGCAAACTGATCTCTGTTTCATATTAGCTTGATTAATAGATAAGTTATTGAAATATAATTGAGCAATAAAGCTACTACCTCAGAGCAAATTATACACATGCAATCCACTTCTATAGCTTGTAATTATCCAATAGGCAATCAAGCAGTCACTATCATCACAGCATCCTGTGTTCTTTTTACATGGGATGAATAATAATGACAATTGATTTCTTTTCAATTAATTATCAGGTAACGTTTTTGTAAAGATGTTTTTTGTCTACTCAGTCAACTCTATAGATGGTCAGCCATATTAATAAAATTAATTATTTTCAATTTTGCCCATTAATTCATGAATAATTTATCTGGAAGTAATTGGTCCAGATTCTCAGATGCTTTTAATCAGAAGAGCTCTATTGAAACCCGTTGAATTTTACTGATTAAAATCAGCTGAGAATTTGACCCATCTGCTGCCACAGTGGCCTTAGTGTTGAACACTGGTTTTAACATGGTATTAGTTTGTATAAGCTAAGATTTCTTTACATTCTAACTTTTGTTAACTTTCTTAACATGAGTACTCTCACTTCCTTAGTGATATCTTACACGTATAGCAGTGATTGGAGTTGATTTAGTTGGCTAAATGTTGAAAAGCTTTTCAACAAGACATCAGTTGCTCAAGAAAACATACTTCCCTAAGAAAACCACAGACAAACCATGGTGTTTTAAAAGTGACATAAGGACAATCCCTTTTATATACTGATTATGATAGTGTCAATCATTCGTACTATCCTATCAGTTCCTGCTCTTTCTGTAGCAGCTATTGCAGCTGCAAGATTCACAATCAAAATTATTTCTGCTGCCCCTTCCATGGTGCTACAGTTGGAAACGTTAGAGTTGAGAAAGAATTGTCTTTGTGACAAATATATTTATTATAACAGTAAAAAATAGCCATTGAGCAGCAGCTCCTGTGGATAGTGAGTAGATCAACTCCTCAGCATGTGCATTAATGAAGCTGGGTGATAATTTTAGCATGCCGTTTGGAAAAGTTCACAAAATTCATATTGTGAGTTTTCTGTGTATTGCTCTAACTTGTAAGCAGACTAGCAAAAGCAAAGGACACAAGAATTGTGTAGATTTTTGTTATTCTGTAAAAGCCCTAAAAAAAAAAAAAGGAAAAGTAAACAGCTTAAGAGGAGTTAAAGATTATTTTTGACCAAAGGTTTTAGAAGAAAAGGTTCTTCATGAAATTGCAAAAAATCTTCTGTTACTTTCTATCAGCAACAACAATGGTGAAACTGAATTAAATTGCAGCATGAAGAACCTTCAGTGGCATTTTTAAGGCCCCATTTTCACTTCAGCAAAAAGGACAATAGTCCTGCAAGGAAATACTGAGACTGAAAGTGGCAGAATGTATTTATAAATGCACTTCTTTGCTTTTATTCAGGAAGTTGGGAACTAGTATGTGGGTCTCTGTACGAAGAGAGAATGGGGTTCCACACAGATGTGCACCAGAAAACAATTTTTTTTTGAGATAATTAGTACCCAAAGCAACCAGTTTCCACATTCTTTCCCATAACAGAATCTTAGCACATAATACTGGTGCCATCCAATTTTTTATTGTTTGAGAATGACCTGCTAAATATTAAATTATTTTTATACTGTTGACCAAAAGAAAACAAAATTTCTGGAGGAAAAAGTAAATCAAAATCCCCCCAAAGATGCTGACATGTTATTGGAATTATGAATGCTGTTAATTTTGGCTGATGGCAATGTGGTTTTTGTTGTTCTGGTTCTTTATTTTGGAATTTTTTTTCACCGTTTATTTCAATGACAGCTCAGTTTCATAATTTGTAAAGGAATTACTGAAATTTCTGATTTCTGTTTCTTACCATTCATTAATTCAATTGTGAATTATGTTGACAACTCAAACATAACCCCTGCTTTTTATTGGCTGACAGATTGAAGGAACTAAGTACCATTTTTTTGTTTCCATAAATGTTTTCCTTTTTTTCTCCTTAAGGAAGGGGACATTTCCTTTCTTCACTATATTAGCATCTTTAAGGACAGCATTGTTTTAGTAAAGGAAAGATCCATGCTGATATTCGGGAAAATTATTATATAAATTTCAGGACATCAGCTTGGGTAAACAGGAAGCTAACAACATGGAAGTGAGGAAAGGCTACAAAAAAGGAATAAAGAAATGCTGCCTGGGCAGGCAACAAGGGTTTTAGGAAAGGCAAAATTCTTCTGTATTTGAAACTTTCAAGGTTTTTCAAGGGCAACAGGAACTTCTACCATGCATTACAGTAAAAGGTGAACAAGAAAAGTGTGGGACCATCATTGAACAAGGTGGATCACTTAGTGACAGCAGGTGAAGAAAACGTGATGCTTTCTGTGTAGTACAGTGAGCTGTAGGTAATCCAGGAGATGCCTGGAGTGCATGGAGGATCACTTCTTATGCCAAATAATAGATAGTTCTACCTACGAGAGGGGTTGGACTAAAGACCTACTGAGGTTCCTTCCACCCTGAAGATTCTGTGGGATTCTGATTTCCAGACACTCCTTGTGGTGACAAATCCCATTGACTTTGAAGTTACACATTATGAGTTACTTAAAAAAATCTAACTGCTCATGCACACACTCAGGCCAAACATATAGGCTACTGTGTAGCCTGCCCTTTGTGCTAGATGTTAAACAGAACAACATCTTCATTAGAATTTTTTTTTTTTTGGTGGTTTGAAAAAGAATTTGTCAGGGCAAAAAAGGGCAAAAATCAAACACTACAACATATTGCCATTTTATGTCCACTACCTTATATTTTTGTTGCATCTATGAATGAGCTAGATAAATCACAAAAAAGCTTCACTGGTGTTACTCTTATATACAGAAGCAAGAGCACATCATTATCAATTTGAAATGGTTTTATTGTCTCTGTCTGTATCATTCTTCTTTCTTATTCTGCCAGTGTTATTCCTGCATTATGAGGGCCAATGTTTTAGATTAATCAATTCAAGCTTTTCTGGTGCATTCTAATGCAGTCTGCTCTTTCATTTTTTAATTTTTAATTTAATTTAATTTAGTCAATTTAGAATCTTCTGTCTAAAACTTAATTGTCCTGTATTAATGAAAGTACGACATTGTAACTGTAGATAGTTTTAGATACTCTTTAGCTATAGAAACACTGCAGAGAGATTTTATCTTTCATTTAAAAAATTAATATTTAGTTCACTTTCCATTAAGAAATCAAGATTTTTTTAAATGAGTGCACTTTCAATGTCTCTTACTCCTTTAGCATTCTTTTTATTTTAAGAAAAGTTGCTTCAGGCATTTTTATATATATATTTGTGTATACAAAGATACACAAAATATATTATTATTATATATATATGTAGGGGTTTTATACCTTTTTAATAAAATATACTTTCTCGTCAGATAATATCACACATTTGTGACTTAGCAATTTTTATGAGCATCATCACTGGGAGTTTAAAACAAATGCACCTTATGTTTTAGGGTAATGACATATTTCAGAGCTAGTAATGGTAGGAACTGCCTTGGCAGGCAAAGAATCTCATTAGTGAGACTTCACCAGGTGTTCATAGGGATATTTTCCTTATGGGACAAAGGGAAAATTAGAAAATTAGGGGTTTTGCAAACGACAGTTTGACGTTTCTTTAATATGAATTGGGAGTGCAGCAGAACCCAGGTCCACACCTTTTCCTGCAAATAATAGGAAGTAATTTTCTGGCAAGGAAGATTTCCCACCTCGTGTGGGAAAATATAGACCTGGTTATTAATTTTAAACAGGAATCACAGTCAAAGCTCCACAGGCTGTAGGAGGCCAAAGCTCATAATTTTTCTGGGTCATTTACTTTTTTAAAAAAATTGAAATTTGAAAGAGAAGCAAATTTACAAATAACTGACATATACTTTCAGAGTTTTTTTCATCTATCAGTAACTATTTCTGTAAAGGGATTGCCCAGATTTGAACACTTTATCAAAGATAGAAATCAGAAAAATTCCAGTCATCCAGATAGCTAGGTATTCACATGGAGGATTGAAATTAATTGTAGCAGGTTGGAGATGCATAAACATAACTCATTCAGTGGATTCTAATAAGAAATGAGTAAAAAGAGACCCATGGTGGGAAAGAGAAGTCTATGTCAAGTAATTTTAGACAACTACAACTAATCCTAGGAAAATATATCACATTTTGCACTAATATTAACTGCATAAAATCTTTGCATTCGCTGAGAAACTGTTGCTGGGACAATAATTGAGACCAAAAAGCCTCTCCAGGCAGCATATTGAGTATATCTTTCATCTTATTGTGTTTCTGAGGATTTGAGCATCTTATTGTGTTTCTGAGGATTTGAGCTCACTAAAAAGAACTCTACAAGTTTTTTTAGACACTAAATGTGATTTGATCTTACCTACATTGATTAACTTTACCCCAGTAGAATTCTTTCCAATAGAACAGATCTCAAGGTGTTTCCTTACATTTCCTTACACTTTCAATGAGTGAAAATTCTCCCAACTGTTCCTTGTTTAGAACTTAAAAGCCAGGGAACTTTTTATGGTAAGACATAATGGTAAGGACAACTACGTACTCTCCATCCTAGCCATCTGTAATAAAGATGTGCTGTTATCTGATGACATTTCTGATGTTAAATACTGGAGACATTTTAGTCTTCTTTAAAACATTAACCACTGCAGAAAACGTTGGTAGACCTTTTATTTCTTAAAATTATAGGAAAAAGTTATAAAAATAAACAAGTATATCCTGTAAGGCACTTTCTATACAACATAAAAACTGTAATGTCAGGTTCCATGGCCTGTTAACAACACTGAAGCAATATCTATAAAAATGTTGCTATGTTCTAGTGACAAAGGGCATTGCACAGAAGAGATGTTTGTATGTGCAAGTAATGTTCAGTTATTAAAGATGAGTTGTCTTTAAATGACTTCCACATTTAGACTCCACTTTGTTTTGAAGAATGATTTTCCCTACCAGATACAGAAACCAATACATTTTTACAAGGCAGTCACTAATCTTAGACAAATCTTTGACTTTTTGCACATCCTTAACACAAATACACAGATAATCAAGAGAGCTGTAATCTGAACAATCAAGTATGGTAATATTTCCTTGAGTTTTTTTGTACACTTCACTCAGAATACTTAACCTATATTTAAAAAGACCATGCTGAACATGCAAATTCTTGAATCTGATTTTTAGAAATAAATGAAATGTTTCTGTATTTGTCTAATAAGTTCAGCTATTGATATTAAATGTAAAGACATTATACAGAAGGAGTCAACTCCTGATTTTCAAGTAATAGAGGCAAAACATTGGTTTCTTTGAAGTCTGATGTAGAGCTTTTATTTTATTTCAGTGGGACTGGACTTTTTCCAAGAGTCTGTCTCTTGTTCCTTGTGTAATCCTTATTGAATATGCTGTTGTGGCCAAGAAGGCAAATGTTATCCTGGGGTGCATTAAGAAGAGTGTTGTTGCACACAGAACAGGGGAGGTCGTTCTCCTCTCTACTCTGCCCTAGTGAGACCAAATCTCACATATCATGTGTTCTGGGCTTCCCAGAACAAGAAAGACAAGGAGAGAGTCCAGCACAGGGCTATGATGATGATCCTTCTCCAGAGATATTGAAAATGTGCCTGGACTTGATCCTGTGCAGCCTATTCTTGTTGAATCTGGTTTAGCAAGGAGGTTGGACTGGATGATGCTAAGAGCTCCCTTCTAACCCCTACCAGTCTGTGAATCAACAGTACTTAGCACCTTACTCTCTTCACATTTAAAGTGTTTGCTTCATTCTTACCTCTTTCACAGTGATGACACATGCCCAGTTAAGTTTGGACTTCTTTAGACAAGGCTGATACCTTCAAATAGCTCTCTCTAGACTGATAGATTCTGTCTGGTTGGCCATCAGATCAACAGATTTCTGTGTCATTTCTTGCGACAAAGCCCCACCTGAAGCACATCACCTCCTTGGGCACAGAACTGAATGCCTTCATTAATCATGACATTCACATTAGTCAGACACTGAGGTCATCCTTACTAACAGCTAAATGTCAGCAGAGAAGATTCCACAGGCCTAATGGAACATGCATTTAGAAAGGTAATGTCTATAAAAACCCCTTCTGATTCCCGATTTTGCAGATTTTCTGTGTCTGTAACATGCCCCTCACTTTAATACTTCATCTCCTTTTAGCTAAACTGAAATGTATTGTGTTTTGTGAGTATGAATTAGCTGCTGTTAACAAATATTACAAATTATCTGTGTTTTAAGACTAAGCTTAAAGTTGAAAAAGTATAGAAAGGAGAAAAATGGTGAAATAGTTCTTGTGGATCAGAGAAAAAGTGCAGGGGTATCTCCAAACATTGGGCACAACCATAAAAATATTTTTCCATTTTGAAATGCCATGACTTATCTCTTGTGCCAGCTATGCCAGTCAAAATTGACCTTGCTGTACATTCAACATCTATTTCTGTAGTATATCAATAAAGAAAAAAAATACTGCAATACTGCAACTGATAATTTTTTACACTAACAAAACCCCTTTTATTGGTGCCAGAAATAACTGCACATCTGCAGCAAGGAAAGAAAAAAAGGATGCTTTTGCTATGTCAATAATACATAAACAACAACAACAAAAAAGGATAATCCAGCTATAACTCTTCAGGGAAGAATAAACTTTATAAGCCAGATTTGTGTAGAAAGACCCATTAGGCAGGAAGTTAGTAAGCCAGAGTCTGTCCTATGACTCTGAGGGGAATAAGTTAATATTACCCCTCAGTAATAACCCCTCAGTTTGGTGCCTTAAATAAGAAAATGCAGAAGAAAGGAAGAAATTTCAGCATTTCATTATTTCTCATTAGCACTATTTCCTCTAAAAACAATTTGTCTGGACAAATATTTTAAAATATTAGGGTATAAGCTTGAATAACACTGAGTGTTATGATACAGCTACTACTATCAAGGCTACCTCGTGACTCCTAGTACTTCCCTCCTGGTTGTGTTCTGCATTCTCAGGAGGCTTGCAGAGGTGTGTCATTTTAATACACACCAGAAAACAAGAATAAGGTCTGGAGTATCATCCGTCCGAAGGGCAGATTTTCAGTTGCATTGTGTATGATGAGATTTTTAAGTCTCAGAAGACTTTAACCCTACATGTTCTGCATAAAGGAATGATATTTTGCCACTTTTTTTCTGACTTTTTAAAGATAAAAGCTGGACTTTGAATACCCAAAGGAGTCAAGTCACATCTTCCAGGATAGCAAAATGTGATAGGAATGGGATGCTGTGGATATCCTGACACACTGTGTATGCAGATTCAGTCTTCATAATCTTAAGAAAATGAATGCAGGCAAGGTTTGTTTATCATATAATAAGATTATGTGATTATTTTTGTTTCTGTGCCTGCCTTTGGAGTCAATGTGGAAATATATATGTGCACTTACAAGCACATACAGTTCCTGGTGTATGTACTAGTTCTTCTTGTTACTCCCCTTTTATCCTGGAAGTAGAATCTGAAAACCAATTCATGAGGAAAGGTACTGGAAGAGCAGTAGTACAAAAAAGCCCTTTTTAGTTTAATGTTGAACAGGTTTCCCTAGCTTATTTTAAATTGGAATCCCTTAGATAATTTGAAAATCCCATTCTGTTTGCCTTCAACAAGGATGTTCTCACAGATGGGTCTGATGTGTTGCTGATTGCTTGTGAAGACATTAGGAGCACAGAAGGAACATGCCTGGTACAAAGCTGTTGTGACAATTAGCTTGATTTCCTGGAAATGAAGTTACAATGGTATGTAAAAGAGAAAAGGACTAAAGATGTGATACAGTTCTTATCAAAGTTACATGGGGATGTATCGCTTCTTAAAAACACAATGCCAATATGTTTGGAAGCGATTCAGCAATGCCTGTATTATAAATCAGTCATGCAAGGATGACTGTGCAGAAGAATAAACTGACACAAAGAATAACAGGTATCAAAGATAATGGTCAGAACCCACAAATTAGTCTGGGAGGTGCTTTGAAGCCTAGAAAACCTCCTGAAGTATTAAACTGAAACATGGTGAGGTAAAAATTCACCAGTGCTGGACATAGAATGGAGTTATTTTTCTTTGTCCTGTGCTTGGTATCAAGTCTATGCAATATGCTTTCCATTTTCTGTCAGATATTTCTTTCTATATTTGTATCACATTATATCCTAGTGTCCTGGTTTGAGAGGATCAGGGTAGAAAAACCCTGCCTGGGACACCACCAGCAACTGGCAGGCTGTTGATGTGGCAGTGATAATGGGGAGCATCTGAGCCCATGGGAGGAGAGGATGCGCCCAGTGACCCAAATGGACCCCTCACAGTGTTCTTTCCCATGGTGCTCAGTATAAAGTGGCTCCCATGCCGGCCTTCTGGTGGTTTCTGTGGTGGCTGTGGTAAGGTCTGTCTCCTGCTGCTCTTTGTTTCCTCACCAGAGAAGAACATCAATCACCAGGACAGGTTGCCTTCTGCCTTCCCAAGCAGGACTGGTTTGGTTGCTCTAAGACTGTCGTGGACTGTCACTGCAACCGTGGACTTGGACACCCCCATCCACTGTCCAGTCCAGTGTGGGGCTTTTCATAGAATCATAGAATCATAGAATCCTAGGGGTTGGAAGGGACCTCGAAAGATCATCTAGTCCAACCCCCCCTGCCAGAGCAGGGCCACCTAGAGCACATCGCACAGGAACAGTGTCCAGGAGGGTACTTTTCCAGTAGGGCAAGTTTCATATTTGTATATACATTTGTAATTTTCTATTACTACCTCATTAAACCTACCCAAGCTTTTTTTCTTCCAACCTTAAAGTCTCTCTCCCTTTTTCCTTTCTTCATCTTCCCCTGGGAAGGTAGTGGGGAATAACAGAGCATCTGTCACTGTCTGGTTACTAAGACCCTGACACCAAGTAATTAAGTCTACATAGCTGTGGGGAAATACTGACTGCCAGCACTGAATTATCACAGTATCCAAAGTTCTGCTGTAAGTTCTAGCTACAGGGGAGCCCCACATCTGATATTTTAAGTATTTGGGAACTCACAGGACTTGATTCTGTTAGTCATACATATGTGTACTGGTAAATTGCCATTATTTTCACTGGCATAAAGTAACAAGGAGAGAGAATTAAGACTAGGAGGCAGGATACAGAGTTTTCCTAAGGTTTCTGTCTGCTATAGCAGCTTTTTTTTTTTTTTTTTTTTTCCCAGACCTCCCAGTCAGTGATTTTCTATACTTCGTGCAAGATGAGTCAGACAAAAACTGTACATGTTTACATTCCATAGCATGCAAGGTACAGTAACTCTGAACATTCACCTCTGCTATGTGTTAATTCACTTCTGAATTGTCACTTGCTGACATTTCCACAGCAATCCATGGCAGTGCAACTGTAGAGCTGTACTTTATTAATCTAACCCACTAGGGCATTATTCTCAGTCATCCAGCACACTGTGGCTGCACAGCATTAAACACTCAAGCATTGCGTAGCATCATTTTATCTTCATCCAATCTCTACTGGCAACCACACCCTCCCATTTATTCTGCATATTCACAGTTCTGCAGCCCTCAGACAACTCTGTACTGCATGCACAGTCTTGTGTCTCAACAATGTGAGTCTTCTGATGTGCTTCTCTTATCAACTCTACCCTTTACTCAGAAGGCAGTAGAAGACAATTTCTATTTCAGTACTGCTCAACAGTATGTTATGACCCATATGTCTCACACTGCTGTTCATAACAAGTACATAAATTGATACTTGGTGGTTCACAAGGACTCAGTTTGTCTGACCTAAATATTTTACCACAAAAATACAAGAGACATGGAGAAGCAACTCAATTCTATTTCTATTTGGTCAATGTGAGCGTTTGAAGTCGTGGTTTTTCCTTCATTCTTTTTTCATTCCAGAAGATTGCATATTTGATAAAAGCTTTGCAGTTTCTAGTAGAATGCCTTTAACTTCAATACACATTTTGCCACAAAACCTCTTCCTTTTAAAATGTGTAGTAAAAAATAATATGAAGACGTTCGCCCTTAGAAGTCTATGCCTTCATAGAAAGCTTACAATGTGTAGTGATTGCTTTCCGGGGAAAAATCCACAACTTTTGGATTTCTTGCTAGAAAATAACTTTGCCTTTCCTTATGTAAATCTTCTAAACACAAAGTAACACCTCCATTTATGGAGATTTATACAGATGCTAAAATTGTGACATCTACATAGCATCAGAAAGATGTTTTTAAAGAAAAAAAAACAACAAAACAACAAGCCACACCAGGAATTTAAGCTACTCTGTGTCTCCATGTTATGTGCGAAACATGGAGAACAATCATTTCAACTGTTTTTAGACTTGTCAACAGCTAAAATGTTGCTGTGGTCTGTCTGTGGCAGACCACAGGCATTACTTCAGAGTTGGTCTGCCACAAGGAATAACCACCAGTATCTGACAGTGAGAAACTAAGGAGAAAAATATGTTGCTGACAGAAAAAAAAAAACAGTTACAGTTTTTTGGTGATGGAGCTAATCAGAGAATTTGCCCTCCCACCAAGCAGAAAATTCTGGCTCTCTCAGTTCTGATTTGGCAAAGTATCTAACACAAAACACCAAAATAGAAACCACATCTTGGCCACATAAAATTCATGGGTTGACATAAAGATGGTTTAACAGGCAAAGCAAAAGCTGCCTGTGCAAACGAAGCAAAACAAGGAATTAATTCAGTACTTCTGATTGACAGAAATGTTCAGCCATATCCAGGAGAGCAGGGCTCCCTCATGAGGAACTGTTACTTCAGAAGACAAATGCCATCCCTCAGAAGGTGCCTCTCTTCCTTCTTCTTCCCCCAGCTTTATATGCTGTGTATGACATCCTGTGGCACAGAACATCCCTTGGGATAGTTCAGATCCGCTGTCTGGGCTGCACCCCCTCCCACTTTCCAGCTGGCAGGACATGAGAAGCTGAAAAGCCCTTAGGTAGTGGAAGAACTACTTAGCAACAACTACAACTTCAGTGTGTTATCAACACTGCTGGCGTACTAAATCCTAAACACAGCAGTATACCAGCTACTAGGAAGAAAATTAACCCTATTCTGGCTAATATGAGGACAACTGGACAAAACCCTTGGGCTCTAGGTACTCAGTGTCAGTTTAGAAAAGATGTTTTCCCTGCTTTGCAGTGGTTTGGTTCTACATCTGGTTTGTGAGGAGCATATATTCATTTATGAGGGACTACAATATCCCTTTCAGCCTTGCATTTATACCTAGAGTCTTTTTTCCACCAGGCACATCTCCCTAAATTAATCTTTCTTGTGGGTACCTTTTTACAGCTTCCACATGCTTACCTTGTTGGGTTTTTACCTCATGGTAAACTAATAACAGACAGAAATAACACTTGTCTTACTCTCTGCTTTGTTTTTACAGGTAGCTATTGTCAAAAAAGGCTCAAAATACAAGAATATTCTGTACACCTTATGCACATCTTTTATAGCATATTGCTGACCTCAGACCTAGGACATGCATTTGCATTTTTTGAGTCTTTTACTTATTTCTCAAGGGGAAAAGAGGAAACAAACAAACAAAAGATTTCATCATGTCTCTGTCCCCTTTCTCTGAGCACCTTCTCTGTCAGTTCAGCCACAAAATTATGCCTAGAAAGTGGGAGGAAGCAGCTCAACACCACTGCCAAACAGCACAATTGTGTTTAGGAGAGATTGTGTTTAGTACATAGGATCCAGAACAGGGTTTTCCTCAGGTGAAAAGCAAAGACATTTGCAACAAATATGATTGTGTGGAGGCAAGAAACAGTAAAGGTGAAGACAACAGAGACTAGAACCAAATAATTGGGACAGAGAGATTAGAGTTAAAAGTAGATTAAAACCAAGAACTGAGAAAGAGAAGGTGGGCATATTGTTAGGAGAAGAACCAGAAAAATTATACTAAATAACTTGTTTTTTTGTCGTGCTGTGGAGGGTGAAAAATGCAAATCACAGTTGCAGTATAAAAACAGGAATGCTGACAGGAGGCAGGAATATTTGAGACAAAGTCAAAGGCTCAATGACATCCAAGACAGAACCAGGTGTTTTTCCATCTTGCATATATTATTTGTCTGTAATGAATGGCATATAAGGCAATATCAGAGTATATCAGGTACATGCAATATTTTTTTTTCCTTTGGGTCTATCAGGGGATCTTTCATTTCTCTGTCTCCTTCCCAACCTGTAAAGCCTCTGGAGAAAAATCTGATGTCTGGATGGGGAGAGAGATGCACAAGCACTTCACAAATCTCTATCAACTCTATCCCCAAAAATAGCCTTGATCAAACTGTTCACAGATGTGTAGACACCAAACACCATTGCTTTGTATAGACAGTACACCAAGATTTCTTTCCAAAACTTCCAGTGATGGTGCTACATTTTTTAAAGGTATCTTGTATTTGTGAGCTGTCAGCAATTATGTTCCACGCTTCAGGTAACACAGTATACAGCTGGTTCTTAGATATTATCTTTGCCCACACCTGGACTTCTTGCACCTGTATACAGCTACATGGGACTCAGCCCGTGTTCAGTTATGTCTGCTAGAGGAGGATTGTCAGTAAACATATTAATATTCCTCTGCTTTTAAAGACATGATGAGAGGAGCTTGTTAGACAACAAATATGCTATATTGCATACTGAAAGGATATGCTGATACTATTTCTGTCTTGGTAAATAGAAGAACAGAATTCTTCATCTTATGCTGTGAGTGGTATTTTGATTGAAATTTTGGTGCTGGTAAAACGAATACGGTCCTGCTCTTGACTTCATCAGAGTGAAACTTCATTGTGTATTTGTCATGTGATGAAATGCCCATATACCTATGCAACTGTCCCTTTATCAGCAATAGCATAAATTGAGACTATTGCTGCTTGGTGCACATGTACTGAGGTTAACATTAACATAGGTAATCATTCCTAACATGCCCATAAATGTACCTCCTACTGACAGAAGCTTCAGGAAAAAAGATGTCAGCAAGTCAAAGTGGACCAATTCCAGAAGGTTTTTGCAAGAGCTTCTTGCTTTTAATTCTTAGTAAGATCATCAATATATTTATTTCTTCTTTTAGTAGGGATCCCTACAACAAAGGAGTGGGAGCAGTTCCTTGAAGAAGAGAAGGACAGTGCTGAGTCAAGTCTCTCAGTGTGACAGCTAGTAGCAGGGCTGGCTTGCAGCTATGGACCATAGCAAGCACAACCAATGAGAACTTGTTTAAAAACAAAAAGCCCAAAAACAGGGTGTGTAGATTCCCAGTATAAACAAAGTCCTCCTTAAATAGCTAAGTTTGTGAATAAGAGTGTGACAAGTCTGGATGTTCCACTAAAGCTATTTGTTCCAAGCCATTTAGAGGAATGCAGCTGAATAAGCCACAGAATAAGAATTTGTTGCCTGATATGACAGCAAGCTGTCCTAGCAGTGACTGCATGCTCACTCATCACAAGATGTGATCAAGCATCTGTATGCAATGGCAATTTCATTTGCTACTACCTGCAGTGGGAACAGCCTGAGACTTGCCACAAAGCTTTAAAAAAGAAAGCCCAGGCTTCTTTATCTGGATCATCAAACCCAGACTTAGTTCTCACAAAATGCACGCTGCACAAAGAGCTAAATGGAAAGGCAATGTGAGTCTTGGTAATGAGAAGAATTTTGTTATTTTTCAGACTATGAGAGGTAAGATGATCATAAGTGACAGAAGAACACTACAGAGCAAAGATTATTGCAACTGAGTTGATGAAGACAACTGAAAACAGAAGCCCTAGACAAACAGCCTTGGAAAATACAAGACCTGGCAAGTGTCTTCTTAGAAGATCACGGGAACACAGGTGGCTTGGCAATTCTACACAAGAATGAAAGGTAACTTTTATTAAGCTGGAATATCTAAATGAAAACAGAGCCAAGTGCAGTTATTGAAAGCCAGAAATGTAATTGTGATTCAGGAAACCACTCCAAAGTTGGAATACTTAAACTGGGTAGAGATATGATCTCTTATTGCTTAAATTTAGAAAAATCCTAAGGTTGTACTATTCTGAACATGAAGTAAGCCACCTACAATTAAAAAAAAAAAGCTCAAGAAACCAAAAGAACTGCACCATATTTTTTAGTATAACCAATGGGTCTCCTGAAAAGTTTAGGTTTCCATCACAGAATGCAGAAACCATATTTAGGTCTAAAATATCAGGGTCAGATGTTTCTGTTATACTTTCCACTTTTTTTCTTATATGTACCATGAGAATATTAGAGCTGGCTCAAAACCATTCTTAAAAGAATGGTTTTCCTTCTTATATGGAGAGCCTTTTTTGGCAAAACTGGACTTTTCCTGTAGCATATAAACGGAGTAATAGTAAAAAAACTATAAAACAAATAAACCCAGGAAAAATGAAAATGCTTAAGGCCACTTTGAGTAAACATCATGCAATCTGTTTATAATGAGAAAGAAACAAGTTATTGCTACCATGAAGAAAAATAAATTACCAAAGCAAAATAAGTTAACTCCTTGGGTGGACGCAAAATGAAGCAATTTGAAAACTAGAAACTGAACCAGTCTGCTCTTGAAGCAGCAAGTTCAGAGGATACTAGTAATCATTTCCCAAATCCTGTGAACTAGAAATGAGAATTGTAAAGGAGTTCCCTTATTTTCTTCATAAAGTGCCATTGGGAAATTCAGCTGTAAGATGTGATATTTGCTACATGCTTGGTAAGCCACAATGACTAAAAGAACATTAGGTGTAAGGGCAGTCATACTAACAATGAGTGAATTGTAATCAAGTAGACAACAAGTCACCAGGACATGGAACTTTCTGAGGTCTCCTTCACCCTTAGTTATCCTGCAAGACAACAATCCAAATAAAGGGAAAAGATAAGTATCATTCATTTAACATAGTGATGGACAAAGGAAGGGAGAGTATGTGGATGCAAAAGGGCCGTTGCCATGCTTTTTCCATGTTACTTGTTTTGGAGGAGAAAGATGATATATGTTCAATGAGCATAGAGAACATAAAACTAATCGCAAAGACCACTACTTTAGGGTGACTTAAAAATAGTTTTAAATAACTCAGGCAAAAGTTTACCATTCATATTTCGTGATTAAAGTGAAACTGACCAGAAGTTGGTGATCGTTGTTTAGGTTGTGGCCTAAGACTCACAAAGAAAAGGTCACATTTGTATTGAACTCTTCCATGCCCTGCATCATTTCAGCACTGCTAAAAAAATTGCTGTTATCAATACCATGGTATTCTACTTGACTATAACTACAATTTCAGCTATAATACTGAAAATGATGGGAATGCTATAAAAAAATGTGAATTTACGGAAAAGCTGTGTGTCTTATTGTGGAAGGAGACAGCTGGGGATTGTGTAATAAACCCAAACATGTATCTGTTCTTCAGACTTTAAAACAAAATGGGTCTTTCTGATGTGGGAACCTAAATAGATAAATAAATACCCAAACCAAGTCCTGTCAAGACCATCATTCTACATTTTTCCAAGAAGGCAAAGTGACTGATAGTTTTTTTCAGTCCCAGATACTGTACCTTCTGTAGTGATCCTAACCAAAAACTGTTGTACAATGAGGTTTTATTGGTCCCTCAGAGCAGCTGACCCAAGTAGGTGCAGGTGTGTGGTTTACTTCATATATTATTTGGCCTTTAGGACTGCTGTACTGCACAAATTCCTTGACACAGAATCAACAGTGATGACACCACCGGCATGTCCTTGTCTTTATCTTGTAGCAAAGCAGCAAGTTTTCATACAAACATTCTTTTGCTCAACAGCAGAAATTATGAATAGAGTTGTTTACTTATAGAAAAACCCAATAAAGACTGTAATGCTGGTAAACCTCACCATGGACAAGATGTGTGGTGTACCCTGACCAGAGATCTGTCAGATGCTGCATTGTCACAGCATTGTCAGAATCAGAATGGGAGCAAGATTTTGTAATTTCATACATATTTTCTAGCAGGTTAATAAAGTAGTTCTCTGTCTTGAAAGTCAGTTTCTTGTTGGGATCCAAAAATGACTAGGACCTCCTGGTACAAAATGCCTTAACAAAAAAAAGTTTTTTATCAGACAGCTACTTCTCAGCAAATTGAAGAAACCAAAGATCTCTAAAGCAGTTGATTTAGAATTTCTGTAGTCCCTGAACTATTAGTGCCCAGATTCACGACACCTTATGTGCTTATTCTTGGGTAATCAACCTAAGGTCAGCCTTGTACCAGTACTGAGAAAGCTTTTTTGTCCTTGTATACAGATCAAGGTCTTTAATACTTGTGGAGAAGAGAAAAGGGAAACAAGAATCTCTGGTTTGGACATAGCCTAACAGGGAAGGAGTCAAAGATTCTCTCTGCCTTGCCATCTGCAATTTGTAATTACACTAACCTAACCAATTCACTATCAGTAGCCCAGCTTGGTGGTCCTAGATGAGTCTGTAAGGACTCAGGTTTCAACTTCACTGCAACATTCAGTCCTGGCCATCTGGGATGATAATCTTCAGCTGGCAAAGGGCTGTGTAACAGGCAGGATGCATGTAGAAAGCTGTCCTGAGCTCTCCACAAATTCTCAAAAACAGCCCTAAATGCATTAAAGTTAGAGGTTACGTGACTGACAGGTTTATAGTGCCAAATAAAAGCAAGGATACATTGAACTAGAAGAAAAAAGGATGGGGGAAAAAAGGGAATCCTGTGAAGTCAGATGATTTCTATAAGGGTGACCAATTTTGTACAGCTCTGATGGTGTTCTTAAATGCAGGATGTAAGATCTCCAGGGCAAACTTGAGCTGCTAAATAGTGTAGGAAAGAGTTACAAAAACAAATGTTTCACTTGGGAACAAAGTAAGCAATAAACCTAGCCAGACACAGTGTATTTGGCTTACAATGTGAGACAACATACCACATTATATCACAAGAGCTTATGAATGTGTGAAGCAGGAAGCCCAGACATACTTAGCAGACATAAGAATTATTTCCCCAACACCAGCTTTCTAGCCCCATTGTTCCCTGGTTTGATTATGCCCCGAAGCACAATAGCTGTTCCCCTTATAAATGATTCTATCTGTGGTGAGTCGATATAAACATGCTTTTAATACCATTATACTGTTACATATATTCTGGCAATTCCTGTAAATGCCCTTACAACTCCACTGTATTGTTATTCATTAATTTCTTTGAAAGTAATTCCTTGTTGAACCATGGCATTAAGACACTGCTGTCACAGACTTTCACAAGGATCTGTTTTCCATGTCAGTGTTCAAATATTTTTTTTTTCCCCAAGTAGGTACCTTAGTCTCCAAGAGGTTGCACAAGGAGTAGAATATGTTTTTAGCAAGGTTAACTTCTTCAGATACGAAGTTTCTTTGACAATCTGCAGCCTACTGATGTTTTGTAATGTTGTGGATTAGTCTTAATTTTTTGGTTTTACAGTTTTTCTCCTTGAATGAGGAAAAGGAACTTTGTGTGTGTATATAAAAAGGTTATTTAAGGCACATGTGGATCATGTTCTAGTGTATCCTGTTTCTAAAAGTTAACCAGTTTTTTACCTTAGAAATTCATTATCTCTTATCCTGTGTTTATTTAATTCCATACTTGCCTGTTCAGTGGGTTGTTTGAAATACTTTCTGAAGTCCAAATTAATTATCTATCTACCCTTTACTGACTGTTTATTTGAAAGATTACAACCATTATTGCCTACTACAAACCAACATGATTTTAACAAGGTGATTTATTATTATTTTCACTCCAATTATATTTTCAGGCTTCCTATTCACATCCACTGTGTTCATTTTTGGTGATACATTAAAGGTTGTCACTGACTGAATCCTTCAAATTTGTCACTGATTTTTGTAACTAAGTAGCTCAGCTATTTAACTGTTAAATTCTTTCAAAACTATCATATTTAATCTGGCATTTTAATGCCATGGATACTCTATGCTGCAATAATAATTCATCATTTATAATCATAGAATGGTTTGAGTTGGAAGGCAACTTTAAAGGTCATCTAGTCCAACCTGCCTGCAATGAGCAGGAACAGCTTCCACTAGACCAGGCTGCTCAAAGTCACATCTGACCTGATACTGAATGTTTTCAGGGTTGGGCATCTACCACCTGTCTGGGCAACCTGTTTCACTGCCCTCATCACAAAGAAATTCTTCCTTATATCTAGCAAAAATCTACCCTCTTTTAGTTTAAAATCATTACCTTTTGTTCTATCACTACAGGCTCTTTAAAAAGTTTGTACTCACCTTTCCTGTAAGTCCCCTTTAACTACAGAAAGGCCACAAGTTCTCTCTGGAGCCTTCTCTTGTCCAGGTTGAACAACCCCAACTCTGTCTGTCCTCATAGGAGAAGTGTTCCACCACACTGACAATTTTTTTGGTCTTCCTCTGGACCTATTTCAACAGGCCCCTGTCCTTTTTGTGTTGGTGGCTCTGGAGCTGGACACAGTACTGCAGGTTGGGTCTAGTGAGAGCAGAGTAGATGGGTAGACAGGTAGAAACACCTCCCTTAACCTGCTGGCCACAGTTCTTTTGATGCAGCCCAGGATATGGTTGGCTTTCTGGGCTGCAGGTGCACACTGCTGGCTCATGTCCATCTTTTCATCTGCCAATACCCCTAGGTCCTTTTCTAGGCCGTTCTTAATTCCTGTAACTCCTGCCTTGTATTGATACTGGGGTTTGCCCCAACCTACATGCAGGGCCTTGTACTTGGCCTTGTTGAACCTCATGAGGTTCATTTTCCTATCATGCCATTTTTTTCTGTTATTCCTTTTTTTTTTTTTGATATTCATATTTCAGATTCTTCAGCACGATGACACAAAAAAATAATTGGACAACTCCAGGCTGCTAGAGTAAACATGTACCTTGGGGTACCAAGGCAAAGACATTTCTGATGGATTTCTAAATGAATTGTTTAACTTGATAGTTTGGGTCAAGCAAAGCTAGGATTACTTTAGAGCTTTCACTTCAGCTATTCTATCATATTTTCTTGAATGACTTTTAATACAGCTTTTCATGCTCCCTGGAACGGTGTATCTTGTAGTGTGCCTGTTATAATTCAGACTTCTTTCTTTTAAATTTGAGTATGGTCCTGCTGCTGTTCATGGAAAAGAACTCCAGCATCCATAAACTGCTGCACCTATGGAGTGGAGATATGAGAGCTTTATAGCTGAATATTCAAACACTTAAGCCCTTCCAAAGCTTACAGATTTTTGCCACAAAGCACCAATTTCTCCACAATGTTTAAGGCCTAAAAGTGTTCTTGCCTTGTATAAAGAGCGAGATCTTTAAACTGCACCAGAAACATCCCAAAATATTCACAGAGATCTCAGCAGATCAGATACCTATCCTGAACAACACTGTGCCCCAGTCATCTCCAGTAAGAGCCATGCTTAGATGTTAGAATGAGATGTTTGATATGGGGTAAGGCACCATCTAAAGCCTCAAGCAAACCAGCACCAGCAGCTGTAATCCCTGACTGTGTACTTCACCAGTTTCTTCCATCAGACACCTAACAGGATGGCTAATTTTTTTCAGAAATTTAAAACTTTACTATTATCAGCTGGACAGAAGTTTCCACTCTGAATTAAAATGGAAATGACTTGAAACCAATACAGAAGAGGAAAATTGTTAAGATAGTGGAAAGAGACAAAATAGATTCTAATTTATTCAGACTACAGAGTTTTCGAAGTACAGAAATATTTGTTAGTCAAAGGAAACAGATGAACTGCTAGCTAAAAATGGAAAAAAAACTGCCTTGACTTTCATGTCGGAAGGACAGTTATTTTCTACAGTTTTTGCAACGAGCTAAAATGAGCAATTTATTTTGCATATATTTGTCTTCAGACATGTTTCTATTTATGGCCACATCGTATGCTTCAATGGAGTCTTAAAATAGTGGAGCTGGGTTCACTGGATGACTCAGTGGATCAGCGTGTGGCAGAGGGTGAAAGCAACCACTCCTTGACTGAAGCGGGGGCAGGATGGCAGAAAGGGA
The DNA here is from genome assembly GCA_038090715.1 of Florisuga fusca. Lineage (NCBI taxonomy): Eukaryota > Metazoa > Chordata > Aves > Apodiformes > Trochilidae > Florisuga > Florisuga fusca. The sequence goes on along the minus strand of JAAWXA010000029.1, from coordinate 8,605,608 downwards.
ACCTCAGTGCTCCCTGATGGGTCCCTGCAGGCTTCTGTGCAAGCAGCTGGTCCTGTCCCAGCATGACATTTCTGAAATAGCCATAGCTGATACTTGGCATCCTTGTTGGCCTGATCAATTGAAAAGCTAAAGGTTGAACAATCTGTGGTGTGAAGAGCTGTCTCTCAAATTTTGGTGAGGGTTGGGGTTAACTTGAAGAACGCTGCTGGTTAAAGATGAAACCCTTCCATTACAGACACCAGCAATTGTGGACTAATTGCAAATTTCTCTATTCAATAAGACTGTAGTAGGGCTGGTGCCTGGGGGCTGGCAGGGGGCTGCAGGAGGGTCTCTGTGAGGAGAGGCCGGGGCTGCCCTGTGCCGGATACAGCTGGTTCTGACTGATCCGCCACTGGGCAGAGTTGAGCACCCTCCAGCCAAGGTGGGGAGAGTGTGTGTAAGAAAGGACAGAAAACACCACAGGGAAGAGGAAGGAACAAAAAGAGAGAATCAGCTCTGTGAGCACCAAGGTGAGAAGAGGGGGAGGTGCTGCAGGCACTAGGACACTTTCCTCTTGCAGCCAGTGGGAGAGACCATGGTAGAGCAGGTAGTTCCCAGCACCTGTGGGGACCATGGTGGAACAAACATCCACATCACAGCCCGTGGAAGACCTCTTATTAGGACAGGTGGATATTTCCCAGAGGAACTGCAGCCAATGGACAGCCTGTGGTGGAGCAGGTTTATCCTGAAAGCCTGCAACCTGTGGAAGGACCTCCACTGCACCATTGAGACTGAGGAGGAGGTAGAGGAGCTGAGAATGAAGAAGTAACGTTGAGCCTTAGAAGAGGAGGACAGAAAGAAGGCATTTTACCTTTTGTTTGTTTGTTTGCTTTTTCTCCCTACCTAGATCTACTTTAATTGCCAAGAAATTGAATTATTTTTTCCTCAAGTGGAGTCTGTTTTGCTCAGGATGGTTGAAAGTAAGTTATCTCCTCATTTTCATCTCAACCCATGAGATTTTCTCTCTTATTTTCCTACCTGCTGAATTGAGGGAGTAGGAGAGCTGCTGGTAGATAGCCAAGCTCAACTCACAACAGGCAGCTTTCACAAATACTAAATTAACTAACTTCTATTATAAAGAATAATTTACTTTAAAAAAATTATCATTATTTTAATTGGAGGGTTTCTCAGTTATGAAAATAAAAGGCAAAATTCTTACCTGTGCTGGAAAACTTCCATAATCACTAGGAATGAGGAAGTGCTTGCTAACAGAGATCTAAATTAAGTCCCAGAAACCTTACAGAGGGTTTTTCTAGGCTAGCAACTTCACAAGTCATATAAGTGCAACTCTGCAGGATGGTATGTGGCATTTGTTTTCAGGAACTATGTCCGAGAAATTGTCTGGATTCTCTGAGGCCAATGATTTTCTGATGAACAGGATAACTCAGTTCTAATACTGACAAGACTTGACTTAGAATTTAGATTCTAAGCCCTCTTTAGATTTTCTTTAGATTCTCTGCCCTCTCCTCTTGTAAGGAGGTATGTCAAAACTTTGTAGTGATTTTATAACATCCAACAGACTTTTTATGCTTCTAAGCATATGTTAGGAATACACTTTAATTAGAAGGTGGTTGTTTTAGACACTAGTTTCTTATGAAGATGCTTTCTGATAAGTGTGGAGAGTGAAAATTGTCTGAGTATTCTTCTGTTCTATCAATTTTTCCTTCAATTCTCAGAGCCAGATCCAGCCGGCCTGGCCAGGTGGATTTGTTTTAGAGAATGTGGCATCAGGTAATTTAAAGGGTGGTAGCAAAACTTGTGGGAGTAGTTTCAGGGGAACACTGATGTATGTGTTTCATTTGTGAGTCCAAAGTCTGTACAGTGAATGTATGCATAAGTCTATAAAAATAAACTAAATTAATTGTGTTCAATCAAACGCCAACTTCCAAATAGGCCTTTCCTAAAAATAATGTATTTTGTGTGCTTAATTTCTATGAAATTCTTCCTCCAAACCTAAACAAGACTGAGTTTATTTATAAGCTAGTAATGTATCTGCTGCCAAAGGTCTAGGAAATCACATAGAAAATGGAAGAAATTACTGCTGTTTTTTTGAAAACAAGCAAACAAACAAACCTTAGCATTTCAATGGGAAGATATTGTGTAGCTCTCACAGCATTTTTTTCTGCATTCTGTCCCCAAGGAAAGTACTTATTGAAATGGACACCATTGGCACAGCTGCTCAGCAGCTACTTCCAGTTATAGTTAAGAATAGACTGTTCTGCAATATTTTTTTAATGCATTAACAGGTGAATTTTTTTGTATAAGAAAATGTTTTCTTACAATTCTATTCTCCTTCAGAAAACTGTCTAATTGCTTTTCCTTTATAATTTTTAAATTAAGTTTTTATAACTTATGTATTTTTATATAATTTTGCAATTAATTTGTACTAATTTTAATGTTGTCTATTCCTCTGCTTAAAAAAGAAAAAAAAAAAAAAAGGAATTTATTGACTGAAAGCAATAGCTTCATCTGAATAGAAATATGTATTCTGAAATTACCTGGTGAATATATGCTATCATACCATGTGTTATGGTTAATTTACTCAGTTGGCCATGTTTTGTTTTTTTTTTTCTCATCACTACACAAGCTCTTTCCATTCAAAATTTCTATCTTTGTTAGCATTGTTATTTCTTTCTCTATTTTAAAAAAATTATTGGGAAAGCTTTTTTTCAAATTTACTAACTTAAAGCATAATATTAAATTAGTGATTAATCTCAACTTCGTCATATACTTCAAAATACTTTAAAAACAATGTAATAGTTTTCTAGACAAATATATAAAGAGTTCTTTACATGGCAAAAAATAGTCCCCATTCTTCCAGTTACTAGGTACTAGGAGCAGGCCATTTTGTTGACAGACAGGCACCTACTGATTGTGACTATACTCATGTGGCCAGATGGATTCCCATTTTGTTGACAGACAGGCACCTACTGATTGTGACTATACTCATGTGGCCAGATGGATTCTGTGCTATTTGAACAAAATATATATGGGAAAATTTAAATTACAGAACTGGTATTTGGTGATCATTTTGCTAGTAAATAATTATTTGAAAAAACTATTATTTTCCCACCATCCTCCCTCCATATTTTGTGGTTGCAATAAGTTGATTAAGAAATACGAGCTTTAAAGGAGGACCTTCAGGTCAGCAAGAAACTTTTTCCAATACTATATAGCAAAATCTGGCTGGCTGAGTGCAGAGCATGTATTATCCAAGTTCTTGCTATAAATTTAAAGTTGGCCATCTCATTATTCACAAATTTAAAACAAGAAAAACGCCAGAACCCTCTGAATTTTGTTATTTCAGGATCATTTCACTCGCTTTTTATATTAATATTTCAAGCACAAACCTGTGAAAGAAAACTAGAATTTATGCTGAATGTGTCTTAGGTAGACAGTTAAAGCATTCTCTTAAAAACTAAGAATGGGAATATTTTTAACTGGTCAGTCAGTGATGCTAATCCAGTCAGCTACTGAAGAAGATGTAATGCTGTAACCTTTAAAAGGACTGACAACTAAAAAGATTAGGAGGCTTATTAGAATGTGAAAATGAGTCAGGAAAGAATGGTAAACTAGGTACCCAGATTTGCTACTGGGATTTAATACTTTCCAAAAATTTAATGTCTTTCAGTTGTAACAACAAGTGTCAATATGGGTAAATATGAAATTAGATGTAAGAGCAAAGATATAATAAAGCATTATTATATTATTTCACACCAAGCCTGGATTAAACTAGAAAATGGGTAATATAATGATACCACAATAGGTGTTGAAGCAAATGTATTAGTGAGCAGACTGTGTGTAGGTTTTTTATATAGCTAAAATCAGATCCTCATTTACACTAAGGAACTTTTTGAGAAATGAGAATAAGATTATCACAGTAACATAGCCATAAGCACTAAAATTTACACAGAGCTGCTTTTGTTCTGGTTTTCCTGTGATTTGTGTCATAGTGGTGAATTCTGTTACAACACTTCTTGACTGAACTTGTTTACAGTTAATTCTTTCAGATCATGATTTTATATTTCATGGAACTTTCTTTGACATATCTGACACTAGTTTTTGTGGGTTTTGTTTTGGGCAGAACAAGATAGCACTTTTTCCTAAGCAACTATATTAATATTTTAATAAGCTTGTTCAGTCCTGTCTCTGTGCTTATATCTTTATAGCTTCTCTTTAGTCAGATCTATATGAAGTTAACCTATGCTATATTTAGTGTATTAATTTGTATGCAGACAGATATTTCCTTGAATACATTGACCAGACATTCTGAATATGACATCAGATTTAAAATATTGCCATCAGTGTTTTCATGAACTAAGGACTGGATGAAGTTATGTTATTAGAAATTACTGGTACGTAAAAGAAATATGCAGTTATTTCCAACTGTATTTGTTTCCATAGTAATGAGAAGGTTTTGATGTTAGCAACTCTGTGGGTATTTCAGATTTGGGTTTTGATCCAAATCCTAAAAACACCTTTTGGAACTAAATTTTTGTATTCTGCTGGGTTTATTCTAACAATGTATAGCAGCACAGTTTATGACCATTTTATTCTGAAGAATACGAAAGATTGGTGAGATTTATTTTAATTACATTTGTTAAACTCAATTATTCAACTCTAAACTAGTAATTCAAAGCTCCATTTATATTCAATAGAAAAAATTGCCACTTCCAGCAGAAACTCTTCTTATCCTACATACACATGTAAAACTGCACAGCATGAATGTTACCCAACATGTAGGGCTGTTACAATGCTGTTACTCTGGGGTGTATTATATGTCTTGCCTCTCATCTGACATCTGGACACAAGCAGGAATCTGATGCTTGTAGTAACAAATTACATTAGACTTGAGATACATGCATGATTTGGTGTGGCTTTAACATTGTTTTGATGCATGATCACTCTTGTTTACCCTAATTAATCTCAACAGGAGTTAACCTGTGCGCAGGTAGCTTCAAACATTGTGGACAAATAATCCTAGGAAAGCAACTGACTCGCATCATTAATTCTCTTTCATTGGAAGATTGGCCTTGTCAGCCCCTCAGAGCTGTTCATGCTCTGGAAAAGGTAATCAAAATATTTCTGAAGCCTAACTGCAGGCTTCATTGCAAAACAGTGAATAATGGCCTGGAAGTCCTGAGAAGATACTAAGCTACCAAAGATGACCTAAGCAGATAGATGCTCAGAAACTGGTCTAAGCCCCACTGGGCATATAGCACCAACCCACAGTCTGAGCTATTCCCAAATTCAGTCAGTGCCTTTTTCTGTATCTCACACTCCCTAATCATAATCACAGAATCATTTTGGTTGGAATTCACTGGACTTGTTTAAAAGCCCATGCATATGAATGAGTTGTAACAAAATGAGTGTGAGACTGGGAAAGTTGTGAGCTTTGAGCATAACAACTTGCTGGGAAGTATGGTTAGAAGAAATGCAACAGGTGTTACTCCTTTGAATTAATTCATTTAGTGTCACTAATGTTGAGGTTTTTCTTTGATTTGCCTGATTAGGAGCACAGGCAAGAGTGACCTGAACATTCACTGGGTGCTTTTCCAATTTCTTTCCATCCAAGTTATAAGTGAGATGGTTTGTATTCCCTGTGCTGGAACTCCCTCTGGGCTTTCTGGGTACTCTGTACAAATGCTAACCTTTCACATCCAAGGATAACATTTCTGCAATATTTTCCCACAGAATTCAATCAGTAAATAAGTTCCATCTTTCTGATTTGCTATGCCAAAACCCTTTTAAGCTGGAAGCCATTAAAAGCTTTCCTAGCAACTCAGTCATGGTAGACATTAAACTTACTGGCTTTTAGGACTCCCACAGTTTCATAGTTATGTTTCTTCTTTTCAGAATATAATTGATGCAAACTCAGACAAGACTCATTCTCCAAGGTGGAGAAAGCTGTTGGAAAATTGAACCTTCCTAATTGCCACTATCAAGTGGTGTGAAAGCTCTGGTCACAGCACCAGCTCTAGTTTAGAATTGTTCCTGTGACTGTTTCTGGTTATCTCCATATGTGGGCAGTGGTTTTGGTGTGATGTGAATACCAGGGCTCAGAGTTAACCAGGAACTGTCAATCGGAAACATCTCCATATAGAATCATAGAATTGGCTGGGTTGGAAGGGACCTCAGAGATCATCAAGACCAACCCTTGATCCACTACTGCTGTGGTTACTAGACCATGACACTGAGTGCCATATCCAGTCTCTTTTTAAATATCTCCAGTGATGGAGAATCCACCACCATCCGGGGCAGCCCATTCCAATGTCTGATCACCCTCTCAATGAAGAAATTCTTTCTAATATCTAACCCAAACCTCCCCTGGAACAACTTGAGACCGTGCCCTCTTGTCTTGCTGATAGTTGCCTGGGAAAAGAGACCAACCCCCACCTGGCTACAACCTCCTTTCAGGGAGTTGTAGAGAGTGATGAGGTCTCCTCTGAGCCTCCTCTTCTCCAGGCTGAACAGCCCCAGCTCCCTCAGCCTCTCCTCATAGGATCTGTGCTCCAGTCCCTTCACCAGCCTGGTTGCCCTCCTTTGGACCTGCTCCAGGACCTCAATCTCCTTCCTGAACTGAGGGGCCCAGAACTGGACACAGTACTCGAGGTGTGGCCTCACCAGCACTGAGTACAGGGGAAGAATCACTTCCTTGGACCTGCTGGCCACGCTGTTCCTGATACAGGCCAGGATGCCATTGGCCTTCTTGGCCACCTTGGCACACTGTTGGCTCATGTTCAGCTTCCTGTCAATCCAGACTCCCAGGTCCCTTTCTGCCTGGCTGCTCTCCAGTCACTCTGTGCCCAGCCTGGAGCTCCCCATGGGGTTGTTGTGGCCAAAGTGCAGGACCCAGCACTTGGCCTTGTTGAACCTCATCCCGTTGGAATCAGCCCAACTCTCCAGTCTGTACAGGTCCCTCTGCAGAGCACTCCTGCCTTCCAGCTGATCCACACTCCCCCCCCAGCTTAGTGTCATCTGCAAATTTGCTGATGATGGACTCAATCCCTTCGTCTAAGTCGTCGATAAAGACATTAAACAGAACTGGGCCCAACACTATTCCATCAGGAAGTTTCCAGTCCTTTCTGGAGCTAGAAGTATAAGTAGCTGGTGGGTGACATTTACTCTNATGCTGTGGGAGATGCTGTCAAAGGCCTTGCTGAAGTCCAGGTAGACCACATCCACAGCCTTCCCCTCATCCACCAGGCGGGTCACCCGATCATAAAAGGAGATCAGGTTGGTCAGACACGACCTGCCCTTCCTAAACCTGTGCTGGCTGGGTATATATAGACAAATATCCAAATATATTGTGTTTCAGACTAATGGCTCTCTTAAAATCATGCTATAACTTCTTGGATCTTTCCCACATAAGCACGTTTGGCTTAGTTGCTTTTTGTACGCAGTTTCCAATAAGCTTCTGAGGATTCTATCCATGTTCTTTCCTTCCATAGTGTCTCTGGTATTTACAACAAAATGTTTAATTCTCACAGTGTTCACAGAATCACAAAATCAGCCAGGTTGGAAAGGACCTCTGAGACCATCAAGTCCAACCCTTAATCCACTATCAGTCTGGTTACCAGACCATGGCACTGAGTGCCACATCAGTCTCTTCTTAAAAACCTCCAGGGATGGACAATCCACCACCTCCCTGGGCAGCCCATTCCAATGCCTGATCACCCTCTCTGTAAAGAGTTCTTTCCTAATATCTAACCTAAACCTCCCCTGGCAGAGCTTAAGTCCATGCCCTCTTGTCTTACTGATAACTGCCTGGGAGAAGAGACCGACCCCCACCTGGCTACAATCTCCTTTCAGGGAGTTGTAGAGAGTGATGAGGTCTTCCCTGAGTCTCTTCATCTCTTTTGCAGAAGTCTACAGCAAAAACATATATTCCATTATCCAAACAATCCACTTCACTCTGACTAAAGGTAATCTGGTTTAAGAATATACTAAACCCATTTAGATAAGATTCTAGGAATTGGAGGCTTCCAAGGAAAGCTATGAGAACAACCAGTGAATTGAAGTATGTGTCTCCTATCAGAAGAATATAAAGTTTTTTCTTGTTGTAGCTTGCTAAAGTCAATGACCCAGGATCAGACATCATGTCAGACATTTCTAAATGACTATACAAGGAGCAGAAATGTGACGGTGGAGGGCATTCCGGTGTAACACAGAAAAATTTTACAAAGACCAGGGGTTACTACCAGAGTTACATGAATTCAGATTAGAAGTAAAGATGCTTACTCCTCAACAAGGTAACAACACAAGGAAGCACCTTACCACATATTCTGGAAATGGTTTCTATCATGAGTGGATCTTTTTTTCTAAAATGTCAGTGCGAACCATAAAGGGCCAATGCTCACATTAAGAACTCTGATTATTTTCCCAGCTTCTCCAGCATGACCAGAATTATTTCTTTTTTGGGGGAGGGGAAAGAAGGCCAAAATCCAGAGCAAGGTCAAAGGAACCCTTGTGTGGTTCTCTCTTTGTGTGGGTTTAAGAGTTGCGCTCCTCTAGGGAGAAGAGCAAAACAGATAAAATAGGATTTAGCTCTGATCTGTGAAAGTTTTCTCAAGGTCCTGACACAATGGCAGCTATCTGCAGCTGTGATAGCTATGTGGACAACTGGTTTACTTTTGTTTTCTCTGTAGTATTAGTTCTTACTGCTAAATAGACAGGTTTTTGTTCTAAGGAAGTTACTTGGCAACTGTATGGTAGGTCACAGGCTACTAAAAGGCACACAATGGGCATATGAACTGCTGGACAGGCAGGTTAGCAAAAGTTTATACCTAGGTACTGTAAGTGCTTTAGTGCTTTTCTGACCTAGTGAAGGAATCCGAAGCAGTCACCACAATAAGGTTTGGTGTGAACATAAAGTTACCAGCTATCTGGGTAACTGTGAGGATGTCATCATCTGTCATGGCACAAGTCTTTTTTTTTTTTTTCATGAAGGAAATGGCTCAGCCTAAGCTCTTATTTTACTTCACTGTGTTTCCAGAGTACCTTCTCTTCTTCCAGGACTTCTCGCATGACAACCTATAATGTAAATAACCAATCAAACTTAGAGTTTAGAAAAGAATTATCCCAGTTTCTTTTCTCCACTAATAATCAAACCGTATATTTTCTTGATCCATAGACTGTGCAAACTTTCTGGACTTTTTTCTTCTTTGAAGGGTTAGTTTGTCAAATGGAGAGAATCACTCTATGTTATTTCTATCTCTTTTTTTGTTTGTTTGTTTTTTCGGGGTGGAGATTGTCTTAAAATTTTTGGCCATACCCTTCATAACAGCAATTTTTCAAAAGTTTTCCCAGAATACATCCTGTGACTCTCATTCTCTGCCAAGCTTTGGTGCCTGTTGTGACTATTAAAACATGACTGAATGAAAATCTAGAATTAATTTGTTTTAAACAAACAAAACATCTTCTTTTGGGGCCAGGATGATTTTTTTTTTTATTCCTATATCTAGCTAAAGTCTAAACAGAATGCAACATATGCCATGTATTTATATATGCTTTGTTTGTTTGTTTGGAAGATTTTGCACTTCACAGCTGTTACTAGCCAGTTGGTCATAGCACTGTACTTTGAACCTCAGTATTGGACTGAATGGGCAGAAAAATGAATGTTTGGCTCATGTGTACCTGGATATTAAGAATGACACGTAGTTCCCAATCTGCCTTGTCTACCTGCAGACAAGGGAAGTAGCAAAGAGTCAACTGAATGCCAATTCGTTGGATTGCATTTTGCTGTTTCACTTGAAAATTCAGGTGTTTTTCAGTTTAGAAGCTAAGCTGTGCAGGAAATGAAATAAATGTCTGTCAGGACACCCAACTGTTCATATCGTGGACCGAAGAAGCACGAATGATATAAGGGAATTCCAGCAACTCATCTGTTGAATTGTACAACTGGGACCAATTTGGCAACTATTCTTAATCACTGCCCTTACTCTCTAGTCACAGTAAGAAACTGCTCAGTTCACAGTCCAGTTCCTATAACACATGTTCAACAGGACATTCTGCACTAGGATTTTCTTCCACCTGGCTATATACCCTATCATATTTCTAAAAAGTGCCATGGTGTGAAAGTGTTACCCATCATAGCTCCCACCAGATAAACAGTTATGTTCCCTCTGATAAGCAGAGACAGTGATACAATAAGAAGTCTGCTAATATTTAGTGCAAATGATTCCCAAGTTTGTATCCCACTTCCCAATACACAAGTCTTCATTCTTTCTAATACACAGAGAAAGAGACAGGAAAAAAGAGATATACTTTCTGCACTTCCCAAACATCACAAACTTATACCTCATTTTTCCTCCCCAAACAAGCAAACAAAAAAATTAGAACCCCCCCACAAATAAAACCCAACACCCAAACCCCCAAGAAATTTTAGTAGAGCAGGATTGTGTCCAAGCAGAAAGAGAACAAGAAGGCTAGTGAAAAGGTACAGAAGGAATCTGAAAGTGGAGGGAGGTGGCTGGGCACCTCTGTTGTGGAAAAACAGAAGAGAAGTTCAAAACAGCAAAAAAAGGAGTTAAGTTACTGGCAAATGGATAAGAAGATAGGGAAAAAAGTTTCTGCAGACCAATAACTGTAAGAAAAAAATAATCAAGGTTTCAAGCCCTGTAAAGATTCGTAGAAGGCAAGAGGAAAACAGCGAATAAGTAGGGAGGGCAAAATAAAAAGGTTAAGGAGAAATGTAGAGTAAAATGAGGCAGCACATTTCAGGACTGTGTTATAAGTATTCCTGTCACTCTGAGTAACTGAGAGACAAACGTAAATTTGGATGACTGAATACAGTCAGTAAAAGTAGACACATCCTACAAGTGTGCTTAAAACATGAATCACCCCTGATAAGTGCAGGAAGTAGTGCAGCTGTGACAATGGTTCTTTATTATATATTTTTTATTATCTGCAGACCAAAGAAGTTTAGACAGGCAAATAAGGCACAGGAAATTATTGTCACTTTGAGCCAGTTACCTAAAATTAAAACCACCTCTAAGCTGAACCTGATCAAATGGCTTATTCTTAATAGTATTTATTCATAGGTTAGCTTTCCAGTGCAGATGAACCTGTGATGAGCCCATTGGGTGCTCTTTATTTCCAAGTGCTTTTCAAATGTGTTCAACAACCACTTCTCAATTTTCTGTTTGCCACTGGGCATTTGTGCTTTGTGAACAATCAACAAGAACAGTTTGAAAATTGACATGTATACGTGGCAGTGCAGACCCCCATACAGAGCTACACTGTGATGTGAACACCAGCCAGAACTGGTGTTGCTTTAGTCACCAGGGTGGTGGGCACAATGTTTTATTTCCAATAGCAAGTGCAGTACCCTGAGACAATCTGGCCCTTTCTGACCTTATCTACTGAAGCAGTGAGTTGAAACAACTGGGTACCTTCCAGTCTCAGTGCAAATTTGGGGTGATCAGGTACCTCATCTGTACCTGCAACTTTGTTGCCTGGGAAAGGTACTCAAGACACCTCCTGCCCAAATCACAAACCCACTCTGAAAGTTTGCACAATGACCTGACTGGAATTGTGGCCTCATGGAAAAATACTGACAAAAGTCAATCATCTTGCATCCCTTTAAATACCAATCCTGAAATGAGGCCCTTTCACTAATGTAGTGAAATAGTAGTAAGCATGGTTAGTATGGATAACCTCTCATCTTTTGACCTGTATTGACCCCATCTACCAGTCAAAACCCCACTCAGCCTCTTGCTCAGTTCCCTCTCCTGCAGGATGGATGAGAATAGAAGGAAGGCAAGAAGAATCATGGATCAATAGTGATGTTCTAATAAGGAAAGCAAATGGTATGTGTGCAAGCAAAGCAAAAAGAAAACCTAATTCATTCCCTGCTGCCACTGTTTCCGTGCTGGAAAGCAGGGTCTCAGCACCTGTTATGTTTACTTGGGAATTCAAATGCCATAATCACAAACATAATATCCCTTTGGCCTTCTGGGGTCAGCTATTTCAGCTGTGTTTCCCTACAAACTCTTGCCCATAGAATCTCTGGACTTAACAGTCACAGCAGAAGGCTAGTAAATAGCCCAAGATATTTTTGCATGAAGGTATCACTACCAGGAGACCTCTAGTTTTCACAGTTTGCTATGAGCCATGACTTAAATAGCTGCAGGCTCCATGAGGACATGTATGCTACATTTACAGTCTTCTGTGAGGCACTGCTAAAGAAAATACTCCAGTGGGACCTTTAAAATAGCTATCTCTGGAAACACAGGGCTGAAAGGGGCTGCTTGGAGATTGATGGCCTGATGAATTTTGAGTGATGCTTTACTCCACATTATGACATGCTGCTTTCATTTGCATTAGGCTGAATAATGTGTCTTTTGACCGAAGAAATACAGATTTCATCTTTTTGAGAACACATTGTTATTTATTTGGTTATCTTGTATAATTTTAGAACATTGTGCAGTTTTGTCACACACAGAAAAATCTCCCCGAATGACAGAATATGGACCCCAGTTTAGAACGTTTCTGGTCATTTTGCTTCCAGTCCACATTTTCACGGTCAGCAGCACAGATGGTTGAGCACTTGGAATGTGGGATATTACACAAGTTTCTAGCTTTGGCAATACAATCTGGGACAGAAGCACTGGATACAGCTCTAGGAAAGTTTTGAGCTCTCATATCTGTTAGCCACTGGTAGCAACTCAAAGCCTGACATGCAAGCTATCTCTTCATTCTGAAGCCTGGATTTCTGACCTAAAATGTCACACTTCTCTTTAACAAAGTGGATCTATTCACCCCCTGGCTGTGACTGTCTCCCAGAATGTAAGTAAAGAGAGAAATACATAAGGCAGCAAATACATCTTTGTACTTCATACTCTTGCACACTGTCTACGCTCTACAACTACCCCCATGTTCAGTTTTTTTTTTCTTAAATTTATTAAAGAAGCTCTCCTTTTTGTTTTTCTCATCAGTGAGTAAGAGAGTAGAGTCAAAACTCTTAATAGTAGTATTTTGGATCTTCTAAGTGAACTTAAATTGCTGAGGATGAATGGAGCTCATTATCCTGATGAATTTCTAGGAAGTTCTAATGCTTCTTGACCAGCATTAGGTCAAGAAGTAGGTATACACCTGCAAGGAGCCTTGTGAGAGGCAACAGAAGCCAGTGGAAAAAGCAGAACCAGTACAGGCAGCTGCAGAATCTGTGCAAGGGCTTTTATAAGCCATCACTGCTGTTTGAAAAGGATTTTGATGTGAAAGTGAATTAAGTAACCTGCCTCTCACCTTACCTCTCCACCAACGTTCTCAACTCACCTCTCCATTTTCAGTCAGTAAGTTATAGAAGTGTGAGAAGCTCTTTAAAGAATTTACTGCTCTCACATGAAATGATGTCCCCCTTACACACTTTTTAAAGTTATAATTGCACAAGAACTGAGAAAAGATGTATCTGTAAAATGAAATTCACTGCCTTCAAAGCTTGACTCCAACCTTCACACCAGTGAGTTTTTGAGAGTTCTCCGAACCTGATAGCTCTGGAACCAGAAAGGGTGCTGCCATGTCGCTGTCCCCAGCATGATGCTGTGAGAAGAGGCAGTGACACATTAACCTGCCTTCCCTGCTTCCAGGAGCTGAGTCTTCAGTTCTGCACACATCTTCTCTTTAGGTTATTCAGCAGTAATCCGGCTATTTCTGTCACTGCACTGTGTTGTGCTGCATACACAGAATCAACAGCGGTCCAGAAAAGGGAAAAGTCTTACAAGAAGAGCTATTTTTAACTAGAAGGGTGTTCTCAAACATTAATATATTTCAGGGACGTGGTGCTGGTACACTGTGCAATCTTATCCTTCAATAAAGTAGTCCTGCTGAAACCTAGTGTAAACTATTTCTCATTTCACTCACTTACTAAACATTTTAATCTCCTAATTGCAAGCTACCACAAAGTGGTTTTATAATTAGCAAAATGACTTGCAGTCTAATGATGTGTCCTTTTACTCCTGTTTTTTACCACCCCTCCTGTTATATATGTTCTGCAAGCAGAAGAGCCAGACAGCAAATGGCAACTGTGTTTTACAGCAGCTTTCAAAACTGCCCAATTTTCTTGTGGTCCAGTGCTCTCTGAGAAGAGTAACTGGTGGAGACACCATGTGAACAACATCATATGGAAGTGGAAACAGCTTTTCTGGCTGAGGAAAAGGTTTCTGTGTCTGGCTTGTGAAAGATTTTTTCCTGCTTTTTCCTGAGTGAAAACAGGCATGATTTGCATCCAAGATTTCTCTGACACACAACAGGGATCTGAGTTTTTTCCTCCCCATGCCCCAATAATGGCTCTGATGTGCATCCACTTCATTTGGCCTTTTAATTGTTTTTGGCTACACTATAGAAACTTTTAGCCTTGTTTTATACTAAAAATATATATTTGAAGATCACATGCTAGCACCCAGCATATTATTTGGAAAGCAATCTGTGTGCATATGCTAATACAAACAGAAATCAATGGATAAACCAATGTATGTGAATATGAAAAGAAATAAATCTTTAATTTATACAACATTACTAAACTAAACAAAATAAATAAATTGTAAGTCCAAGGTATGATTCTAGTATTAACTTTAATTCCTGGGATCTCTAGTATTTGGAATTGATATTTATATTGACAAGTTTTATTGTGATATTGCATATTTTATCAAATGGATCTTTAGACTTTTAAGTGTATGATGTCTTGAGGTGGAGACATGGCTCATTTCATTGTCACCAGCACTTTAATGTGGTAATGTATGGTAATGTATGGTAATGTCATAACATGCTTAACTGTAGTACTGAAGAAACTTGCCTGTGAATTGGACTTTTTCCTGATGAAAACACACAAAATAAGTGGGCTTGCAGCCTCAGTATATGACAGATAGGTCTTATAGGCATATAAGCATAAGATATAGGCAAAGACAAAAGTGAAAGTAAAGCTGACCACCATATGAAAACTGTTTTGCACACCGTGACCTTAACTTCTTTGTTTTACAGACATCAAAAACGAGTGAACATCAAAGATGGAGGTCCTTCAAACAGGGTAACAGAAATAACTTTTTGTCCTCCTTATGTTAACGAGCAACATAGAGCAATATTAATTCCCAGTCTGTTTGTTAGCACATGACCTTATAGCAACTTTCCAATATCTGAATTGGGCCTACAAGAAAGCTGGGGTAGGGCCTTTTACACAGGTGTGTAGTGAGAAGACAAGGAAAATGTTTTCCAAATTGAGGAGGGGAGATTTAGGTTAGACATTAGGAAAAAATTTTTTCATTTGAGGGTCATGAGATGCTGGAACAGGCTGCCCAAGGAAGTTGTGGCTGCACTGTCCTCAGAAGTTGGCTGCCAGGTTGGATGGGGCCTTGAGCAACCTGGTCTAGTGGATTTTTAAGGTCCCTTCCAACCCTAGCCATTCTATGATTCTATGATGCATCTTCTGTCCACTGAAGCAAACGATTTTTGGTTTTTTTTTTTTTCTTTGAGCTTGCAGCATTTTTCAGTCCTCTTCTCTTTGAAGTGATCTATCTGCCACCTCTCCACAAGGTACTGCCTCCTTTCTTTCCCCTACTTCAACCCCATGATGCCAGCCTCGCCCTTAGCTTGTTAAAATACAAGAGAGCTGTTTGCTTTCTTATACGTCTTCCATATTCCGGATCAAATCCCACAGATAAATACAAACTAATTAGTTTGCCAACGTCAGGAAAAAGCTTTCAGAAAGGGAGGCATGACAGCGTAACAGCTTGAGCAAGAGCATTCCTTGTGTAGCACTGAAAAAGAAATCTGTATCACAGAGGCTTGTTGCTGAAGAAATAGGTCCAAGCCTGGATGTGGATTCTGGAAGAAAGCTGTCAAAACTGGCTCTCAGATTACAGGCTTTTTATTTGGAAATAATCCTTCTAACTGAGAAAGAGGAAGTGTTATAGCTGAGGACAACTGGAATATTACAATTGCTTTTAAAATGCTAGACAGAATGACAAACTTCCTTGTAAACTCATTCTAACAATACACACTTCTCCCCAGTATTTTGGTACGATAGGTCTTCTGCTGTCTCTGAAGCTTCACAGTAAAAAAATTTACTTCTTTGGCAGTTGATTCAGTAAAATCACTATCACAGTCCCTGCATTAAACTGCTGAGTTTGTTTTATAGTGGTTTTTTGTTTGGTTTTTGGTTTGGGTTTTTTTTTTGTGGTATAACATAATAGCAAAATTGTTGGCAAATGATTACAAGAACTACTGGAAATGGCATTCTTCATCTTGTAGAAAGAAACCAGTATACAGGCACAGACCAGTAGAAACAGATCAGGAACAATTTGTCTTCTGGTATGGTAGGGAGTCTTAACCACAATTACAGAGCTGGTCTTTGTCTTGAATACTTTTTGTGACACAAAATACAGTAAGGCTGGAAAGTTGCATCCACCACTAACATCTCTGATTATATATTTTATTACTAGAATTTCTGCTAGATAGTAACTGTAAGTTTTAAATTAACAGCAAAACACGTATTTTTAGTAAGCTGTAGATAAGGTGAGCCTAAGTAAAAAATAATTGCCAAGTAATCACTTACTGGGTTTATTGAATCTCTCTCATATGCACATTTTTTTAGTAGTAGTAATAATGATGGTGAATTACAAATATATACAAATATATAAATACAGAAACCACACACCTCAGCTGGCAATTCCTCCCAGACCAGAAAAACCCCACAGGGGACCCAGCAGCAGGTGGGGGGTTGCCTGAGCCCAGGGTCCCAGTGACAGCCCACAAAAGCCTTGGAACAGCCTCACCAGCCCTGCTCAGGGAGGCGGGAGGAGGCGACCTGTACCCATGAGCAACGATCTTCCTGGGCAAGAACACGGGGTGCAGGAGAGACAGATAAGAAACACAAAACCCCGACCCCGGCAGCACCGCCGCCAGAGGAGTGCTCTGCCAGGCGCCATTCCCCACCACTCCCCCCGCCCCGGGCAGGAGCGCTCTGATTGGTCCCTGGGGGTCACCTGAC